>CM068828.1:113334005-113371505 GCA_028554795.2 Sinohyriopsis cumingii
CTAAATTTATTTAGCTAGTTACTGGGTCTTTTGGTTTTGTGGGGATAGTAATTATATTTTGTTCCTAGGTCCTGCTGAGTCTATGAATTTATTTATATTTTTATATGTTGATTGTTTATTTCTATTAGAGTCCATAAGTAACTCTGTGTTTGTGTGTGGTGATCCAATCTCTTTTTGGTTTTTGATAAATATTTTCCTAGCGGGTTGATATTTTGGGCATATATTGAATACGTGGTGTAGATCTTCGATGGTGTGGAAGTTAAAGCAGTTAATGGTTGCTGGTTTGGGTCCTATAAACCTTCCAAAACTGCTTGCTAGATTAGTTTTTCCAGTTATTATCCTGTTTATCGTTTCTGTTCTAAATAAGTACCCTTAGGTAGCTGTATGTTCCTATCTACGGTTTTGGGGGTTTCATGGTGCTTTTTACCTTTTGTGGAGGAGTTCCAAAAATCTTGCCATTTTTGGTCTCTATATGTTTGTGCGAAGCTCAATGCTTCTGTAGAGCTATAGCTAAGCTTGATCGAGTTTTGATCTCCTAGTTTGGTTTGTGCAGCTTTGTCTGCTGTTTCGTTGCCAAAGATTCCAATGTGCGACGCTATCCGCATGAGCTCGACTAATTGATGTGCTGTGGTGATATCGTCGATTAACTGGAATGCTCTGTCGATGAATTGTTCCCTAGAGTGTGTATTGCGATTTTGGATCGATTTGATAACGCTTAGGGAATCGCTTATAATGACTGCTTTAGGTATTTGGTTGTCTTTGATCCATTGTAGTGATTCAAGTATAGCCCAGAATTCAGTGGTGTAAATGGCACAATAGTCAGGTAATGTGGATCCCGTTTGTATATTGAATTCAGGGATGACTATTGCTGCTGCTGTTATTAGTGGGTTGTTTGTTTTTGATCCATCGGTATATATTTTAACATAGTCCCGGTATTTTTGGTTGATTTCGTTTACCAGTACAGGTTTTAGCAAGTTTTCTTGTCCTTCTTTATTGCCTAATTTGGTAGCTTCAGTGTTAATCCTTAGTGGATTTTGTAACCATGGTGATTTGTTCTGGTTTGTATTGTTTGTTACCTGTTTTTTAGTAAAGGTATCTTTTCTCTTAGTTCAAGGATTACTTGTGGTGGGCATGATTTTGGGTTTGAAGACAACTTTATACTTGTTTATAGCTATTTTGGTGGGATGGTTGTCTGGGTGGGTATCTAATCGAATGGAGTATCGGAGGAACAGTTCTTGCCTACGTAGTTTTAAGGGTAGTTCTGTTAGTGTTTGTAGTTCTTCTAATGATGTTGAGGGGAGTGTTCCTGTGCATACTAGTAAAGCTTTTCTCTGGATAGTGTCAAGTTTTTGTAGTACAGGTTGCTTAGCCGAGTTATATGCTTGGCAACCGTAATCCAGTTTTCATTTAATTAGGGTTTTATATATCGTGAGGATGGTTTCCTGGCTGGATCCCCAGTCAGTCCCTGTGCTGTTCCTGAGTAAATTGAGAACTTTGTTACAATTTTGGGTGAGTTGTTCAATGTGCTGTTTCCATGTGAGGTGGTTGTCAAAGAACATTCCTATGAATTTTACTACTGTTACGTATTTGATTAATTGATTTTGTATATAGAAGTTTGGATAGACTAGATTGTTATTTCGTTTGGGGGTGAATATGATTGCCACAGTTTTTTCATGAGATATTTTGATACCAGATTTGTCCGCCCATCTCCCTATGTTGTCTAGGCTCTGCTGGATTTCTTTAACTACTGTTTTATTGGAAGGATTTCCATTCCTCCATATGCCACTATCATTTGCAAATTGTGACAAGTTTATTTTTATGGAGTCTACATTGAGGTCAAGGTCGTTTACCATTAGGTTAAATAGTAGCTGACTTATTACACTGCCTTGCAGTGTTCCATTTTCAAGTGAGTATTCTTCCGAATGGGTGTTGCCTATTCTTGTGGTAATTTTCCGGCCTGTGAGGAAATCGCCAATCCAGTTGAACAAGCGTCCAGTTATTCCAAATTGGTTTAATTTGGCCATTAATCCATTGGTCCATACTAGGTCGAACGCTTTTTCTACGTCTAGAAAAGCCGCTATGAGGTTGCGATCGGTTTTCCTATGTGAGTTAAAAGCGAGTTTAATGTCCGTTTTCAATCTAAGAAGTTGGTCAGTGGTGGACCGTTTGTTCCGAAAGCCACATTGATTTATGGATAGTAGGTTATTGGTTTCTAGGTGGTGTTTAAACCTATTTGCGATTATTGTCTCCATCATTTTGCAAATATTGTTTGTAAGCGCGATGGGTCGGTACGAATTTATGTTGTTGGGATCTTTAGCTAGCTTGGGGATTGGTATTACTATGGCTTGTTTCCATTTGGTGGGTAGTTGGACTTAATCCCTTATCCTATTAAAGAGTTTGATTATGGCTAGTGTTATATTCATATGTATTTTTCTATAGATAATGTAACCTAACTGATCCTTACCAGGGGATGTTTCGTTTTTGGATCGTAGGGCTATCTCCCATTCATCAACTGTTATGTCGCTATTTAGGTGAGATTCTTTTGTTCCTTGGTCTTGAAACATTTGAGGTTGGGTTTTCTCCATTAGTTTTTTGTGTTCTTGAAAGTTTCTGGTGTGGTTATTGTTGCTACTCATGTTCGAAAAAGGCTTCGCTAGGAGATCTGCCTTATCTTTATTTGTTACGGCATTTTTAATTTTTGGGGCTGAGGTAGTTGCTTTCCCTTTTATGGCTTTTATCTTGTCCCATATTTGTTTTGAGTTCGATGTTAGACTTACTTATGAGCAAAACGTTTGCAATGAAATAATTTTAGCAGTTTTTTATAGTTTGTTTTAGTGCTTTTTCTTTATCTTTATATTGTTGGAAGTAGATAGAATTTTTGGTGCATTTATATTTATTTAAGGCCCTTTTTTGTCTTTATGTGTTATAGTGCACTGTTTAGTCCACCATGGTACAGGGGTTTTATTTTGGATATTAGTTGTCTTTTGGGATGCATCGGTTAGCTGCTTTTATAATTGTGTCTGTTATGTCATCATAATACATGTCAATATTTGGGCTTTCTAAGTTATGTGGATTTACTCCAGCTAGTAATAATTGGAATTGGTCCCGGTCTGCCTGTTGGTACCTCCATTTAGGTGGGTTTCGTTTGGAATGTGTTGAGTTTTTGTTTGAATATTGCTTGTGATGGGGAGATGGTCACTTCCTAACGTATCTTCTTGATCCACCCACCAATTTGTGATTTGAGCCAATTTTGGCGTAGTGACGGTTAGGTCTATGGCTGAGAGAGTGCCATCCTCAGAGTTTAATCTAGTGTTCGACCCGTCATTTAAGATGACCAGATTGTTCTCAGTTATCCATTTTTCAACCATTTTCCCTCTTTGATTTTTCTTTTTACCTCCCTATAATTCACTGTGTGCGTTGAAGTCGCCACAGATAATTAGATTGTTGTTGTTGTTATTAGTGATTGCCATTAGTGAGATTAGGTTGGTAGGGCAGAGGGTACTCCCTGGGTCGTATGCATTTATTATTTGAATGTTTGTGTTTCTTATATTTATCACTGCTGACATTATTTCGATGTTATTATTGATGTTTAGGTTAGGGGGTACTTCTATTATTTCATAGTAGATTAGTGCATATATCAAATAAATTGCTAGTCCACCCCCTTTCTGCCCCATGGGTCTGTTGTTAAAGATTCCTTGGGTATAGTCTTGAAGTTTGGAAAGGCATTTGTGTTCTTGTTTTATGAGGGTTTCCTGTAGACAGATTACGTCTGGTTTTACGGCCGTATTATTCAGTTTGTTCAGCAGTTCTGATAGGTTTTTGTAAAGATTCCTCTGCATTTCATTGCCAGATGGTGATTTTATTATTTTTTTGTACTATCCATTTTTGAAATTGTCATTATCTGTTAGTCTTGTGGTCCAATCAGCTAGTATGGTCAACTTTACATACGGAAAACATGTAAACATATAACGAATCCCTGGGTTCACCAAACAATGCAACAACACAGGTTCACTCATATCATGATTGGAGGCAAAGCTGTCCACAAAAATAACAACCATACAAAATGCTAGATCTAAACGTTGAGTAACAGAATGAGTTGCACTGAAAAAAGTAGCATTTGGCAGTATAATAGTCTTCTTCACACCTTTATTGCCAAGACAACACAGTTCACAGTCATCACCAGGTTTAACATGTAATGTATTGCACCAGTTTTCTACCAAATGTACTGTTACCTGAGTGTGTGACCATATATTTTCGTAAGCAATTTAAACAGCTCATTTCTCTTAAGAATTTTAAATTGTTTACATCTTGCCAAAATAAATAATTTAAACACCCTTGAGTGTAATATAAATTTCATCGTTTAAATCACTTTCCATACGATTTGTCTAATGCCTTTCGTTTCCATGGTCAATCCTTTCAGACTTTTTGTCTCATTTCTGGTAAAATAAATGATGCTCTTCATTTTACAATTTGCAATTTGTATGCTATATAGCCCCATTTATTCTCCCCCTTGCTCTTGTCCATCTTTATCTCTATTAAACCTCTGTTTCAATAAAATCTTTTATTTCAACTTTGTCAGAGACACAACTATTTTGGCACCATTTTCATTTAGGACAAAGTAGACATCATTAGAATTCATCTGGTGAAAACCAAATGCTCCTCGTAAAATATGTTTCTTCGAGAATAATTACCCAATTATAATACCTTAGGAACACTATCGTTACTTCACAAAGCCAGTCCTTCTAGATTCTCCTCTTAGCTGAAGGGAGATAACATTTCTCAGACGACCTATGTAGCGGTCTGCTAGAGTAATCTCCCCTTAAGTAAAAATACTTGGCGGGAAAGTCTAGGAATAAATCAGTTACTATTGGAGCGGAAGGCAAGTTCTCTATGGATGTAAATGCGGAAAGTCCGGGAGAGTATATGTGTATTATTATTAGCTAAGTATTCTGGAAGAAATATATTTTACAAGGAAAAATTGCTTTCTTCCAAAAATACTTTAACTAATCACGACACCTTAGTAGAATAAGTAAGAGTTGGAACGACGTTCATCACCTTTCCCGGGCATACCATCTCCGTTCTCCTAAGCTATGCAAGACAGCTCATAAGTAACAAGGCTAGAGGTGACTACATCTGTCGCGACCTCAAACAGAGCAAAAAGATTCTGTCGCAAATGCAGAGGCAGTCATGACGATGCGTCTTAAGAAGCTGTCGATCGACTTGGAAGGGTTACCTGTTCAGATATGGGTATATGTCCTATCACATCGAATAGGGCCCACTGGGATGACAGATCTAGGAGATAAAAGCTATATAATGTTAATTCCGATATCTGTCGCACATATTAAATGATGTCGGCTGGATAACTGTGCTGATCGGATCAAATGCTAGGCTGGTTGCAACTACATGAATATTGAGAAAAGAAGTGCATAATAAATATTTCTCTATATGCCAAGCAAATAAACCACTTAATCCAGTCCTTTCTTGAGAAATAGAAAGATGCGTGATCACACTCAATGCAAATGCTCTGTTCTTTTAAGTTACCACTTGAAAGCAGGAACTGGGTCTCGTGGGATGGTCCAGACAAGACAAAGGTTTCCTGAGGAAAGTTTATTTACCTGTGAAAGGAAGCCGAATCTTGGCGATGAATCAGGCTGCTGTCGTGAGGAAGACTGACCGGTCTGGTCGGCACTTCATGTAATTCGGGTCTGCTTACAGAGCATCTATTTCGCTAATTTGCATGCAGACGCGAAGGCCATGAGAATGCAGGTCTCGTATGACTGGTGCTCCAGAGATACCATCGAAAGCGGTTCAAATATATTTTGTATCGGTATTCTAAGGAGATGGTACTGTTAGATGTATACCCTCCATGAGACAAGTTAGGTTGCCCCAATTCCGCGGATGGCGCCTCATTTGTATGAAGATGGTGAGAGATTAGTCAAACTGTAGGCCTCCATTCAGATGGAAGAATATATTCAGATGGGCGCATTTGAAGGAGACCTAGGACCATGAGGTCCGATGCCGCATTGTGCAAGTCTAGTAGGCAAACTAATTATCGTACAGATAGAATTCCTCGAAATTAAAGGTGCTATCATGGTTTGGATTTCAATCCCAGATCCTGAAGGAGACGAATTGGTTTCCCTGAGAATTGAACTCCATACCTAGGTGAACAAATTGTTGAGACGGTACTAGGTCGGAAAGTTCCTTGTTGACGAGAAGTCCAGATGATGCCACTCTGATATATAATAACAGATGATAAAGGCGAGGTCAGAATGTATGTATATAAATTGAAGTCAGACTTTTCCGTTTTGTAGTAGCATCGTCAGATGACGTATCTCTAGTCCAGGGTTGTGATGGAGTGGGAGAAGGAGCACAAGGTTGAAGGTGGAAAACAACCTTGATGGAAGCTCAAATGCTGAATCTTCTTTAGCCTTCGGATGCTGTAGTATACATGACAGCACTGGAGAAGAAGTAACATCGTATTGATTGCAAAGGTTGAGGCTGTGATGGTTTAGCTTGAGACATAGCGAAGAAGAGTAACGATGTATGTCCCTCACTAAACTCGTAGAATGCTCTGAATTAGATTCCGTGACTTCGAGACAGTCGCCAAGTAAAGAGCCTCTTCTCATGAGAGTGTGTAGCGATACCAACAAGCGGCATCTGTTGAGGCGGGAGGAACTATTTGCGGCATCATGCCGAATGAGTGTTTCGAGGTGGTTTGAGGGTTAATCAGGTCTCTGCACATGTATGCAAAAGTCGGGTTTGACATACTGGAAGCCGGGCAGTTAGCGATTGAGCCCGTAAGATTAAAGGTTGGCCCTTCGTGATCATTAGTATATGACCTAGGCCGGTCACAGCGACAATATGTTATCAGTGCGAGGAGGATAACATTTAGGATGAAAAGTTTGGACATATGGTGGATGTTTGATCCATGTAACCTATCAGTATGTCTGTTGAGTGACAAGAAATCTATCTGTGTGTTAGCTCCATCTCTCGCTCGTCCGCAACATAAATCAGGGGGCAATATAGAAGGATGTGAACATGCTGAGTCATGTGGTGGTGACTTGGTTGCCAGAACTGTTTCAGAGCGTGGCAATGTCCTGCGTATGAAGCCATGGAAAGGAGAACAGTAAAAAAGGAGGATAGAAATTATATATATATATATATATATATATATATATATATATATATATATATCGTAAAAGATGTAAAACACCATTCTACCAAGAAACAGCGTCAGAAACATTAGTAAGTTTTATGGGGAGACCTTAAGTCAAGTTTCCTGGCCTTTTTGTTACACAGAATGTTTTGAATTTTCTAAGTTTCATATGGAATATTAAAAGAGAATAAAACGTTATTACGAGATGATAGGCAGTTCTGAATTAAATTAAGCAATGTTATTGATCTACAGAACATATTGACTGGTAACCATTCTGCTACATGTATATAAATCTAAGACGTAAAATAAATTGACCATTTCGGAGAGTAAATAAGTCTATTCATGAGGTCAAATTGGTGTTCGTTATTCTAGACAGTTAATGACCGTTGGTCATTTCTATATATAAGATTTCGACCTGCGATCATTATTCTATCAGAGGTCAGTTTAATTCATTACCCCGGCTCTAATGCACCATCATACTTGTCGGTGAAATAAACATTGATCACGTTCGTTGACAACTCATATCAGTCATCATATTTGTTTATAATTCCACCCTTTAATAATTTTCTCATGCACATCAAGATATATTTTCAACTAATATAAAGGATGTATTTATTTGTTGCAATAAATCAAAGCATTAAGTTTTTCAAGGCATTAAGGTATCCAAACATGAATTCAAAATTAAAATATGTACTGAATCACAATGAATTGCTTTTACAGAAGTCACGGTTGACTACGCAAATAACCACAATGCATCGAGGGCGCATATTCCGCTGCCATTTTGGTTCCCTAGCAACCCTTTGTCAACATCAGTCGTTATGTATATTCAAAGCAAAAATCTCATTTACGTCATCGAAATGATACATAGAAAATACTTAAAATTAAGTGTCATTTAGCAAGAAAGCCAAATTGGGGAAAGGGGCATCTGTCTGCTTTCCCCCTCCCAAAAAAAAACATAACAAAAAAGGAAGCCAAAGTGCCCCTAGAGCACGAACATTTTTCTTCCTTATAACAGAATATTGAAGTTCCACCGCAATTATCCATCTTATTATTGAATACAAATGTAGTCTTTACTGACAAACAGACAATATTGTGATTTATTTTAAAGATTATTTTGTCTATTGTACCCAAGATTGTCATCTTGAACAAGTACTTCCGAGCAAACATATATGGGATACCCATCAGTTATGAAATTAAAGCCTCATAAACATGTGTATAAAACCAGAACTGTTATTTAGTCCCACTGGTTTCATATCCGTTTACCGAAGTAAGCTATTTCACAACTCGGTCACGGTTGAACATAATGTAAACAATGGGTGGGTCCTGGGTGAAAATGAGGCGCCTATTTGGTAGATGAGGATTGAAAGTAAGAGTGTCAAAAACTCATTCATCAATAACTTCCATTATCAATAAAAGCAATATCTCATTTATCTGATTGTTTTAAGTAATTCTGCTTGATCCGATCTAACCTGTTTCATCCTGTTACACCAACCTAATGTGCTTATGGACCACTATTTAGACGAGATCACTTGCCCAGGGCCTGTCTGAATTCTATATGGCACCGTCTATACCTATCGCCGCTTTTGAACCCAGCAAGCGAACTTGGTGTCCACCTACGGCACTAAGGTTGCTGGTGGGAGGGGTTCAAAAACATAGTAGACTGTCGGGTTATTCATTCATTATCCTTAGATACGTGAACTATTTAATGAAATTAATACATTATTAAGCTGATCGTGTATTAAAACTAATGAACAGTTTATAAAAAGCGATACCCTGGGGTTGGGGCCGCAAGGTGGACACAGAACACAACTAATTTTACTATATATGCTCTACACTTGTCTCTCAGTACTGAACTTTCCACTGTGTGACAATCAAAACAAATCATATGCTAATCTAAATACCTTCAAAGATGACTTCACGGTAAAGTTTTTGTCATAGGTTCACCGGAATTTTTTTTTTTTTTTTTTTTTTTTTTTTTATATTTTTTATAGGCTCGACTGTAAACAAACCAGCGTGCAATGGAACACATATATCATTCTGGATAATCACCAATACCTTATTACTCTCTGTACACTGTTGCCAAAACACACATAGACAAGTACATCATAAGCTAATAATCTAAAGAATAAGCAATTATCTCAGTTCCTCGGTACTGAACTTTCCACTGTGTGACAATCAATATAAAAAATATGCTAATCGAAAATACCTTCAACGACAACTTCACCGTGAAGTTCTTGTCATAGGTTCACGGGCATTTTTTGTTTGTTGAGACGCTGGACTGTAAACTAACCAGCGTGCAATTGAACACAGATTTCACTTCTGGATAGTCATCAATACCATATAACCCCCCTGTACACTGTCGCCGAAACACACTCAGACAACCACACCATAAGCTCATATTCTAAAGCATAAGCAATTGCCTTTACATCCGTACAAAGAATGCTTAAATCTAACGCTTGTATCATCACCAAAAGGAGACTGGAACAAATGCTCTAAAAATAGACTGGGACTACATTACTTTCGTTATCATAGGTTATCTGGCTTTTTTTTTTAAACCCCGGACTATGATCAATCACCGTGTATTGGGTTACATATTTCTCTACCTACCATCATCAATGCTTCATTACTCAATGTGTACTGTCGTCGAAATCCACACAGATAACCACACTATAATCCTCAAATTTTATAGAATAAGCAATTGCCTTTAAATCAACACTAAGAAAAGCTAAGTGTGACTCTTGTATCACCACCAAAAGGAGAGATTGGGACAACAAACGTACTGAACCGGAAGCAAAAATTGTGACCTGTTCCAACCAAGGCGCAAAATAACCTTGCAGCGGCCTTATTTACAAGCATGAGCCACATGGGACCATTTAGAACCACATGCCATTTGCCCAGGACCAAATTAAATTTTGAAGAACCATTCTACAAGGAGACTATTAACTGATAAAAATGCAAAAACAACTTCCGTGTGGCAAGTAGATTTTCAATGGGCGACGACTCTTCAAAATGCACTTGTCACTGTTATTTGCTGGATAAACCGTTTTCTTGATGACTGTGGTTTCTTTCTGTGATGAATAGAAAAATATTTGATTCACTTTACCACTAACCTGACAACTTCACATATGTTTCTTCACCAACTGTTCTGAGATGAGATACGTAGAAAATAGGCATGAAATAGATAGAACAATTTAAAAATATCTGATACAATTTAACATATGTTGTATGCACATTAAAAATCCAACATAAGTCCCGATCAATCTTTAGTCGGTGCAACAAATCACACAATTTCAACACAAGACACGGCTCTAGTGGCCTAGTGGTAAGAGCGTCCGCCTAGGATGCGAGAGGTCGTGGCTTCGATCCCCGGCCGAGTCATAACAAAACCTTACAAAAATGATACTAACAGCTGCCTCGCTTGACGCTCAGCTTTAATAGGTTAGTATTGTTACTGGTCGGCTTGGTGTCAGGATAATGTGACTGGAAGGGTCATCATGCTACATGTCTGTAGCATGATGCCCCAGTGTTAAATTGTTAATGCTACGTTAAAAATCCAAATCACACACAAACTCACACAGACACACACACACACACACACACACACACACACTACACAAGACAAATATTTACTGAAAAGAAAGAAAAAATGTCCGGAAGATTAGTATTCTGAAACCAATATATTGTTTAAGTACATGTATTTCATCACGACCAAGTCCTAAATCCACACAGATCGTATGAATAAAGGTAAAAGGCTGGAGATAGTCTGAAAATAAATATGTATTTGAAAGACTGACAATTATGCCACCTTCAAATCTACTATGTTCATAGTTGTGATTTGTCTCAAACGTTAATGTTTCAATTTATTTCTTGTAAACAGTGAAATTACATTACATTTGAATATCAATCAGTGGGTCTTTTGTACACGGCTTTGAGGATGTCTGCTGGATTCACATATCAAATTGATTGCCTAAGCATTTTGGACCCTAAGTGACCCGAAAACATTTTTCTTTTCGCTAGGTTATACTTTCTGGATTTCGACACCATGATGTAAATCACTGAGACCAGAGTCGGTTTACAGTGCAACTGTTATTATATAAAATTACTAAATCCTAGATAATTACACACTTAAGATAATTAGATTGACTGGTATTTCATACAATAAAAAGTCATCATTGACTAGTCTTTTATCCTTACATATGACCAATGCATGAAACATGTACCTGATATCGAATTGTTTTGCCGACAGACGAAACTAAATATCCAGCTGCATGGACGGCAAGTCCTGTAACCTTAGCATTAAATTTCTGCACCTCTGCTGTGAATGCGCTAAATCAATCATACTTGCCTTACGCCAGAATTACAAATATATACCAGGTTTCTAAACTGACGGATTTACTAGAGCTGATTCAATTTAAATGTCTTTTTCAATTTAAATTGATAACTACAACTGACGAGAACCTTAGAATGAAAGAATAATATGCTACATAAATTTGAAATGGTCAGCACATAAATCACATACTGATTATACACCAGTGTTATAGAACCTCAGTTTCTATTGCCTGAGATGGTAATAATTCACGTTTAGAAAATAGTCTCGGTATTTTCATAATCCACATTCGAGGTGACAACAAGGTCATGTTTGCGAGTGGTCTCTTTGTGCCTTTTTACTGCTACAGGAGTTGGTACAGATTCAAACGTACGCCTAATCCCGAGGTGGCAACAAATTCAAGTTTACGAATGGTCTAGGGTTATTCTTGTATGTTAGATTGCAATACTTTAACATTTTCCAACTGCCCTCGCTCTCTCACCCCAATTTACTAATCTCGTTGTTTCCTATTCATTTTCTTGACTAATGATATTCTTTCTTCGCTTTTTTCTTCCGACCTTTCTAAATTTGTTTTCTATTGTTATCATTCTCCGTCTTCATAATCTTAATATATCCATCGTGTGCATAATGTTTTATTGACCAGGTAACTCCCAGTTTGAAAAGTTTCCTTTTTTATACGCGTAAATCATTAACCTCGTATTCTTAAAAGATGTTATGCAACTTTCTAAGGACACCTGTATATATGTCAGCTACCTGACTAACTTTCATAAGTGTCTGGTGGCATATGACTGAACTAACGTTAGTTCAAGCGAAACGCAAGGTAGAGCAACAGTGGGCACCAAAACAGGTTTATCTTTTGACTTGATACAGTTACATTTGTAACGTGTCTTTATGATAAACAAAATTAATTTAAATTTCACGTTTTAACTCATTTCTAAACCCTTTCGAGCATTGAGAAATTCATTTTGAACAAATATCGTGTCTCTATGACATATACGCATCGGACCACTAATTAATTTAGAGCCAGAAAACCAGTTTACTGAGTACTAAATATTTTGAGTTGCACCCTCTGGCTTTTAAAACCAATTAATGTTTTTCCATCACTCTCTTCACAAACTTCAATGTATCTACTACAGGTGACAGCAAATTCATTCCTTTTACTTTCCTATACTGTATATAATTTTATACTGCCTGATTCTCATATGAACTCTTTTTGAGAATCAATATATTACATGCCGATCGGGATGGGGGGGAGGGGGCTAAGCTATTACATTTCGATGGGGGGGTACTTATGACTACGTACCCACCCACAATAAACGATTCTACAGAACATCCGTTTTCCGATTCTGAACGAATTCCCATTGCTCTAAAGAATGAGAGCATGTGTAACTTATATATTAATCTAATACGCAAATTATTTTCTTTTTATAATATATATATATATATATATATATATATATATATATATATATATATATATATATATATATATATATGAAATTATATTATTCCCAGACAAACAAAACCAGAAAGGAACATGCTGAACGTTTCGTCTTCCTTCTCCTTGTATCCATGTGCAGCGTATTTCTGGCTGAAGAATATGGAGACATCTGTAAGCATTGTATAATATGTATTTCCTTCATTCCGTTCTGCCCGACTGTCTTGTCAATAGTTCCATCTCTACATCAACAAGCCTGTGTCATAGTTCTAAATGTACATGTTCTATTGATTCAAGGCTTCAGGTGCAGTGAACCTGGACGAATTGTATCACGTTTTCAGCAACATATCGACTCATGATCAAGACATGATTAAAGGTAGTTAAACGTAATAATGCAAAGGTACAATCTATACTGAGTCATTTGAGGAGATAAATCGCCTTAAAATCGGGAAAACGTGCGAGGGATAATAAGCGGTGAAAACATAAAATTCCGAAATGCATCAAGTATTATCATTAGTCTACATGTACTTAAAACAACTCATGCCTAATGCAGCAAACGTCTTCTCGTGGTGTAAATACATTTATATTTGCAACATGGATTATTTTGTAGCCTTTTCCTTGTTCCAACGACCACAATGTAACACGTCTTTTCAACTTGCGATCCCAATCCCTGTCATATATGTTAGTCTTTTATTATCGTTGTGCTCCATAGGCAAGCGTTCTCTTAAAGAGTTGTCATGAAATACGTCCATAAATATGACTAACGGTGGATTGATGGGACGTATAGATGAAAGCCTATGAAGTCAAACAAAACCCTTTTATTATTGCTTTCTCCATTTGCAATTCTTCCCATAATGGTGCTGTATGTTATATATAGTGCCAGAACCGAATATTGTGTAAATTGCATGATTCCACAACTTGCGGATGTTATTACTACACTTGAGACACTTAGCCGTTGCAGCATCATATTGTAGTCCCTAAGAAAATCGACGATATTGGGTTTTGTTCTTGGAAATGTGCTAACCAGTGCCGAATGTTGCTTGCATTAAATAAAAACACGCATTAAAATGATTATTAAAGTCAGCCTTTCGTCTTGAATGATCAAGCCAAAGCATAAGAAAATGCAATGTCGTATGTATTATACACATTTGTATGTATAGTACATACGCTGTGTCAATGATGTACCACAAAATGTGTCAATTTTTCATTAAAAGGAAACGAAGCATGAAAGATGGTTTGAATGATGAAAGTTGTGCGCTATAAATACTTGGTTAGCTACGCCATTTACGTGAACGCTTAGCCATTCGCATACTGGCGCAAGAAAATTAATATGGAATACAAACTAAGCAAAATGACGAACGAAGTCTTTGGAATGAATCGGTCAGGGATCCATCCCACGACCTACCGCATCCGAAGCGGACGCTTCCACCACTAGGCCACCGAAGCGGTATATATATATATAATCGCGACATTGTTTATCAAACTATGTTTTTGCGTTCCAATTGTGTTCACTTGTACAAGTGCACTGAAATATTTTAATATAATTACAGTCGATCTAAGTCATAATTCTTCTTTATTTACAGTACCACAGACCATAAACCCTCTCTCTCTCTCTCTCTCTCTATCTCTCTCTCTCTCATCCTTTGGTCGGTTTGACTTAACCTTTTCCATCATTCATAAGTCGAGAGACATCGATGAATGACAAAAAACGAAAATCCTCTACGATCGTCACTTCATACAATTTAGCCAGTATCTTGCTACAATGGTCCAGAGAGAGAGAGAGAGAGTGAGAGAGAGAGAGAGAGAGAGACGGGAAGGGGGGGGGGGGTCTTTGGACATTTTAATATTTAATTAATAATAATCGATTTTAGAAATTATAATATGTTAAGAAACAACAACTACTTGATATTAAATACAAAATTATTTACATAAGGTAACCGAAAACTTTACTGTATGATATATGCATGGTTTGCAACTTTGTATCATTCATAAACAATATAGATCAATCCCAAAGTAAGTGCACATTTATCGTTACGACGAACCAGATTCGTGCAGGTTACTTGGTAATTTCTATATAAGGTTTTAATCCGGCCAAAATTCTTTTTCTCTCTCACTCCACATTTCTCCGTAGTTTGCCCGTTATGAAAGAGCGGGGAGGGGAGAAAAGAAAGCAGAAAGAAAAAGAAAAACGTGTACCATATTAAATTAATTTAGATAACGGGAATTATTAACACTTTTTATAGTTTCTTTTTCGTTATATTTCACTAATCGATTGATGTGTGGCAATTGACCATTGATTTAGAATGAACTGCACAGATGGCGCGATAATATTTATATATGCGTATTATTTGTGCTATTAAATTAATTATTAATGGAAGAAATACCTTTGAAGCCAATTTAGAAATCCAGAATATGTAGCTCCTAGTAAGACGTCTGGACTACATGCTCTGATTCTGCAAAATTCTGCCTTCGGTTCGTTATAGTAGTGATATGACTGACTGTTTTTAAAGCTACGTTAAAAATCATAATCACACACACGCACACAATTTTCATAAAGTGAATTACTGCACTATATAACGATATAAACTCATACAATGTCTACTATGAATGGCCGAAAGAAAAACGAAACTCGCTTTTCCGTCCCATTTGCCGATTACTCGTTAACAAAACTTTTGCATATTTTTCCTTACAAACTCCTAAATGGTTATGTTTTAGTTTGAGAGATACCTAATCAAAGCATGGCATTTTTTATATTTCTTTTCATAGTTCTAATTCGTCATCTGTCTTTTTTGAAGATAACCTAACTAGAGCATGACATTTTCTTTACAAACTAATTTGTTGTGTCCTAAACTTATTCTAGTTATTTTCCTCGTACAGTTAGCCATAAAGGTATTGTATGAAATCAGAGTCAAGGCGAATTATAGTCGTGATCATTTACAAAGACACTGCTCGCCGTCTCTTTTAAGGGAAACCTTGACTCTAACTCTGCAGATTGTCACATAGCAAAATGAGGCTTACAGATAATATCAACAGTTAGATTTGCTCATTATGAGACGGTTATTCAACCTTTATATCTTTTTATGGATCCTGAAGTTAGTGTTTCAAGTATATCATCCAACTATATACCGATCATTCTGATACAATTGGGTTAATTTATTTTTATTTCAGATCCAGAAAAAGAGTGTAAGGATCCACCAAAAGCGTAACCAGACAATTCATCGATGACAATATGGTACTATAACGGAACTCTGCAATCGTGCCAAAGTGATGTGGGAAACTATTCGACGCAAGACTTCAATGTCTTCTTGTCTCAGTCCGATTGCACTCAATTTTGTACTTTTACCACTACTAATTAAAACCGCAAATAATTAGGAAATCACGCCACTCTCTCTCTCTCCCTCTTTCTCTCTCACTCTGACATAATTTCAACAAGAATGTTTAGAGTGTTTTAAATATTAAATAATAAAATAACTCCTGTGTCTGATATTTTGTCCTTTCATTCATTCATTATATAATGAAATAATTTAATTATTAAAGTTATTAATGTCGATATGAGTGGAACATACAGTATTATGAAGTGATTCTAAATTAATCCAGGAAGAGTAAATATGAAGTCTAAAAGAATGAAAAGTATAAACTTCTCAACCGGAGAAGTACTGGTTTTCCACGAATCGTAACCTAGACAAAATGTTCTTGTGCACTATTCCTTGAAACAATTATAAATGTTCCATATCAAGATTGTAGTCCAAAAATGAACACTTTATGTTTCCACTTAACAGTCCAAACGTATTTCCTGTCGAATAATATAAAAGTACAACATAACACTCGTCTGCAGACTTGATGTTACACGAGGAACACAAGAAATAAGAATGATTGCAGGATAGGAATGGAATCTTATTGATCACTTCTCTCCTTAAATCCACCTTGAAAGTTTCTTTTACAACTACATGTTGCACAATACATCACAGGGCAGGTCCTACTACTGCGTTTAATATTCAAAATACTTATTCATGCGACCTAATTCATCCAATAGGAATTAAGTCAATTCTTATAAGATACCTCCTGATCGATCTGTCACATGGGATAAATGCCTAATCTCATAATCATAGTTACTTATAGTTATATTATTAGTAACATTATTATTAATACACGTACGTAAGCATCGTTTTATAGACCCTATGCAATGTTACGCTCAAATATAAGGATATTGGTTTAAGTTTCTTTTGAATCTTCAACACAAAGTGCATAATTATCCGCCGCTCAGATTAGTTTGCGTTGCCAACTTCTAAAGTTGAAGAAGACACTACCTCCAACGGACGCGGATCCGAAAGTGAATAATGGGAAGGATAATGACACCCAAATATTTTCATGAACTCCCTGTACCATATATTGGAGTTGGCTTAAGCTATCCAAACTTCGAGTCAAATGACGTATTTAATGTACCCCAAATGTACTCAAATAAATCTGAAAACTCGCAAATGAGTCTACTCCACTCAAACCCTAGGAAATTATCATGAATTAAAATGGTACTGCAAATTACAACCCCGACATATCTTAAGAAAAGACAACAATATACAACCTATTTTAGGAGGATCATGAGTTTGCACACATGCACAAGTTATGTGACACACAGAAAAGTTTTGTATCCCACAATGCAGATAAACTCAAGAACACCATAAGTGTCGAAATAAGATAACACAAGCTCGTGTCATTTGGTACACATGATGAACTTTCCCTGTCCAGAGCTGTGGACATGACCTAGCCGGATGTATTGTGGGTGCTATGTACAAACCACATAAAGGAAAATATTAATTTCCAACTCCGAAGCAATGTTGGCGTGACTGGGATCTAAAGAAAACTTGCATTTTTTGCACTAATGGGTATGTTAATTCGGTTTTGTGGATTGCATTCAATACTGCGGTCTCAAAAGCTTTGTGCAGAATGAATATTTTTATTTGTCAACATGATTTAAATTTCAGTACTAAACATGTTCAAAGAAAGGAAATAATATATGTTGTCAAATACTGTTTAAATAACCTCTCTTTCCGATACAAAGCCAGCGAGGTATGGAATTACTAGGAAAAATTATATACTTAAATTAACATGCATGAATAAGAATTTTTGTGGAATAAAAGTAATAATTATGAAAAATAAAATACACATCTAATCACTACAATGCACTAAACTATAGTCAAATATAGTCAAATATACTTACTTATTTCAAGCATCTAATGAATGAAATGAATGTTTCAGTGATTATGAGAAGAAAAAAAAATTAAGTATCGTAACAACATTTGGTAACTGCAAATCGGACTCGGTGTATAACTAAGTCTCATTTTCAAATTTCTTCATGTATTATATACGCTTGACAGTTTGTTAACTTAAAATATATTTTCATGGATATATTAGCTTTATAATGCATTGTAAATGTGGTTTGTGGTTGTTTGCGGTGGTTTATGATGGTTTGTGGTGGTTTGTGATGGTTTGTGGTAGGTTTGTGATGGTTTGCGGTGGTTTGTGATAGTTTGAGGTGGTTTGCGGTGGTTTGTGGTGGTTTGCGGTATTTCGTTATAGTTTGCTGCATGTTTGTGATGGTTTGCGGTGGTTTGCGGAGATTTGCGGTAAATACATTGAACCTTGAGACAACAACCAGATTAGAACGTGGACGTACAGAAACGAGATTCCTTTCTTCCCTAACTCAAATACAAGAGAAAGATTTTTAATGTTGAAGTTAATATAGATTAACAAAAGTTAAACTTCATTCAAAAGTTTAAACAATCTTGATACTGGGGAAAAACAGAGAAACTAATCCAGATAAAGTTATTTATCCTGCAAGAAAACATAATGATAACTATTTAAATATAACCCAATAACATTTACTTTGAAGGGTATTGATTGATCTGTCACGAAGTGTTCAGAAAAGAACAATTTTTGGAAGCTGTGTATGTATATATAGAAAGGAAAATCAAGAGATATGAATGCTTTCAAAAGCAATTGGATTAAAAACGTACATTATATATACATAAACGAAAAGCAGATGAGAATTAAAAAAACAAGAAAAACATCGATATATAATATTAATTTCTGTACTTTCATTGTTGCAAGGAAAGACGTAAACACTTTACACTGCCCGTAAGGATCAGAGTATAATACTAACCTTCTGTACCCGATCGCATTATCTCAAGCACAAACACCGCAAATAATTGTCATGGAAGATAATGGATTACCAGTTTTTGACCACGATGTGTCTTATCTGACAAAAACAAGGATGAGACCACAACGACACATGATTTATCAGCCCCATTTGATTTGAAGAAAGGAGTATCTACTCCATCAAAAAGGTTTGACTCATTTAGGTATTGAACATTAATACAATTTCGGCACATTTAAAACTTTCGGCAAGAATGCCTTTATGTATCGCAAATTAAACCTATTTATTAGGACACACTTAAACAAAGTGATTAAAGTAATGCCAAAACTTTGAGTATTCCCATGTATGCAATAGACCTAGGTTAAACTCTAATCATAATTAAAAAATATAGTAAATGTTCCAGAGCTACTATATGCAATAATTATCTAGGGAGTCTAGTTAGGTATTTGTATGGGTGTCTATCCATGCGTAAAATACGCTGCATCTATACAGTAAGATTTTATATGCAGGGTCTTTGTAACAAAAACAAACAGTTAAAAACTCAAATATTAGTTTCATTCTAGTAATTGTACAAACTAAATTAATAAACTTTTGATAGCCTCTTATAAAGGAAATCTTTTGACATTGACACAATAATATTTTCCAACCATAGCTGACTCATCCACCATGTACTGGGACAATAATATTTTATAGCCAGATAGAGCTGACTCATCCACCACGTTCTTTTAAACTGACAACTCCAAACGCCTACAGTCTGATGCTCCAAAACATGCACACCCAAATTAAAATAAATTATCTACTGTTTAATCTTTTTTGAAACAGACAGCAAACAGCGAAGATAACGTAGATTCAACATTACCTATTTGATTCGGCGCCTAGCCTTGTCCTCACCTGCCTCCGCTGCAATATTTTGTTCTGCGCCTGTGACGTACCTGGTCTTCAAAACGATTTAGCTGATGCTCTTTCTCGCCAACAGGTGCATAGATTCCTCCAGCTCTGCGCACCTTTGCACAGAGAAAATTCAGGAACAGGTCACAGAACTACCGTCATTGGCAGACTGGAAATGATACTGTCCATGTTAAGGAAAAGTGCTATTTCTCCATATTCGGTAGAATCTTACAGGCGCAGTTGGAAACATTACATCGTTTCTTCAACCACTTAAAACCTTCACAGCACAGCACTTTCCCGGTTCAAATTACCAATTTGGGGCTTTTTATCTCGTATCCTTTTGAAAAATGATATGCAGCATCAATCATATCTACCTATGTCTCGGCTATTGGCTATGTGCACAAACTAAGAAATTTCCCTGACCCAACCAATTCCTTTCTTATTCATAACCGACTGCAAGCGTTTCATAAACATTTACCGCACACAGGTGACAGACTACCAATTGATGAAGGCATACTAAATAAACTCGTACTAGTCCTGCCGACATTTCCCCACAATATTTACTGGGCGGCTATATTCAAGTCTATGTTTCTTCTTGTATTTCATGCCTTTCTTCGGGTGGGGAAAATGACCATTAGGCGGTCTGGTTTCAGCAATCAAAACCTGCTTTATTTCTCTCAGGTTCGGATCAATGATGGTGGTTTAGTTGTACAGTTTACGCATTACAAACACTCCAATGGTACCGTTTTTCGCTTAAGTGTCGTGACCCAAAAAGTACATAACAAATGTCATGTCCGCGCTACGCAATTCTTTTCAACTGCGGAGTTGTCAGGAGGGACCAATTTTCCTTACCTCCTGGGGGTTGCCCATAACCATGCAACATTTCAATCAAGCGCTGCGCACAGCCCTCCTCAAATGCGGTTTTAACCCTCAGTTGTTCAAAGCTCATAGTTTTAGGATAGGGGCGGCCACAGAGGGTGCTAAGCAGGGTCCCTACGATAGTCTTATTCGGATCTTGGGTCGGTGTAGATCCAATGTCTTTAAGAAATATATATCCCTGAATGATAGAATTTCCATTCTGTAATTTAGTGCTGACTTTCGTGCAGATACACGTCATCATATCACTTCCAATTATTCTTCCACACCATACGGACACTGCCCTTCATAGGAGTTCATCAAGAGAATTTCACTTCAATTTATATATATATATATATATATATATATATATATACACACACACACACACACACACATATATATATATATATATATATATATATATATATATATATATATATATATATATATATATATATATATATATATATATATATATATAATTGTTATCAATTGTCACAGCACTATATACAATATCGGTTCTAACGACGGCACAACATTAACCTATTTCTAAGGACAGCACAACACCCATGTGAAACTCAAAAAGTACCAAACGACATTCTAGCAGGTCCAGATGATACATATGTAATCTTAATTATAAGGACGGCACACTCCCCATGAAAATCCTAGATTACCAAACGGCTTTCTAGCAGTTTCAGTCAGGAACATTACATAGTGCCATGACAATGGCTCAGTCAGGAACATCAGATAGTGTCATGACAATGGTTCAGTTACGGCAACGGTTCAGTCAGGAATGCTACATTGTGTTATAATAATGGTTCAGTCATGACAATGGTTCAGTCAGGAATACCACATAGTGCCATGACAATAGGACCATGACAATAGTTAAGTTATGATAATGGTTCAGTCATGACAATGGTTTAGTCAGGAATACCAGCTAGTGTCATTACAATAATTCAGTCGTAGTGTCCATGTATATAATCTTAATTCTGAGGGCGGCACAATATATATACTTTTAATTCGAAGGACTGCACCTGACATGTAATGACATGCTGATCTCTGTGAAGTGGTAACTTATGGCAAACATTTAAACAAGTAGGAACGCTGTTTGTGCTACATTTCAACTCTTGGCTTTTCGATGAACAAAACACACTCTTCACCCCCTCGTCCACTTTTGCCAGGAATAGTTATCAGGTGGAACCTAATCAAGTAGCAATAATGTCCTGAGAGATGTATTCATATATATGTATGAGCCAGTAATAAGCTGGGTATTGACACAAGCAGGAGGTACACCAACTGCTTCTGTATTTACCGTGCCGGTTATGTCTACGAATAACATTATATATATATATATATATATATATATATATATATATATATATATATATATATAGATATATAGATATATATATATATATATATATATATATATATATATATATATATATATATATATGTGTGTGTGTGTAATACACTATTAAAGGTAGTTAATGTAATGATTCGTAAGTAAAATCTAGTGAGGCCTTAAGTGTGAAAAATCTGGAAATACTAAGTGAACACATAAGCTTGCGAAATGTAACAAGTATTTTCAGAAGTCTACTTGTACTGGAAACGCTACATGCTATCTGCTGCAAACCTCTTCTTATTGTGCAAATAGAAATATATTTGTAACAACGATGCCTTTTTCACATTATTTATATATTCAAACGATTACAAGGTAACACGTCGTTAATGTCTAAGTTCGAAAATGTTCAGTAGAAGTTTGATTTGTTTGGTAAAATTGCGTTTTATTATTGATGTTACTGCACTGCATTTGCGACTGATATATTTTCACATGTATTGTATATATTTTATGATATTTCGCATATTGTGACTATTCTTGAATTTATCTAGAATGCATATTTTGCATTTTAACTTATATAAATGGTACGTGTTTTTCCTGAAACACTTATAAAACATAATATATCAAAATCTCAGAAAGACAACTTGTAAATCATAATTTCAATTTCATGTCAAAAACATGTTACTTTGAGGAAAACATATTGAAGGTTCAATTAGAAGCCCAGCTTTAAAAGATCGTGGATAACTTAGTGAAGGTAGTGACAATGTAATAGTCGCGACAGGTGTAGTAGAGGTATTAATCTTGATACCTGTGACAGTTGTACTAAGTCCTGAAAGGATACCCCATTTGTTAACAATTGTAATCAGCAACATTTAAAATTCATAAATGTACCTTCGATTAAGCTGATGGATGGATTCCCCACTCCCATGAAAAAGCATTTTCTCTTCAACCCTTCTCATGCATTCTCCTGAAGATTACAATATATATATATATATATATATATATATATATATATATATATATATATATATATATATATGCATATAATCTTCTCGATACAAATATAAGCATGTAATAATTTACAGTTTGATAAATACCTACCTTAATTTCCGGACGTCATTCAAAGTGCGACTTATAAAAAAATTTTAATTATCAAATTACCAGTAGTAATGAATCAGCCATAGCCATATATGATTATAGGATTCTGAACTGTTTCATATAGTCAGGCAATGTTCTGATCTGTTTATTATAATGAGGCTATTTTCTGAAATATTTATTATAGAGTGGCTCTGCCATAAACTGTTTGTTATAGTGAGGCACTGTCCTGAGCTGCTATTATAATCGTGAGGATCTTTGGAGCATGATTTACAAATAATAGGAATGTTGTTATCTTCTTAAATGCGCTTCGCAATTTTTTCTAAGAATTTTCTCTTGCTTATACAGACCCTTCAAGCTTTCATGTATCAGTTAAATGAACAATGCTGATGGAATTAAGAATTTATGCAGAAATAACACAAATGAAATGATAAATGTGTATGTGCTTGTTGGTTTGGTTTAATTATGAACGTAGCTTTAACAATGATAGTCATATCACTATGCTGTCTACAGTGTCAGTTTAAATGTATGTCTACCAGTGCGGCCTCGTGTCGCGGACATGTAGCATCATATCCTACCTGGTCACATTATCCTGACACCAGGCCGAAAATCCTAACCGAAACTTCTTAATGGTGGTCCCCAAGAGAGACACCTCTTAGCAGCTTTAAAGATTTTGGAGAACCTGAGCCATAACTTTATTGGTAGCTGCACATAGAAATCATCAATGGGAATATCTGCTTTATGTATATAAGGCATGCAATTCTTATAAGAAAACAAAAGTATTAAGTGACAAAGCAAACGGCAGCATTGAAGCATAACACTCTTTGAACACTCTCATATTAATATGAGACCTTCAATAATAAACACCTTCAAACTATGAATGTTTATTTACAAATCTAAAATCTAAATCTGATTGCAAACTGACCAAAATATCCAAACCTGTCAAAACAGAGTATACAGAAAAACCTAAAAACAAAAATTTCACATCATGGAAAGTTCATTATTTAATGGCATAACAGTCTAAAATATATTTCTTGAGTTATGCTGGTTAAATGTTACGAACAAAAAGATGACTGGACAAGTGGCAAAGTGACAAATATGGGGATCCCACATTTTCAGAGGTATACCCTGATAATGATGAAAGTTCCATCATAAAGAGTGATATAAGTTTCTATATAGCACGATATTTGTATAACATAACAAGAGGTATGATCATGCATTGTCAATGCCCTCATTAATATAATATACCAACAGCAAAATTTATAGGTCAAAAAGTAAAAAATGGATAGTACAAGAAATAACAAAATCACCATTTGGCAATGGAACTGCTGAGGAATCTATAAGAACCTATTAGAATTGCAGAAGAAACTGAATAATACGGCCGTAAAACGAGACGTAATCTGTCTACAGGAAACCCTCATAACACAAGAACACAAACGCCTGCCAAACTACAAAGATATACACTGGGAGACCTTAAGTCAAGTTTACTGGCCTTTTGTTACACAGAATGTTTTGAATGTTCTAAGTTTCGTAGGGAATATTAGAAGAAGAAAAAAAAAACGTTATTACGGAGATGATAGACAGTTCCGAATAAAATTAAGCAAAGTTATTGATCTACAGAACATATTGACTGGTAACCATTCTGCTACATGCATATAAATCTAAGACGTAAAATAAATTGACCATTTCGGAGAGTAAATAAGTCTATTCATGAGGTCAAACTGGTCGTCATTATTCTAGACAGCTAATACCATTGGTCATTTCTATATATAAGATCTCGACCAGCGGACATTATTCTATCAGGGGTCAATTTAATTCATTACCCCGGCTCTAATGCACCATCATACTTGTCGGTGAAAAAACACTGATCACGTTTGTTGACAACTCATATCAGTCATCTTATTTGTTTGTAATTCCATCCTTTAATACTTTTGTCATGCAAATCAAGATATATTTTCAACTAATATAAAGGATGTATTTATTTGTTGCAATAAATCAACGCATTATTTTTTCAAGGCATTAAGGTTTCCAAAAATGACTTGTGCATTGAATCACAATGAAGTGCTTTTTACAGAAGTCACGGTTGACTACGTAAATTACCACAATGCATCGAGCGCACATATTCCGCTGCCATTTTGTTTCCCTAGCAATCCATTGTCTGCATCAGTCGCCATATAAATTCAAGGTAAACATCTCATTTACCTCATCGAAATGATTGCATAAATTATACTTAAAATTAAGTGCCATTTAGCAAGAAAGCCAAATTGAGGAAAGGGGCAGCTGTCTGGTTTCCCCATCAAAAAAAATAACAAAAAATGGGAAGCCCAAGTGCCCTAGAGCACGAAAATATATCTTCCTTTTAACGAACGATAGAATATTGAAGTTCACCCGCAATTATTCATATTATAATTGAATACAAATGTAAACTTTACTGTCAAACAGACAATACTATGATTTATTTTAAAGATTATTTTGTATCTTTTATCCAAGATTGTCATCTTGAACTAGTACTTCCGAGCATTGATATTTGGGATACCTATCAGTTACAAAATCAAAGCCTCATAAACATGTGTATTATACCAGAACGGTTATTTCGTCCCACTGGTTTCATATCCGTTAACCCAAGGAAGTTATTTCACAATTTGGTCACGGTTGAACATATTGTAAACAGTAGGTGGGTGCTACGTGAAAATAAGGCCGAAACACACTCAGACAACCACACCATAAGTCCATATTTTAAAGCATACGCAATTGCCTTTACATCCGTACAAAGAATGCCTAATCTACCTCTAGTATCATCACCAAAAGGAGACTGGAGCAAAACCTCTAAAATAGACTGGGATTATATTACATTCTTAGGTTCTCAGCCGGAACTATTAATTTTGATGTTTCCAGGTAGACGATTCGCCTTTGCTCTAGCCACAATAAATTTTATTATATGTTCTCGACATTCGTTTATCCAAACTGAGCTTTCCGTTATGTTCAAACGATAATAAATCATATAAAGTATATACAAAGCTGAACTCACCGTGAAGTTATTGTCATAGGTTATATGGTTTCTTTCTTAACCTTGGACTATGACCAATCACTGTGTTATTGGGTTACATAATACTCTACCGTATCATCATCAATGATTCATTACTCACTGTGTACTGTCTGTCGAAATCCATACAGATAACCATACTAAAATCATCAGATTGTAACGAATAAGCAATTGCCTTTAAATCAACATTAAGAAAAGCTAAGTGTGACTCTTGTATCACCACCAAAACAAGAGATTGGGAAAACAAATGTACTGAACCCGGAAGTACAAATTGTGCCTGATCCCACCAAGGCGAAAAATAACCTTGCAGCGGCCTTGTTTACAAGCATGTGCCACAAGACCAGTGCCTGTCTCAGTCTTATGTGGGCCATTTAGAACCACGTGCCATTTGCCCAGGGCCAAATCAAATTTTGAAGAATCATTCTACTAGAAGTCTGTTTACTGATAAAAATGCAAAAACAACTTCCTCGTGGCAAGTAGATTTTCAATGTTCACCGGCTCTTCAAAATGAACTTGTCCCTGTTATTTGCTGGATAAACCGGTTTCTTGATGACGGTGTTTTTTCTGTGATGAATAAAAAAAATATTTGATTCACTTTACCACAAAACCTGACAACTTCACATATGTTTTCTTCAGGAACTGTTCTGTAAAGCTTAATGTTTCAATTTATTTCTTGTAAACAGTGAAGTTACATTACATCCGAATATCGATCAGAGGGTCTCTTGTACACGGCTTTGAGCATGTATGCTGGATTCACATATCATATTGATTGCCTAAGCATTTTGGAACCTAAGTGACCTGAAAACATTTTTCTCTTCGCTAGATTATACTTTCTGGATTTCGACACCATCATGTAAATTACTGAGAGCAGCATGTATGCTGGATTCACATATCATATTCATTGCCTAAGCATTTTGGAACCTAAGTGACCTGAAAACATTTTTCTCTTCGCTAGATTATACTTTCTAGATTTCGACACCATCATGTAAATTACTGAGAGCAGCATGTATGCTGGATTCACATATCATATTCATTGCCTAAGCATTTTGGAACCTAAGTGACCTGAAAACATTTTTCTCTTCGCTAGATTATGCTTTCTGGATTTCGACACCATCATGTAAATTACTGAGAGCAGCATGTATGCTGGATTCACATATCATATTCATTGCCTAAGCATTTTGGAACCTAAGTGACCTGAAAACATTTTTCTCTTCGCTAGATTATACTTTCTGGATTTCGACACCATCATGTAAATTGCTGAGAGCAGCATGCATGCTGGATTCACATATCATATTCATTGCCTAAGCATTTTGGAACCTAAGTGACCTGAAAACATTTTTCTCTTCGCTAGATTATACTTTCTGGATTTCGACACCATCATGTAAATTACTGAGAGCAGAGTTGGTTGACAGGGCAACTGTTATTATATAAAATTCCTAAATCCAAGATAATTACAAACTTAAGATAATTAGATTGACTGGTATTTTATACAATGAAAAGTCATACTTAACTAGTATTTTATCCTTGCATTTGACCAATGCATGAAACATGTACCTGATATCGAATTATTTTGCCGATAGACGAGACTAAATATCCAGCTGCATGGACGGCAAGACCTGCAACATTTGTATTAAATTTCATTACATATATATTATCTGAGGTAAATCCAGTATTTGTACATTTACAAAATCATTCAGGTCCTAATTGTGAATTTATTAATGTAAGTTGAAAAACACAATTACATAATTTAATAACACTTAACATCGATAACAATTGTCGTTGTTGATAAACAGAGACATAGAAAATAATGCGATTCCACATAGATTTTAATAAATATAGCTGTTTTAAGTTTATCATCTGTAAGATCAATGCCTTTTTCATGTTGTACATATCTTTGCACAAGCTTTGAAATACAAAATCAATGTTCAGAACGTGTTGTACATATATTTAAATACGTTATCAAATGTAAAACCAGTGCTTGCTGTAATTTCCATGGTGTGGCGATTATATTATTTCTACTATCTCGTCTCTGTATAAAACACTCGGAATCATGCTATTTGTTCACATTAGCACAGATAATTTTCTACCTTCTCTGAGATTGTTGTTTTCTTTTCTTCAGAGAATAAATTTTACTCTATAGTTTTTCATGATCTAAACCGGAACCAAAAAAAAAAACATGTTTCAGATTTTGGCATAGTTGCCCTAAGGCAGAATTACAAATATATATCAGATTTCTAAACTGACGGATTTACTCGAGGTGATTAAATTTAAAATGTCATTTTCAATTTAAATTGATAACTACAACTGAAGAGTACCGTAGAATGAAAGAATAATATGCTATATATATCTATGAAATGGTCAGCACATAAATCACATACTGAATATACCCCAGTTTTATAGAACCTCAGTTTACATTGCCTGAGATGGTAATAATTCACGTTTACAAATAGTCTCGGTATTTTCATAATCCACATTCGAGGTGACAACAAGTTCATGTTTGTGAGTGGTCTCTTTGTGCCTTTTTACTGCTACAGGAGTTGGTACAGATTCAAACGTACGCCTAATCCCGACGTGGCAACAAATTCAAGTTTACAAATGGTCTTGGGATATTCTTGTATGTTAGATTGTAATACTTTAACATTTTCCAAAATGCCCTTTCTCTCTCAACCCAATTTGCTAATATCGTTGCCTCCTGTCTATTTATTGACTACTGATATTCTTTTTTCGCTTTCTTTTCTTCCGATCTTTCTAACTTTGTTTTCTATTGTTATCATTCTCCGTCTTCATAATCTTAATATATCCATTGTTTGCATAATGTTTTATTGACCAGGTAACTCCCAGTTTGAAAAGTTTCCTTTTTTATACGTGTAAATCATTAACCTCGTATTCTTAAAAGATGTTATACAACTTTCTAAGGGGAGCTGTATATATGTCAGCTATCTGACTAACTTTCATAAGTGTCTGGTGGCATATGACTGAACTAACGTCAGTTCAATCGAAACGCAAGAGAGAGCTACAGTGGGCACCAAAGTAAGTTTATCTTTTGACTTGATACAGTTACATTTCTAACATCTCCTTATTAAAAACAAAATTAACATAAATTTCATGTTTTAACACGCTTCTAAACCTGTTCGGGTATTGAGAAATTGCTTTTGAATACATATCGCGTCTCTACGATATATACGTATCGGACAAAAAATTAATTCAGAGCCAGAAAACCAGTTTACTGAGTACTAAATATTTTGAGTTGCACCCTCTGGCTTGTAAAACTAATTAATGTTTTTCCATCACACACTTCACAAACTTCAATATATCTAATAAAGGTGACTAAAAAGTCATTGTTTTTAATTTCATATACTGTATATAATTTTATACTGCCTGATTATCATGTGAACTCTTTTTGAGAATCAATGATATTACATGGCGACCGGGGGGAGGGAAGGGCGGGGCTTATCACTACCTACCCACCCACTCCAAACGATTCTGTAGAACATACGTTTTCCGATTCTGAACGAGATTCCCGTTGCTCTAAAGAATGAGAGCATGTGTAACTTATATATAAATCTAATACGCAAATATCTGTCTTTTTACAATATATATATATATATACATACATACATATCTATATATATATATATATATATATATATATATATATATATATATATATATATATATATATATATTTCCCAGACGAACCAAACCAGCAAAGAATATGCAGAAAGGTTTCGTCTTCCTTCTCCTTGTATCCATATCCAGCGTATTTCTGGCTGAAGAATATGGAGACATCGGTAAGCATTGAATTATGTATTTCCTTCGTTCCGTTCTGCCCGTCTGTCTTGTCAATAGTTCCATCACTATATCAACAAGCCTATGTCATAGTTCGAAATGTACATGTTCTATTGATTCAAGGCTTCAGGTGCAGTGAACCTGGACGAATTGTATCACGTTTTCAACAACATATCGACTCATGACGAAGACATGATTAAAGGTGGTTAAACGTAATAATGCAAAGGTACAATCTATTCAGTCATTTGAGGAGATAAATCGCCTTAAAATCGGGAAAGTGTGCGAGGGATAATAAGCGGTGAAAACATAAAATAACGAAATGCATCAAGTATTCTTATTAGTCTACATGTACTAGAAACAACTCATGCCTAATGCAGCAAACGTCTTCACGTGGTGCAAATACATTTATATTTGCAACATGGATTTTTTGCAGCCTTTTTCTTATTCCAACGACCACAATGTAACACGTCTTTTCAACTTGCGATCCCAGTCCCTGTCATATCTGTTAGTCTTTTATTATCGTTCTGCTCCATAGGCAAGCGTTCTAATAAAGAGTTGTCATGAAATACGTCCATAAATATGACTAACGGTGGATTGATGTGATTTATAGATGAAAGCCTATGAAGTCAAACGAAACCCTTTTATTATTGCTTTCTCCATTTGCAATTCTTCCCATAATGGTGCTGTATGTTATATATATTGCTAGAACCGAACTTTGTGTAAATCGCATGATTCCACAACTTGCGGATGTTATTACTACACTTGGGACACTTAGCCGTTGCAGCATCATATTGTAGTCCCTAAGAAAATCGACGATATTGGGTTTTGTTCTTGGAAATGTGCTAACCAGTGCCGAATGTTGCTTGCATTAAATAAAAACACGCATTAAAATGATTATTAAAGTCAGCCTTTCGTCTTGAATGATCAAGACAAAGCGTATGAAAATGCAATGTCGTATGTGTTATATATATATATATATATATATATATATATATATATATATATATATATATAGTATGTAAGCTGTGTCAATAATGTACCACAAGATGTGTCAATTTTTCATTAAAAGGAAACGAAGCATGCAAGATGGTTTGAATGATGAAAGTTGTGCGCTATAAATACTTGGTTAGCTACGCCATTTAGGTGAACGCTTAGCCATTCGCATACTGGCGCAAGGAAATTAATATGGAATACAACCTAAGCAAAATGACGAACCAAGTCTTTGGTATGAATCGGCTGGGAATCCATCCCACGACCTACCGTATCCGAAGTGGACGCTTTCACCACTAGGCCACCGGAACGTTGTATATATATATATATATATATATATATATATATATATATATATATATATATATATATATATATATATATATACATGATAGGTTAGTAGAGACAGTCGTAATCGCGAGAAGTGCAGTGAAATATTTTAATATAATTACAGTCGATCTAAGTCATAATTCTTCTTTATTTACAGTACCACCGACCATAAACTCTCTCTCTCTCTACCTCTCTCTCTCTCTCTCTCTCTCTCTCTCTCTCTCATCCTTTGGTCGGTTTGACTTAACCTTTCCCATCATTCATAAGTCGAGAGACATCGATGAATTACAAAGATCCAAAATCCTCTACGATCGTCACTTCATACATTTTAGCCAGTATCTTGCTACAATGGTCCAGAGAGAGAGAGAGAGAGAGAGAGAGACGGGGAGGGGGGCCTTTGGACATTTTAATATTTAATTAATAATAATCGATTTTAGAAAATTATAATATGTTTAAGAAACAACAGCAACTTAACATTAAATACATCAAATTATTTACATCACGTAACCGAAAACTTAACTGTATAATATATGCATGGTTTGCAACTTTGTATCATTCATAAACAATATAGATAAATCCCAAAGAAAGTACACATTTATCGTTACGACGAACCAGATTCGTGTAGGTTTCTTGGTAATTTCTATATAAGGTTTTAAGTCGGCCCAAATTCCTTTTCTCTCTCACTCCACATTTCTCCGTAGTTTGCCCGTTATGAAAGAGCGGGGAGGGGAGAAAAGAAAGCAGAAAGAAAAAGAAAAACGTGTACCATATTAAATTAATTTAGATAACGGGGATTATTAACACATTTTATCGTTTCTTTTTCTTTATGTTTCACTAATGATTGATGTGTGGAAATTGATCATTGATTTAGAATGAACTGTACAGACGGCGCGATAATATTTATATATGCGTATTATTTGCGCTATGGGCGGATCACAATTTGATATACTAATAGTATTGGTATATCAAATTTCTTTATACAAAAACATGAAATGCCATGTTATATATGCCATGTTATATTGTTGTTGTTGTTGTTGTTGTTGTGGGTTTTAACGCCATTTTTCAGCACTTGATTGGCTATACATGGCGTCCAGTATTAATGGTGGAAGAAGAACCTGGGAAAACCAAGGAAAGAACCACCGACCCACGAGAAGCTACTGGCAAGCTTTCTCACATACCCACATTGGCTGAATCTTAGACTCGAACCGCCGCAGACAGACGTGAGATGGCAGTGATCCGTAACGAAGAGCGCTTTAGACCACTCGGCCACTCGGTTCCATGTTATATACATAAATATACAAATATATATATATATATATATATATATATATATATATATATATATATATATATATATATTTGTTGTTGTTGTTGTTGTAGGGTTTAACGCCATTTTGCAGCACACGATAGGCTATACATGGCGGCCAGTATTAATGGTGGAGGAAGAACCCGGGAAAACCCCGGAGAGAACCACCGACTCACGAGAAGTATATATATATATATATATATATATATATATATATATATATATATATATATATATATATATATATACGCACACACACACAAATGCAAGGATTTCATGGACATAAATCTTCAGCTCAGTATATCATAATACAATAATGGCCAGGTTGACCAAATACCCTTTACTTTTTACTTCGTCATATAGAAATTACTGTCATATTGTAAGAGAGTCTCTGTTCAGTGAGTTTTCCCAAGTACTCATCTAATTTTTCTTCTTTCCTCATTCCTTCCTCTTGCTCTTTCTATACTCTGTGCCTCTTGTGTCCACACCGGAAGTATCCACGGCTTCCTTCTCATTTTCTCGATGTTGCCACTTCGTACACAAAGGAATATCTCAGCAAAATGGTCTGAGAAGATCAACCAGGGATAGCACCCTCGAAAAAAAAAGGAATATGCCCTTCGACAGAAGCCTCACTTTCACATGGATTAAATACCTTTGAAGCCAATTTAGAAATCCAGAATATGTAGCTCCTAGTAAGACGTCCGGACTACATGCTCTGATTCTGCAAAATTCTGCCTTCGGTTCGTTATAGTAGTGATATGACTGACTGTTTTTAAAGCTACGTTAAAAATCATAATCACACACACGCACACAATTTTCGTAAAGTGAATTACTGCACTATATAACGATATAAACTCATACAATGTCTACTATGAATGGCCGAAAGAAAAACGAAACTCGCTTTTCCGTCCCATTTGCCGATTACTCGTTAACAAAACTTTTGCATATTTTTCCTTACAAACTCCTAAATGGTCATGTTTTAGTTTGAGAGATACCTAATCAAAGCATGGCATTTCTTTATATTTCTTTTCAAAGTTCTAATTGGTCATCTGTCGTTTTTGGAGATAACCTAACTAGAGCATGACATTTTCTTTATAAACTAATTTGTTGTGTCCTAAACTTATTCTAGTTATTTTCCTCGTACAGTTAGCCATAAAGGTATTGTATGAAATCAGAGTCAAGGCGAATTATAGTCGTGATCATTTACAAAGACACTGCTCGCCGTCTCTTTTAAGGGAAACCTTGACTCTAGCTCTGCAGATTGTCGCATAGCAAAATGAGGCTTACAGATAATATCAACAGTTAGATTTGCTCATTATGAGACGGTTATTCAACCTTTATATCTTTTTATGGATCCTGAAGTTAGTGTTTCAAGTATATCATCCAACTATATACCGATCATTCTGATACAATTGGGTTAATTTATTTTTATTTCAGATCCAGAAGAAGAGTGTAAGGATCCACCAAAAGCACAACCAGGCAATTCATCGATGACAATATGGTACTACAACGGAACTCTGCAATCGTGCCAAAGTGATGTGGGAAACTATTCGACGCAAGACTCCAATGTCTTCTGGTCTCAGTCCGATTGCACTCAATTTTGTACTTTTACCACTACTAATTAATACCGCAGATAATTATGAAACCACGCCTCTCTCTCTCCCTCTTTCTCTCTCTCACTCTGACATAATTTCAACAAGAATGTTTAGAGTGTTTTAAATATTAAATAATAAAATAACTCCTGTATCTGACATTTTGTCCTTTCATTAATTCGTTATATAATGAAATAATTTAATTATTAAAGTTATAAATGTCGATATGAGTGGAACATACAGTATTATGAAGTGATTTCTAAATTAATCCAGGAAGAGTAAAGATGAAGTCCAAAAGAATGAAAAGTATAAACTTCTCAACCGGAGAAGTACTGATGTTCCACGAATCGTAACCTAGACAAAATGTCGTTGTGCACTATTCCTTTAAATAATTCTCAATGTTCCATATCAAGATAGCAGTCCAAAACTGAACACTTTATGTTTCCACTTAACAGTCCAAACGTATTTCCTGTCGAATAATATAAAAGTACAACATAACACTCGTCTGCAGACTTGATGTTACACGAGGAACACAAGAAATAAGAATGATTGCAGGATAGGAATGGAATCTTATTGATCACTTCTCTCCTTAAATCCACCTTGAAAGTTTCTTTTCCAACTACATGTTGCACAATGCATCACAGGACAGGTCCTACTACTGCGTTTAATATTCAAAATACTTATTCATGCGACCTAATTCATCCAATAGGAATTAAGTCAATTCTTATAAGATACCTCCTGATCGATCTGTCACATGGGATAAATGCCTAAACTCATAATCATAGTTACTTATAGTTATATTATTAGTAACATTATTATTAATACACGTACGTAAGCATCGTTTTATAGACCCTATGCAATGTTACGCTCAAATATAAGGATATTGGTTTAAGTTTCTTTTGAATCTTCAACACAAAGTGCATAATTATCCACCGCTCAGATTAGTTTGCGTTGCCAACTTCTAAAGTTGAAGAAGACACTACCTCCAACGGACGCGGATCCGAAAGTGAATAATGGGAAGGATAATGACACCCAAATATTTTCATGAACTCCCTGTACCATATATTGGAGTTGGCTTAAGCTATCCAAACTTCGAGTCAAATGACGTATTTAATGTACCCCAAATGTACTCAAATAAATCTGAAAACTCGCAAATGAGTCTACTCCACTCAAACCCTAGGAAATTATCATGAATTAAAATGGTACTGCAAATTACAACCCCGACATATCTTAAGAAAAGACAACAATATACAACCTATTTTAGGAGGATCATGAGTTTGCACACATGCACAAGTTATGTGACACACAGAAAAGTTTTGTATCCCACAATGCAGATAAACTCAAGAACACCATAAGTGTCGAAATAAGATAACACAAGCTCGTGTCATTTGGTACACATGATGAACTTTCCCTGTCCAGAGCTGTGGACATGACCTAGCCGGATGTATTGTGGGTGCTATGTACAAACCACATAAAGGAAAATATTAATTTCCAACTCCGAAGCAATGTTGGCGTGACTGGGATCTAAAGAAAACTTGCATTTTTTGCACTAATGGGTATGTTAATTCGGTTTTGTGGATTGCATTCAATACTGCGGTCTCAAAAGCTTTGTGCAGAATGAATATTTTTATTTGTCAACATGATTTAAATTTCAGTACTAAACATGTTCAAAGAAAGGAAATAATATATGTTGTCAAATACTGTTTAAATAACCTCTCTTTCCGATACAAAGCCAGCGAGGTATGGAATTACTAGGAAAAATTATATACTTAAATTAACATGCATGAATAAGAATTTTTGTGGAATAAAAGTAATAATTATGAAAAATAAAATACACATCTAATCACTACAATGCACTAAACTATAGTCAAATATAGTCAAATATACTTACTTATTTCAAGCATCTAATGAATGAAATGAATGTTTCAGTGATTATGAGAAGAAAAAAAAATTAAGTATCGTAACAACATTTGGTAACTGCAAATCGGACTCGGTGTATAACTAAGTCTCATTTTCAAATTTCTTCATGTATTATATACGCTTGACAGTTTGTTAACTTAAAATATATTTTCATGGATATATTAGCTTTATAATGCATTGTAAATGTGGTTTGTGGTTGTTTGCGGTGGTTTATGATGGTTTGTGGTGGTTTGTGATGGTTTGTGGTAGGTTTGTGATGGTTTGCGGTGGTTTGTGATAGTTTGAGGTGGTTTGCGGTGGTTTGTGGTGGTTTGCGGTATTTCGTTATAGTTTGCTGCATGTTTGTGATGGTTTGCGGTGGTTTGCGGAGATTTGCGGTAAATACATTGAACCTTGAGACAACAACCAGATTAGAACGTGGACGTACAGAAACGAGATTCCTTTCTTCCCTAACTCAAATACAAGAGAAAGATTTTTAATGTTGAAGTTAATATAGATTAACAAAAGTTAAACTTCATTCAAAAGTTTAAACAATCTTGATACTGGGGAAAAACAGAGAAACTAATCCAGATAAAGTTATTTATCCTGCAAGAAAACATAATGATAACTATTTAAATATAACCCAATAACATTTACTTTGAAGGGTATTGATTGATCTGTCACGAAGTGTTCAGAAAAGAACAATTTTTGGAAGCTGTGTATGTATATATAGAAAGGAAAATCAAGAGATATGAATGCTTTCAAAAGCAATTGGATTAAAAACGTACATTATATATACATAAACGAAAAGCAGATGAGAATTAAAAAAACAAGAAAAACATCGATATATAATATTAATTTCTGTACTTTCATTGTTGCAAGGAAAGACGTAAACACTTTACACTGCCCGTAAGGATCAGAGTATAATACTAACCTTCTGTACCCGATCGCATTATCTCAAGCACAAACACCGCAAATAATTGTCATGGAAGATAATGGATTACCAGTTTTTGACCACGATGTGTCTTATCTGACAAAAACAAGGATGAGACCACAACGACACATGATTTATCAGCCCCATTTGATTTGAAGAAAGGAGTATCTACTCCATCAAAAAGGTTTGACTCATTTAGGTATTGAACATTAATACAATTTCGGCACATTTAAAACTTTCGGCAAGAATGCCTTTATGTATCGCAAATTAAACCTATTTATTAGGACACACTTAAACAAAGTGATTAAAGTAATGCCAAAACTTTGAGTATTCCCATGTATGCAATAGACCTAGGTTAAACT
>CM068828.1:113976505-114286505 GCA_028554795.2 Sinohyriopsis cumingii
AAAAAGAAAACAATAGCAATCTGTTCACTATGAAACTACATTCACCGAACTCCAAGCTCATTTAACTACTTATCATACATGCATTGTGGCCTACATCACAGGGAAACATTGTACGGATTCTCAATGCGCTGGTTAATATATTAGGGTATTAACATAGTATTATTACGATTGTAATTGCTGTAACTTTTCGTAATGTGAAATATACGTGGTAGCTGAATATTATTTCTTTCCTTCTAATTGTTGTTGTAAGGTTTAACGCCATATCTCAGCACAAGATAGGCTATATACGGCTGCCGGTATAAATGGTGGGGGAAGAACCCGGGGAAATCCCAGAAAGAACCACCGACCCACGAGAAACTACTGGCAAGCTTTCTCACATAACCACATTGGCCGAGCCCGAGTCTCAAACGCACGCAGACAGAGGTGAGACAGCAGTGACCACTAGGCCTCTCGGGGCCCCCTCTCCTAATTGTAGTGAACAAATATAAATTTCAACCGATTTCTGGCAACTTTAACGCCAGTCACTTAAACAAGATCATGCATTAATGCTAGGACTGTATGTGCGCTCTAGTCCGATATATCACTAGCCCTACATATTAACATTTTGTTGGGGGTTTCTTTTTTTTGGGGGGGGGGGTAGGGTGGGGAAGGCAAAATATTTTGTGTAATGACACATCCACCTCTGCTGTGAAAAATGTGTTATTTGGGAGTATTCGATTACTTTGTTTCTAAGTTTTACGTTTCTAAACCTAGTAAACTCCAACGCTGTATTATCGCGGGTTCTATATTATCGTGGCAAACGGGATTTTGCGATTAATTTTGGACACGCGCCGTCTAGCGGTTGTTTGGATACGTAAAGCTGTAGTCAGCAAGGACGTAAACGTTTTATAGTACGATCTCCTCTAAAATTATTTTACACTGAAACAGATTGAACATCAGTTTTTTGTAAAGTGCATGCAATTCCGTTGATCATAATATAAGAAACACCAGCCGAACATGCTTTACCTGCATTAGCTTTGATTACGAAATATATTCAATGTATCGAAGAATGTTTGATGATTGATAAGCATATACTAATGGTAACGTACACGTCCTTACAATGTTAAGCTTGCAATTTCATTCGATGGTAGCCAACTTGGGCCAAAATTGACAAAATGTTTCTTATGATCATACTTCTCGTACCCTAATAAGAATACAATAACAGTTATACTTTCTTGAAATCAGTAATATTTCAATACTTCTGCTGCTGCTACTACTACTACTACTACTAATGGCATGTATATATATTTCATTGTCCACATTTCATTTCAAATTCAGATCAAGTTAAATAATATTTGTTTGAATTTGTAATGTTGTTATTGATGGATTTCTACTTTAATTACATTTGTGTGTCCGATTGGATCATTGGATCCTTTCGTTTATTGTGGAAATATTATGCCAGTACAAGGGTGGACATTCCTTCTCATAGGTAGGTTGCAATTTATGTTGATTATAATAGTGCGTTCTACCATACCTAGGTTGGACAAATAGCGTGGTAATATAGCGTTGTTCCACCATGGTACATTAATCTGGGTCAGCCACCATAAGCGCAGTCGGATAGCCAACTACCAGGCCGTCACTTTCATTCTCACAGACAAAACGTCGCTTCTCTTGGGATGGAGAACTAATGGCGGTTGTCCAAGTCCCCACCGGAAGCAAGATATGAAGTCCACCCATGGTACATATATGCAAACGAGGCCCTACAATCAGACATTGTGAAGTCCTCACCCTCAGTAGTATAGTGGAACGATACAGCGACAATGGGACCTTAATGTTAAAATAGGGTGTTTGCCCTATGGCGACAAGGGGAATTTAACATGGGAGCAGACTGGGACTGTATAGCGACAAGGGGAATTTAACATAGGGACTGTATAGCGACAAAAAGAATTGGATAGGGATGACGTCACTGTACTGACCACTGGGAAACAATGGCAAGAATGTTGCAACTGGCTGACTTCAACCGGGGCGGAACAGTGTTGCAAGGGGGGAGGGGCTGACATGAATACGCGCTACTCAAGGTACGGACAAACACAACATAGACATACACATAAATAGACATATACATACATACACATGCACATATACAAACAAACAAATACATCAATATGGCAAAGATAGAACAGGTATCTTTCACAGACATATGAGCGGCCCTGAAAGGGCCTTTGGGTTTCTTCTTCTTCTACTGTCTCTCTTTTCTTCTTTACCACCAGTTCCTTATCTTCTTCACTACATTTGTCTTCTTCTTCTTCTCATCCTTTTCTTCACCCTCTTCCTCCTTCTCCTCCTCTTTTTCTCTTTTCATTTTCTTCCTCTTTCATTATTATTTTCGTTATATCTTCTCATCTGTTCTTTTTCCTCCTGATCCTCATGTTCTTATTTTTCCTGTTTCATGAGTTCCTTTAGTTTTTCTTTTGCCTTCCTCAAATTGTTGATTTCCATGTTGACTCTGTGGGGGCTATGAGAACCATATTCCTGTCGGACTAGCATTTCCTCCACCATCCCCAAATCATCCAGCACACCTTGCAATTTCTGTAACTTCTCTAGGATATTGCTAGCCATCGCTAACTATTCAATATTGAATGCCACGATTGACTGACTTACTACATAAATTTACGTCGCTTTCGCCAGATTAGGCATGTGCGACAGGTTTCTGCCCGCACTGCAGCCTATTTTAATAAAGCATGGGGGAAGGAATCAGAGCCACATCCCCCACGCGATTATACACTCAAAGAGTGTTGGCAAATTAAGCCATCAGGTCGTGGGACAATAAAGTCCCAAACGAACTGTATGTATGGCTATCATGGGTGGGAATAGACCCAACATACACTCATGTTTATATTCTGAATCTACTGTCCAGACGCTTATTTGGAACCATTCATTTATAGCGCCACCCCAGTTTAGTGATTACACGCACTTCGTGGCACCTAACAATTTAGACGAGTGGAAATAGTTCCACATTCCGTCATATTAGTATAAATGTCCGAGCGAGGCAGGGAGGCAAGGGACCCATAGCAATTTTGTTCTGACCAGAAGACCAACCTACGCAGGGAGTATTGGTGCCTATCGAACAGCATACGAATGGAAAATTGTTTTATTGCAATGGACAATGCACACACACACACACACACACACACACACACACACATATATATATATATATATATATATATATATATATATATATATATATATATATATATAGTCTCCGATCTACCCGTATTTGCAAGGTCACTATAAATTATGAAACTCATTTTTTTTTAAGTGTCTAAGGAGGAGCTTAAATGAATTTTTTTGGATTTTGTTTCCAGCTTAGTCATGTATCGCAAAATTCAGTTTATTCAGCACATTCTTAATAAATTTAGATACAGTGAAAATATGACCTGATTCCATTCAGGTACTATATTTTCTTTCCATCTTGCGTGCCCGATACTCTATCCATATATTATAGTTAAAGTTTCTTTAAAATTAAGAAAACATAACCGTTTAGTATTGTCTGGTACACTGTTCTAGGTACACCGTACATACCTTGTACACAGTTATGATATTGTAGGAATTATTTATTTTATGAAGCTGAAACAGACAGACCAATAAAGAAAACATTAAACCATCTCACAAACGCACATGACTTATTTCTAGAAATGAGAGTTATAAATATGAAAATTGAAAACTCTCTCTCTCACACACACACACACACACACACACACACACACACACATATATATATATATATATATATATATATATATATATATATATATATATATATATATATATATATATCTCCCTTATAAGGGATAATACAGAGAGTGTCTAAAGATTTAAGTGAAACTCATATGACAATTGCCTAGTTTGAGAATATAGCAAAATATCTCTTCACAATAGCTACAAGTTCAAGTACTTGCATTCTTCGTAGGATAAAATGCGTTATAATAAATTAATTGACCTGGATAAGTGGTCAATCCGAGAACGAAATCTAGTTTGGCCACTTTTAGTATTTGTCACCCTACGCCAAGAGTGGCCGTTTTTGCACCAAAGTGGCCGTTTTTGCACCAAACCTTACTGTCGCTATTTTAATATGTAAAATTTTATTGCAAATCTTAAATTTAGGATAGCTAAAATTCTACCAGTGATGGGTACTTATTTGCGAATGGACTGAAAATGTAAGTCAATGTCTGCTCCATGTGTGATAGTGTAAACGTAGGTTTGTCTTTGTGTGAGCACTCACTCTTTTCTCTTCTCTTACTTCATGTGTGATAGTGTAGAAGTATGTTCAGCTATAAAAGCGGATGGTAAGAAGGTTATATGGGCTGTGTGTGTGTGTGTGTTTGTGTGTGTGTGTGTGTGTGTGCTGAATAACGTATGTAGGTTAGTATTGGTCACTGCAAATGTGTGCTTGATATTAGATGCCTGGATAATGGATAGCATATCATTAGATGGCGAATAGTGGATACATGAGTGTTGAATAGTAGTTGACTATCTGATGGTTAATATATGATCTTATGCATTGTAACATTTCATTTCCTGTATATTCCCATCATGTTAAGAAAAAAAATTTAACATTAGATACTCCCTCCAAAATGAATGACTAAATTTAAATTTCAATTAGTCGTCAGAGTGTCATTTGTGTAACCCATGTGCCAACTCAGAGATGGGTGTGTCTCTATGTCATAATTTGTCAATTTGTTTCTTTTTTAAAGTATGTTTAAGATATTCAAACATACCTTTGTTTTGTATGTATATATGGAATCACCCATACAATTTTCTCTTCGATAAAAATGAATAAGTATGTGGTGCGTATGTGTTAATTGATACACTTTTTCTCGTCTTTCACTTAATGCATGATACATACACATTAAACATATGGACATTATAAAATTTCAATCCCGTTAGAGAACAGACTGACCCAGCATGTTTCATTTACCTCCACAAACACCTATAATGCTATAATGTCTCATGTACCAACGTTAAAGCCCATAATGTAAAACCTACAGAGACATATATCAAACAGCTGAATCGATCATACGATTTTCTGGATATTTAAAAATATATTGTATTTGTATTTGTGTTATAGAAAACGTCCTGGTGGATTTTCAAGGGGTTTTATTGCTGCCGTTCAATATGCTTGCACAGAAGCTCTTTTGCTGCACACACTTGCTTAACAGCGGCGTCCTAATAGTTGCATTCATTGAATGCAGTTTCTACACACACACACACACACACACACACACACACACATATCTATCTATCTATCTATCTATCTATATATATATATATATATATATATATATATATATATATATATATATATATATATATATATATATATATATATATATATATATATATATATATACATATATATATATATATATATATATATATATATATATATATATATATATATTATAGTAATAACGTCAGAGTTTGTTTGGGTGACATTGATGGTATGGCTACATGGCTACGACTTAAGAGAATGTGACGCGACACGTAACGACTTCATGTCTAAGAGTAACCCGCGTGGGACGTGCCTTAAATACTGCGAACAATCTTTGCCTTTCTTCAATATAAGCAATGAAGACGTTTCTGGAGCGAGATTACCTTACATTCTAAACGAAACTCCAAACTGTTATGCAACTGGAAGGGAAGCTACGATGTCATCTCCCTACAAGTCGAAAGGGAGGTAAATTTGGTTTAAATATATCAGATATTTAGAATACCGTCCTATAATGCAAATGTTGTAATTCAGTGTACTTCGTATAGTTTAAATGTTCTATATTATATACAATGCTTTGTCAAGCTATATAAATTTCTAAAGATGGACGGGTAAACTAGCGTTTATTTTAATATGTTTTCTCGAATATTTTGGTAAATTTAGAAACAAAATGCCTTGTTTTCGTCATGAACTAATATTAAATTATTTCTGGAACAGAAATTGCAGAACGTTCTCTGATCAATGCCACTGTCACATCTAACTGCCTCAATGTTATGTTTATAGCTAGAACTTCCACATGTAGAAACAACAAAATGAATGTTGAATGTATCAACCTCTACATATATATTTCTCTACCTTCCATAACAATTTGTATTATTTATAATATGAGAATTGTGTTCACTGATGTATATTTTTATTCTAATTATGACACTGCCAGTTTTTTAACGCTTAAAATCGATCATCCCTTTGACACAGATTTAGTCACGCATAAACACTGCACCTTTGTAAAGTGTCGAATTTTGAATGGTATTGAATCTTAATGTTGAATGCAGTGAGCATTACAATTTTATCACATTTAAGCCAGAAAAGTCTTTGTTAAGGGCCACTTCGACTTTTCTTCTTTTCTTCCTCCATGTCAGTGTTAAACATTAAAGGCAAACATCTATGGCTCAGTCAGATTTGACCAGGGTATTGCAACGCTGTCCAGTAAAAGTAAACATTTGAAGTAAAAACCATAACCGCTGGATAGGAACCCATGTCAAATTATCATTTTGAAAGGGAAATTGATGAGCAACGTTCAGATATTCTAGCATCTCCAAAATATGATCAAAGAAATGATTATCTTGGGAAAATTTAAGAAATGCTGAGTACGATTGGTCAGAGTAAATTATTGCGTACACTTTGGAAGTAATGTGAATTTAAAGTGAAGACCAAGGTCGAAATTCTTTTGTCAGAAATCCAGAGAGAGGAGAAGTTTGGCGCCGATGAAGCCTAAAAAGAACAGTGCTTTCCTAGTTAAACTCAAGAAGAGGACCAGGTGGTTGTCTTGTATGAAAATACATGCTTTAGTGCTAGGAAGCACAATTTCTGAAAGCGAACAGCATTGATGTACGCAATTTTAATTCTTCATGTAATTTTCCGTTTTTGATTGTTTGTTTTGTGCAAATGTGTTTTGCATGACTAGGATCCATATTATGTATCGTTTATTCAATATCATGGAAATCGGTTGATGCTAGAATTATTATGCAATTTATCTCTTTAATTTTACAGTTACTAGTTCATCTATAGAATTAAGTATTATATGCTATCCACGTTTTCATATGGGTAAGATTTCCTAGGGTTATATGAAATAATTTCTTTGTCTGTTAGGACGATACTGAATATCGGGAGTTAACGACAATTGCATATGTAAATTTGATTTTGAAATGTTTAGATAATTTTGTAGGTTAGGGATTGCTTTGAGGTACAGTTGTTTAAATATTGTGGAATAGTAATCGAGCATGTGGTAGCGTATGTAAAGAGATACGATAATGTCAGATACACCGATCATGTGTTAATTTATGCTTGATCGCTGTGAAGCGAGAGTGATGATCTATCGAATTAGGTCAGAATGTATGCATTCTGGATAGATAGTTCTGCTTCTGAGTAACATAAGTTTTGAAATTTTATGTACGTATATAAATTAATACGTATAGAGATTTAGGAGTATTTTTGTCCTTTAAGGAAACCGATTTCTGCAGGACAGTCCGTAGGCGGAAGTCCTGAAAGAGATGACGCGTTCAGAATAAAGGACTAGGAGGTCCAGGAACAGATGAAGATATCAGAATAGGGATACGTGATACACGGGTCACTAGAGGAAGGTGATGCAATTAGTTGTGGACATTTTGCTTTTTTCACAACTCGTTATTATGATGAAATACATCCAAAATAGACACTGCTTTTACATTCTATTGACATTATTTAGATTGCATTGGAGTTGCCGCTATTGATTGTTATTGATTAAAGTTTGTTATTTGTCTTGTCTAAGGGGTCTTGTGTTACATTATTTCTTCCCAATAGTCTTGCTTAGTTCTCTGTTGATATTCTATATATCCACTCCCACCGGACTACAACATCGAGGGAGGTCATTCCCTAAATAACGCCAGCCAAATCAAACTAACCACCCCTCTTACTATCATCCGGGATATTTTAAACGGTGTGAGTGGCCGATGTTGAGTAGAATATTTTATAGAATGTAGAGTACCATAGCAGTGATAAATTTGTTTATTGTTTAAGCAAGGAATTACGAGAGTTAATCGAGTCAATATCTCTGCATTCTGTAGTTAGTACATGCCATCGATAGATATTTCCTTAAAGTATGTTATGACAATGTAACAAAATAAGATTCCGTACCTGAACTGCTTTGATAACGTGGTTGTTGTCTGAATTAAAGTAATTCAAAAAGAAACAACGGCTTTTGGTTACTCTTGCGAGAAGAGATAATTAAGGAAGTCGCAAGGAGGGAGTAATTGCACAATGTTTGTGCAAGCAAGCTGAATTTGGAGAAAACTTCAGAATTTTTAACTGCTAAAATATGTTAGGTTGCTTTAGAGTGATTTAAGTATGTCCGTAGGTTACGAATTTTTTGGAATAGAATACGGGTAAGCATCCTAAAGGAAGTTGGTTCCTGTATGTCAGTAAGAGTTAGCAAATACTTAAGAAAAGTAAATTGGTTGGTGATACAGTCGACAATGGCAGCTGATGGGCAGTTGGTCAATAGTTTAAGTATATTGGTAAAGACAAATTAATCGACGAAGGGACCCAATTAGCGGCATTTGTAGAGTGGAGTCTCAGGTAATACAGAGAACATCAGACGATGAAAAAAAAGAGTTAGACAAACGAGGACAAGATTGAATCAGACAAGAGGAGGAAAAAGAAAGAATTAGATAAGCTGAGTAAACATAAAGATTCAGACAAGCCGAGGAAAGAGAAAGAATCAGACAAGCCTTAAAAAAGAAAGATAAATTGAGTTAGCCAGGTTGCAGACTGACGAAAGAGCCATGGGGAGAGAGCATAGGTTAGCCATGGAGAGACAAAGGATGGAAACGGAATCTAGAGGGGTGAATAACTGAATGAACATTCAAGACCCAGAAGCAAAAGATCAGAGGATATATGTACCATCCAGATCAAACGCAGATGATACGACAGAGACGAAATCATCGATATCCATTTTTACTCAGTTTGAACAATTAACTTTAATCCATCATATACCCAAATATCAATGGGTCATTAATATATCTGCGTTTTTGCAAGTATCTGCCAAGGATGTATATTATAATATGGCACTGACTGAAGTAGTTGATTATGGCGCTCTCAACAAAGCGCTTTTAAGGAGCTATAAGTTGTTGGCTGAAAGCTTTCGCAAACTTTTCAGAGAGTCATCTAAGCTAACAACGGAGACACACGCGTAATTTCATATTCGCGTACGCGTGCTTTTCGACATATGGATTCAGATGGCAGGCACCGCGGTCACGTATGAAGGCATACAGGATGATATCTTGAAATAACATGTCGGATTGTCCTCAGTACGTATCGGAAAGACCTGATCGCATTTTTAGCGGAGCGTGATTTCGCGACTTTGGAAGATATCAGTGAGATGGCTGAGCGATATGAGAGTGCACACTTTCGTCCAATTACCTGGGGTGGCAGGGATCGACACAGAGTCACTGAATTTAGAAGAGCTAATGATTTCTCACCTCATTGGCGGAATGGTTAAAATAGTGAGAAGACATGGGTTGATAATCTCAGCCTTGATCAGTTCCGTGGCCCGGGAAATACCCAAGGGGTAGATAAGTGCACCCCTGGTAAGAAAGCTGAAGTTGTATGCTACAGCTGCTGAAAATCTGGCCATATTCTCAAAAACTGCAGAAAATATCGTCTCACGATAGATGAGGTGACATCAGGTTATGGTAGAAATTGTATGGTCAAATAGAGCAACATTTACGTAAAAGGAGAGAAGGCTACTGTGCTGTATGACAATGGCGGTAATTATCCAGCCTTGGTGGATAGCGAGTTCGTCAAATTTGGTGATTATACAGGTGAAACAGTGGAAGTCCAATTTACTAATCGGACTAAAGATTCTCTACTGGTTGTCTACATCGACCTTGACTCGCCGTATAGCAAATGACGAATTCAAGCAGCGTGCTTGTCATGATTGTAGGATGCATGCATGTGTTGCCACAGCCTAATCCTATGACGTGTACATGGGATCCATAGAGACGCGGTCTATGACGCGAAGGTCAATGTCTCAGCCGCTAAACCGCTCGACTTTACCCATAAACAATTTGCTACCTGGTGAATTAAGGAGACTTCAAGTGGAAATTTCTACACGTATCAGGATACGCGGGTACGCAAAGGAGGAGTCCGTGGGGAACTTGCCAGACGGTGTAAATGGGGTATCTGGTATCAATATGACCGGAAAGGATTCGAGAGCTATAAGAACATGATTGTACCTCGATCTAAGGGCTAGCACATACCGGTCTACTTGGTAGTCACTTTGCGTGAGGTAGGTAACTGAATGAATTCTACTAGACAGGCGTGTATGGGGATGTAAGGAGGTTTTGTATGTCATGCAACAAGTACCAGAGGGTGCCACCTAAGACCTCACATCGCCAGCTCCACTAGGAAGCACCTCTTTGATTGATTAAACCTTTTCGACGGTGTCGATGTACTTGATAGGTCCGATAAAGACAGCTTCAGAAAGTGGTAATTGTTATGCATTAACGATTGTTGATTAGGCTACCCGATACCCGGAGGTCGTTACGTTGAAAAATATTACGGTGGCTGATGCTTTGGTAGGAGAAATAGGTCCAGAGTTGATGTTCTTGAAGAGATACTAACTGACCAAGGGACGCAGTTTGTAAGCCAGATGATGGAAGAAGTGAACCGGTTACTTTCCACTAGACACCTGACTACTACTCCGTATCACCCGCAGTGCAATGGTATAGGAGAGCGTTTCAATGTGAAGTTGAAGCAAACTCTGAAGAAGTTAAGCGAAAGTCGACTGAATGACAGGGCTGGATAACTTTCCGCGATATTTTTCGCGTACCGCGAAGTACCTCACGCAGATCAAAGATTTTCACCTTTCGAACTAGTTTGTTGGAGGACAGTGAGAAGACCCCTGGCTGTATTTAAACAGTTATGGACGGATAAAACGGCATCTGATGAAGTACGAACAACGTATCAGTATGTTTTTGATCTCTGTAACAAGCTGGAGGAAGTTTGAAACTTGGCTCAGAAGAATCTCCGTGACGCACGGGGACGTAAAGCCAAGTACTACGACATGAGGGCGAAGTAACGGAAGTTTGAAATGGTGACAAGGTGCTGTTGGTGTTACCGGTGGAGCACAACAAATTCCAAGTATCCTGGAAGGGACTGATATTTGTAACGGAAACGAAGGGTGGACTGAACTACCGTGTCCGTGTAGAAGATAAAGAGAAGTTGTACCACGTTAACCTTCTTAATCGCTATCGTTAAAGGTAGACACCCAATGAGTTCGTGGTTGATACAGATGTGACTGAAGTACCCGACAACAACGGAGGAGTGGCGTAAGTACTTCCTAGTTGTCCGTTGACGAGGGATGCAACCTACGTCGACATATTCCTTGATGTAAGGTTAACGTCAGAACAAAGTGAAGAGGTAGAGGAGATTCTCCATGACTACTCAAGTGTCTTGGCAATTAGGTTTGAAGTTGCTGGATAAAACAACTATGAAACTGAAAACCTATCTTCTACCTCATGCAAAGTTAGAAACTGTACGGGACCAAATTAGACCTATGCTTAACTTAGGGGTCACTGAACCAGCAGAATCTGCATAAAGATCACCTGTTGTTTTGGTCCATAATAACGATGGTGATCATCACAGAATTTCAGGTCGAAAAGTTACCGGATCCAGAGTCCATATAAGCCGGAGTAATCAACGCCAAATATTTTTTCTAAAATAGACTTGACTAAGGGATATTGGCAAATTCCAGTTCGTTGGAAAGACCGTCCAAAACTTGCCTTTGCAACACCAGATGTCATATACATACTGGTAGTCATGCCGTTCAAGGACCAGAATGCACCTTCATCTTCACCCGAATGATGCGGAAACTGCTATAACCTCTAAGAGGCACCGGAGATTCAAATTTCATGGACTATTTGTCTTGGGAAGAACACGTGGTCTTACTGAGAAACGTTCTGGAACGACTTAGACAGGCATCCCTGCCCGACCACAGAAATGTCACATAGGATTTTGGAGACTGACTTTTCTATGACACACATTCGGTTGAAGATACATTAATTTCAGACAGCTTTAAAGTTGATTAACTTCGGAACACCACACATCAAACTACGAAGACAGAAGTACGATGATTTTAGGACTTGCAGGTTATTATTGTAAGTATGTTGCAAACTTCAGCGCTGTTGCTAGTCCGTTGACCGACTTGACAAGTGAGAAGACTCCGACGAAGGTTATTTGGACAGACGCTTGTGGGATAGCATTTCAGACGCTGAAGGACGGGTTGACATTCGACGTCGTAGTGAGACTACCGAATGTCACAAAGAACTGTGTGTTACATACCGACGCTTTTGGCCGGGGTATTATTGCAGTTCTACTGCAAGAGCATGATGAGAATTTATTTCCGGTTACGTATGATAGCAGGAAGTTGTCGCTAGCTGAGCGTAATTATTATGTGACCGAAAGTGAATGCCTAGCTATTATCACTGGGATCTCTAAATTCCAGCGCTATTTGTATGGGCCAAAGTTTATTCTGGAAACTGATCACCAGCCACTTGCTTATTTCACCCAAGCTAAATTGACAAATGGACGTTTTATGAGATCGTCTTTACTTCTTCAGTAAATACCAAGTTCAGTTGCGTTACATTAATGGAAGCGCCGGTGTATGAGTAGATTGTCTGAGTAGACTAATTGATTATGAGGTGAAGGAATCACTTTAAGACATGTAAACAATAACTAGAACTGCAACTTCAAAATTCGGAGAGCGAAATCCCAGATTTTGCTCTTAAATGGTGGCCTATGTAAAACGTCGAATTTTTAAAAGTATTAAACCTTAAGGTTGAATCCATTGAGAATTAAAATGTTATCACATTTAAGCCAGAAAAGTCTTTGTGAAGGGTAACTTCAACCTTTCTTCTTTTCTCCTCTCCCAATTCAGTTTTAAATTTGAAAGGCAAGCACCAGTGAAATTTGATCAGGGTATTGCAACTCTGTCCTGAGAAAGTAAACATTTGAGTTACTAACCATAACCGCTTGATAGGAACCCATGTTAATTTAAGAAATACGGTGATTTTAGTTAAACAGCTCAAGTGTTAATCTATGGTCAGTCGCTGTGAAGCGAGAGTGATATATATCGAATTAGGTCAGAATGTATGCATTGTGTATAGATAGTTATGCTTTTGATCAACGTAAGTGATGAAGTTGTATGTACGTATAGAAAGTGATTCATATAGAGATTAAAGTGTAATTGTGTCTTTTAAGGAAACAGTTTTCTAGGAGAGACATACAGTCCGAAGACGTAAGTCAGAAGTCCGGAAAGAAATGACGTGTTCAGAATAAAGTACTAAGAGGTCCAGTAATAGATGAAGCGTTCAGAATATAAAGGCTAGAGAACAGGAGGACATGATAAACCTGTCACAAGAGGACGTTGATGCAATCAGTCGTGGATATTGCGCTTTTTCACCAATCGTTATTAAGATGAGATACACCAAAATTAGACACTGCTATTATATTCTGTTTACATAACTTAGATGGAATTGAAGTTGCTGCTATTAATTGTTGTTGATTAAATTTTGTTATTTTTCTTGTCTAAGAGGGCTTGTATTTAATTAATTCTTCACAATAGTCTTGTTAAGTTCTCTGTTGATATTCTATCTATCCACTGCCACCGGACTATAAAATCGAGGGAGGTCATTTACTAGTTAACGCCAGCCAAATCCAAATAACCACCCATCTTCCTAAGAGGGCGACGTTACAACCCTCAAAAATAAAAGCCAGTTTATGATCAAGCATTTTAAGTAATATCGCAAAGTCCTAGCAAAACCAATCATTTGATCTCATATATTCACTTTCAAGGGTTGATTTATAAATTAAAATATTAGTTTCTCGTGCAAGTCAAAATATTATCATTTGCATACATTTACAGTAGTTTACACGATAAAACAAAATTTATTTTTAATAGCTCTGCTAAATATGGCTGATTACATCAAATCAACACTCTTATTATTATCATTAGTAGTAGTAGCAATAGTAGTAGTAATAGTAGTCGCAGGAGTAGAAGCATTAGTGATGGCACAACAACGAAAACTACTACTGTTTGAACACATTTTGTAGCATTGACGTACAGGTTTGTGTGTCATGCAATCGTACAGACTAAGAGAATCTTGGGAAATAATTCTGAATCTGAAGATAAATCTACCAATTTAACTTTCCTTGAACAAAGACCACGTCCGCATTCATTGTGAGAGATTTTCAGACCATTGGAATTGTGTATTGCTTTGGAAGTCTCGAATGAAAAGTCGAGTATTGATTATAATTACGCCAGCAGTAATAATATAGATTAATGAACAAGTTTCATATGGTTGTAATATGTTGCAAATATGTCAATTAGGTGGTCATTATTGATGCTGGAGGAAATTTCGCTTTAGTATTTTCAAAAACCGTAGACAAACATTTGACGTCGATTATGGTAATAGGAAATGTCAGAACCATAATCATACATAACATTGTCTTTGTTTGTCTGTCTGAGAATTACAAAAATAAAGAATTAAAATAAATGGTCTTTAAGTTTGTTCTTGCAGTCGAAATAAGGGAGTTTTAAGAGCACTCTTAAATGGGATCACTCTGGCTTTATGTCTAAGTTCAGTGGGAAATTCATTTCACGTTGCTGGGCCCTGGTATGCAAAAGAACATTCTCCATATGACTTCGTTTTCGTAGTGGGAATAATGAAAATACGATTGACATAAGAAGTACGTATATTGCTGGTGAGTACATATGGTCGGATAGGTATTTTGGACTGGAGTCCGTCAGTGAAACGTACCGCGGAGAAAAAATTTCGTGTTTGATTCTGGATCGAATTGATAGCCCTTGTAGGGTAAAGAGCAGAGGGTATTGAGCTCTGATCGTGGTATTATAAGGTTGATCCAAGCAGCTGTGTTTTGAACTTTTTGAAGTTCTGAAGATGTTATGTGTGATATGATTTCGATTTTTAACGTAGATTTAACAATTTTTCGGTCATATAACTAACAATGTCTGCAATGTGGCAGTTTGTAGTGATTTCTAGCACTGTGGCATCATGCCGCAGACATGTAGCATGATGTCCCACCCAGTCACATTATCCCAGGCCGACCAGTCCTAACACTAACCTCTTAGTGCTGAGCGCCTAGCGAGGCAGCTGTTAGTACCATTTTTGTAAGTCTCTGGTATGACCCGGCCAGGGATAGAACCCACCACCTCCCGCATCCGAGGCGGACGCTCTAACCACTAGGTCAACGGAGCGGTGAGTTTCTGAAGAAGATATTGAGATGAACCAGACATAATTGAAATACAATAGTCCAGTCTTGAAAGTGCTAACGAACATAAAAGTGTTTTAGTGGCATCAGCTGAAAGATATTTGCGAATGTAGCTGATGCGTCTAGGCCCTAGATATGCAGACTTGCCATGACATGTGGGTGCAACGTGAGAGTACTGCCCAGAATGACACCTAGATTTCGTATTGACTGTGTGAATTTAATGTTAGTGTTACTGATATTTACTGTGTGAGGTAAAGGATGTGACTGAGAAAGTCTTTGTGCTGTGATCAGAATGGCCTCAGTGTTATCATCATTCATCTGTAGCTTGTTACATGTCATCCATGATTTCACATCAGAAATGCACCTCTCTACACCGTGGATGGTAGCATCAACTTCAGTTGGGTGGCTAGATTTGTATATTTGTGTGTCGTCAGCGTACAATTGGTGAGACACTGGATGATGATCTATGACACTTGAGAGTGACTGTGTGTACCGAATGAAGAGAACCGGTAGAAGAACAGACCCCTGTGAAACACCACAACACAGATTAACTAGGCTGGAGTGTACTCCATTTGCAGATACAGTTTGTGTCCTGTTGACCAAGTATGACTTGAATCACAGTAAGGCTGTATCATGAATGCCAAAAACATACTGGTGAGGGTGAAGTAATGTAAACAAAACACGCGAGAAATCTGCCCAGGAGTCGTAGAGAGAGTTGCTGTCGGTACATTTCCAAATGGAGCAAAATCGACAGCTTGGAAGGCACTATCTTAATCGCTGTAGTCGTATCAGCATTTTGTATATGTCAATTCAGAGTTACCTATATTTGTATTATATCTGGGATAAAACTAATATGGCCTGTTTAGGGAGAAATGAATCTCATGATTTGTTTTATCATGCAAGTTTATCTATAAATACTGCTTTTGTCAAATAATACATCATGCTTTCATTATCCGCATGACTGTAATAATGAAGCTGGTCTTTTCCTTAATTGTTTGACATCAATCTAACTTATCTTTTATGTTAATGTCAATGACACCCTTCTAAGATAATCCATCAATGATTCTCTCAATGATGTCGCATATACTGTATATATATATATATATATATATATATATATATATATATATATATATATATATATATATATATATATATATATGAAGTTATGGATGCACTTCTACCTCAAAACGTCACTTATCTTAAGCTTCAGATGTTGCCGTTATTTTGCTGCCAAGACACGTGTAAACGTTTAAAAGCTACTCTCACATTCTAGAAAAAAAAATGACATGGATATAAGAAAATTGTATACTGGAAACACAGCCATTTTTGTTACAAACCGACGTCTCTGTAACCCGGTTTCTGCTGCATATCTCCCAGCTCTTCTGATCTCAATAATCGACGTCAGAATTAGCAGGCACACTTATATTAAGAAGCAAGATGGACACAGAAACGTACAAAGACTACCAAAGAGTTAAAGAATGACATATCTTCTTTATGCATATGACCTTTTTGTACAGAAGTAACCTTGTTATATTATATTGATGCATAATTGAAAATTTAAAAAGATAACAAAGGGGTAATAACGTTAACAGTATTTAAGACAAAACATTTATCCATATAACAAGGAAACAAGTTGCCTGATTTAATCTTTACAACCAAACGAAAATTGGCATTTATTTATTTATTTACTACAATTTTGATGCAGTGTTGGAAAGGAAATGGAGATCGATTCGTCGTTACCCAGTGAACATTGCAATGGATTCATTGGCACATTATCCTTTGCATGGCATCGTCATCATTATCCTCATCACCAGCATCGTCATCTCTCTCTCTTTCTGCATGAGCCTATGTAAAGGAGTATGCATCTTGTCCCGCTTAATAATTGCTTAAACATTATAGGAAGCGTAGATATAGTCTCTAAAATTTCATTTTTTTTCTTTTACTGATGAAATGCGTGCTGGCTTTGTGTCAATGCATTTCTTTGTCCAACGGTATTAGTCCTAGTTGGCACTAATATAATTTAATAGAAAGCAACATATGGCCTAAAGAAAGGTAACTATCATAATTACACTAATGATACTGATATTAGGTATTTAACTCCAGAAATTAACGACTAGATAAAAGGCCACAAATATATATGTTTTCTCTTGGCAAATAGAAAGACATGTTGCCAGTCGTTTCCAGTACATCGTGCACAAAAGGTTCTATGCTTCAAATTTACAAATTGCTCGTAATCGTACATTTATCTGATTACTCATTTAAACTGAATAGAAGAATTTCATGATTATGTACGACCCAAAATAATGATTTATTAGACCCTAGATGATTATGACTTCTTCCTATTTAACATTCTTAATTACTATGTCAGTACGACTATATGTAACAAGCAACTATTAGTATTGAATATTTTAGAATATTTGTTAGTTCTAAAATTAGACGTAGAGCTAAGGCTAAGCATTGTGAGTTATATTAACGTAAGGCCGAATGGGACCTAGGATCTCATATTTTATCAAACATGCCAAAGGTGGTATCATTTGGCCAGGCGAAAGGAAATAATGCTATGACGTATTATTTCCTAAAACTCGTTTCATCTTTTATAAAAGAGGTTTGATTTAATTTTCTTTCTGGGCTTTTAAAACAGTGGCAGTGTTGTTGTCATTTGTACGGGTTTTACATATTTGAATTCCTGAGTGCATTTCAAATTTCATCAACATTTCGTTAGGCTCTTTCGTTTACATTTCTCATAACATCAGCAGCAATTAATGATGAAGTGGTGTCATATGTATAACGTATGGTTTCATTTATCAAGTTATTTGAAGGCATTAAAGTTCTGGTAATGATATCCACATATAATATATGTGTATTGCATTGTTCTTACAAAACCTAAAAGCATACTTGCAATAATAATTTTTTAAATCTTCGTTAGTTTTTAAAAATACTTTCTGAAAGGTACGTATCAACTGGGTTAGATGGCCTTAGCCTCTTTGATCTATTTTATATACATGGTTTGGGTCTTCGATGACTCAAAGAATGGTCTTTCGCTATGTATTAAAACCAGGACGAAATATATTTTCCTTGTCAAGAAGCAGCAGAGAGACTGAGCCCACCAACTATTTCGTTTCAACAGAACCCCTATCGAAAACATTTTTGATAGAAGGTCTTATTTCACAAAATAAACCCTCTATTCAGAAAACAATGATAAATAACTCTTCTCTGATGACTAGATGAGTTATTTCATGAAAAATAACTCACTATAAAAATGTTTCTTGACTGGGGTTTGGTCGACGAAACACTTGGTGGCTCAGTCTCTCTGCTGCTAGCTATGTAAATATTTTTAATCTTAAAAGGATTTCTAGTTAAAAATTGTATCCAACCCAACTCGGTATCGTGTCCGAGGATCATGTAAATTTATCGTCACAAACCCGTGTGGTTTTCGTTGAGCATGACTAAAGAAATTTCTGAATTTATTAAAGTCCATATCACCGCCGCACCAAGTTCGATGAATATTTTGTAACGTGTGTACGTCAACTCCGTTGAACACCGCAAGAAGGTTACAGTTATCTCTGATCACTTTCGGAATTTGTGTATACCGTTGAGTTACATAAATCACATCAACGTTTTTGTGCCTACCGCGGGAAAATATCCTGGCAGGATTTGTTTGTTTGTCCAACATGATGTCGTCATACACGACTAAATTATCAATACTCCCATCGATATCATCGATACTCGGTGCTTCATTGATATCAGTTATAAAATTAATAACATCTTCGTCGTTTATCGATTTTGCACTTTCGTTAAAATCTTTTAACACCTGATAACACCGCTGATCGTCCACAGACGGGGGCTATCAAATATAATTTATTCCACTTCATCCACTTCATTATTAAATTAAGTAACAACTGCGTCTTACCCGACCCAGATGGACCTATAATAATCATTCGGATTGAATTTGGTAGCACTGAGTTATGTTTGATTGGCTGTCGTCGCTTTGTCGCGGAAAAGTCAGTGATTTCCATTAGATATATCATAAAATAAATATGAATTTATATTGTGTGAAATGCCGAGCACATACCCCAACTGGGGATACAACAACAATTACAACAAAAAATAATCGACAAGCGCTCACGGGCAAGTGTGAACGATGCGGTATAAAAAAAATTTTAGATTTATAAAAAAAAAAAAACGGAGGTGACATCGCAGCCAAGTCAGGAAAATTACCAGGAACACCGTGGGCTAAATACCCAGGAGAAAAACATCTTCCAGGATATAATTACTGTGGTCCAGGAACCCGACTTGATATCAGACTTGATGCTCAAGATCAACCAAAACTCGGTGAGTATCCGATAAACGCTATTGATAAGGCGTGTCATGCTCATGATGTAGCTTACCGAAGCAAGGATTTGCAACAGCGCCATCTCGCGGACGTGAAATTAATTCATGCGTTAAACGCCATCCCTGATAAGTCTTTCAAGGAGAGGTTAGCATCCTGGTTAGTAAAATCCGCAATGAAATCTAAACTTGTATTAGGCGCTGGGTAATTAATAGAAATGCAAGCATTTCCAATGGAGTCGATTTATTATTCCCCAAGCGGATACTGGAGAGGTAACGCGGCAATTAGTAAACTTGCCAGTGCAGCAAAAGTTACGGCGGTTACTGCCAAAAATTGGTTATCCCGACAGGCAATATGGCAAATTTATCTACCGCGCCCTAAACAAATCAACTTCGCGCATTTCGATGTTAGTGTACCAAATGAGGTTCATCAAGCTGATATATTATTTTTGCCACATGATACTATCCGAAGACGCACATACAAGTACGCGTTAACCATAGTTGATGTTGCCAGTAGATACAAAGATGCGGAACCGTTAACAACTAAAACAGCATCTGAGGTTGCTTCTGCGTTTGAAAGAATTTATCGGCGAGGACCTCTGCGATGGCCAAATTTATTACAAGTTGATCCTGGCAAAGAATTTCAAGGTGCAGTATCATCGTTGATGAAGCAACATAACGTCACCATCAGACGAGGACACACTGAAATTCATCGTGATCAGGCAATTGTTGAGCGGTTCAATCGAACACTCGCCGAAAGATTATTTGGATATCAATACGCGAAAGAATTTATTCAGGATACGAGATCGCGCGAATGGGTTGCAAGATTACCAAGCGTGATAACTGCGCTAAATAATGAAATTACCCGAACCACCAACATGAAACCTGCCATCGCGATCACGAAAAAAAATATACCCGTACGACGTGATTCTTCAGCACAGCCGATACTGGGTAATGTTACTGTAAGATATTTATATGAACCAGGTGAACTTGAAGGTGGTAAACGAAGAGCGACTGATCCCATTTGGAGTGTTACCACACATAAGATATCCACCGTGACAAGATCCACTGGCAGACCAGCAATCTATAGATTAGATTCAACTGCTCCTCAACGCGGATTCACACGTGAGCAACTTCAGGTAATTCCCGAGGACACGCAATTGCCGCCAAAATCACTGAAGTGACTTAACTAGCGCTGGCACCCCGACGTAGATTACACTCCAGACAGGTCAACATGACATTATCACGTGTATGACCGCGACTGTTATCTTTTCTGTCTACGGTAAATTGTCTTGAATTTTTATTCGAATACTGCCAAAGCATTATACAATTACAACTCGCACAGTGAATATTCTGCTGTTGTTTCAGCACACTGATAAAATCAGCGTCAAGATCAAAATCGCGATTATTTTTTTTGTCACTCTGTTTGTAACCGGCGAGTTTTTTTCCTATTACATCATCATCGCTGTTGTTTTCATTGTTTTTATCAGCGTTTGATTCATCCAAGACAATTCTTCGCAGTTGAGATATTCTTCTGACTCTGGACACAGCCAAGTAAACTAAGTTCGACCATTCGATTCGATCATCAATGATCCAGACAGTTGTATCAGAGATAGTCAGTCCTTGAGATGAATGAATGGTCATAGCGTATCCTAGCGTCCACGAGGATTTATTCATCGCTAGTGCATCTTTGACAGCATCGATGTCAACTAGCACAATATCATTCAGTACTAAATTCTGTTTCTCTGTCTTTCCTGGAATATCAACATCTATATTCTGTAACCGCGTATCAGCTGGTCTGTAACACAACGGCACTGACAACATTGGAAACTTTTTTTTTTGCAACCGAAATAGCTGTTGTTGAAGTGTGTCTCTGACTATCTTTCTACTTGCCACTATCAAATCGTCTGGTTTCCACACGCGTAAAAAGTCACTCATCGAAGTTTCATGGAGTCATCTAGCGCATGATTTCACATTGAATTTTATTCGGTTGTAGCCTGATTAGTGTTTTAAATTCTTTCAGCGTTGCATCAAGTGCTCGGTAATCATCAGTTACTTCTTCGTAATAATCAACAAAATTCCTCAGCCAATCATGAGGAGATGCGCCGACAAACGGAGGTGGCTGACCGTGATCGCCGCACATAATCACTGCGGTATTTTTCGTTAACAGCCAATCAAGAAATGTTTTTAACGTTTCCAGCGGTACCGTACATATCTCATCCCAAATTATTATATCATTGATATATTTTGTGCCCATTCGCTCAGGAGTCCATACACCGCCGCTGTATTTGAAAAAGCTGTGATAAGTACAAGAATTGACTCCTCGTTGTTTCGTCTCCCTGGCAAGTCTGTGTGTAGGTGTTAGCACAATCATATCTGAATTTCGAAATAATTCAATCGCTCGAGTTGTTTTACCAGACCCGCCCGGCCCGTTTAAATAAACAGTTTTATGTCTGGTGATTGGATCATACACAGATGGTGCGGAAGATATTTCTGGCATCTCGGATTTATAATAATCATCCTCGATTGCAACATCAGCGGATTTACAATGCTCGTGCAACATCTCCGCTTTTATTCTCCACGAACTCCATGATTCATCAGTGCTTGTAAAACGAGCCAATGATTCTGAATATTTTTTATCAATATAAAATGAGTCCGTGGCAACTCTGACTGCCATACCAGTATGGTATGGGTCAGGAAATCGATTTACCATCGATAACAAATTTATAGAAACATAAGCCAGCATTGAAGATCTCAAATGTGTGTATTGAGGCGATTCTCCGTCGATATAACTTACAATTGTGCCCAACTTTTTCCCGTCGGACAAGAACACATCCTCCCGATTACAAAATATGTCTCTGGCAACCGCGTCGGCGATTATAAAATCCAATTCAGCTTCATCGATAATCAACCGCGAGTGATGCATTTTATGATCAAATGCTGCACCCTGAGTAAATTTACCGATTATTCTTCGTCCAAGATCTTTCGCTGTGCTTTCACTGTTTTTGAGTTTAATCTTGAGAATTTCAGGAGCTCCTTCCCGGATAGGCAACCAAACTGATGTCTGCGGTTGATAACATATGATTGCTTCGCTGACGGTCAACGACAACAGCATGCCGCTGTCAAGCATATATCGCAATAACACTATTGGTACCCAGCGCTTTTCACTGAAGTGTCTGCCAAACCAAACATAACAAATCTGATGAAGCCCTTTAGCAAATTCAAACGAAGTCACACGAGCAAATCCTGTCAAATCATAATCGGGTAAACTGCCGTTTACGGCGACTCGTGTCATCGAGTTCGTGGGATGTCCGAATCGCTTAAAGTATTCGCTGCACTCGCCGTTACCGAGAAAGATTCCTGGGTAGCAAGCAATCAATCTACGGAAATCATATCCCGGTAGTTATACCGGGTATTCCACAACCCGCCGTGTCCATACTCGACACAACTTAATTGTATATCCGAGAGAAACTGACTTCGGGTTGGTCTCCACGAATTTCTTTCTCTGGCGGCGTGAGCGGCAACACTTGGAACTGTAAAACAATTAGCCAATAATTGCTCTTCGCTAGCATTTCTCATATACGTTTTTGCGAGTTTTTTCATTTCCTGGTGCAACGATTCCGTTCTGTATAATTCTCCGTTGGGTCTTACAAATTGATCATAGTCGCCATCTTCAGAGCTCCTAAATAACCACACCGACACAGGATCGGTTTTACTCAGCGCGTAAATAACCTTGTATATGTTTCCGGAATAAAACTTGACAACACGATCTCGTGGGAATATTGTAACCGCATCAGTCCACGCGTGCGAATTATGATCAATAATTTCAATCGGCGATCCTGACTTTTTATGATGCTTCGAACTGTATAATATTTCTCCGGTTAGTGTTTTTACTGTTATTGAACATTTTAATTTACTTGATAGCACAGCAACATCATTTATTGTTGCCCCGGTATCCTTAACCGATTCACCCCATGATGTTATTTTTTCACGTCGCAGGTCGGTTAAACCGTTTCCTCGTTTTGCGTTTTTAAAATGTTCCATTACTCGCTCGGCTGCACAATTCAACACCGTCGAAGTTTTCATCGGGGTGAGTTTATCAATTTTTGTTTCTTTTTACCGGATATATTCCATAAATGACTGCGGTTACAGGATACTATCGAGCGTAATATGGTATATCAATCCCGGTCAGCATTCCTGGTTTGGAATCTTTACTTAACAGAGCGGTCTTTCCGTTAGCAAGAACAGGGTCAAGTTTGTCACGGATCATCCACTCATCGGACTCTACTTTCACGATAAATTTTATTCTGAAAAAATATTTCTTTTTACCCTGATTAAAATCAATATAATCAATAATTGTTTTTGCTCGGGCATCAGTCATTGTAGCATCGATGATGACCTCATCACCGAAGAAGAGTTCGTCAATGATATTGACTGAGTCAACGTCGCGGATAATTTTAAATGTCGACCATACATGAAAGGCGCCGTCGTCGTGGAATTCCTTTTTACCCTCGTTGATAATATTAAACAGATCAGTTAGATGCCGTCGTCGTGGATCCGGGTTTAGCCTGTCAAGATCGAATCTCCCGGCGCCAACTGCGGATAATTTCGAAAACACTGTCATATTATATTTAAGACAAATATTTAAATAAGAAAATATTGTATATACAAATGAATAAGTGCAAGTGGTTAAAGGTTGGATCTGTAACAGTCTGTGGTAAGTCCTGCAGGAAGGAATTCTGCGGTGAACACATACAGAGCATCAAACGAGGAAGCACAGGACCTATTCCCTGCCTGCGATGTGGCATTGGTGTCAGGGGTAAAACACAATTATGTGCGGGGTGCGGGGGGAAACGATGCCGGGAACTCAAGCGATATTACAATAAAAAAATAACGGAGACGCGCTAAAATCCGAAAGTGATTATATAACTAGGTTTTCGGACAAATTATAAATTAGACAAATACATTATAGTATAAATTAATCAAGATTTTGTCTCACATCCAACCATTAAAAATTATGAAGGGTATAGTGAGACACTGTAGGCGGAAAAGACCAGTTGGGAATGTTACTAATGTTGGTTATTTAATGTTTAGTGCTGGCGGTAAAAACTATTATATTCACAGGGCCGTGTTCGAGTGTTTTCACGGAGAGATCAAAAAAGGTCTTGTAATTGATCATATTGATAATAATAAACTTAATAATAATTTATCCAATCTGAGAGCTGTGACGCAGAGTGAAAATTGCAAAGCTGGTAATACTGGCCGTAACAATAAAAGAGCCTGGAAGGTTGTTTCTATGAATTTAAATACAAATGAAGAAATAATATTTCAATCGACATATGCAGCTGGCAAGCATTTTGGTATTTGTGCGCCCTCAGTACAAAAAGTTGCAGAAAATATTACCAAATCAGCTCTGGCAAAAAAGTATAATAATCAGAAAATTATATTTCGTTATTGTTAGGTAATTTACTGTAATCGAGATAATTTTCCAACGGAGATAACTCTGCAGCGACTGTGTGAAAGTCAATGATACAATGATTTTCCCGTTGTTACCTTGACTTTGTCAACAGCGCGCTATAACACTTTACAGGTGCGAGCAGACTATTTTCTGCACAAGGAAGTAAATAACTACCTGTATAAATTTCACAGGTAGATCAGTAATGTTTAAACCCTGTATTATCAGATTGGAAAGTGGCACAATGGTAACGCGTTTGACTTTCGTCCCGGCGCTATCAAATGTCATGTTCGAATCCTCGTTACGGACATACTGTCGACGGGCCCGATTTATAGGGTTTTTATAATAGTTGGGGGGTCGAACCCCAACGAAGTTGCACAACTTTCTCCGTTATCACCCGTCAGGGGTGATCTTTTGCCCCAAACGGGATTGATTTTGGGGGGTAGGGGTGCAACTTCGTTGGATGTAGAATATAACCCGCATCTGTCTGTGTTGTCTATATGTTTGTACCGTCCTAGGATAAGTTAGAATTAAGTTATATGTTTGTGTACCGTCCTAGGATAAGTTATATATACAATTGTAAAATACAACTGCTGTAAATATGCTTCTACTGTAAATACTACATGTTTCTGCCGTCTTAAGATAAGTTAGAATTAAGTTATACCACTGTGTAAGATTGCTAAAATGCGGTGGCATTTTAGAAGCTTTACAGATATTAATACTACATGTTTGTGCCGTCTTAAGATAAGTTAGAATTAAGTTATACTACTGTATAAGCTTGCTAAAATGCGGTGGCATTTTAGAAGCTTTACAGATGTAAATACTATGTTATGTGTTGTCCCCATATGAGCCTTGCTAGCATATCAAATGGTAAGCTAGGAGGTTCACAAATGGGGAATATCTCGTCGTTCGCAAACACAACCTCTGGGCTTCTAGACTGTTATTTGATAGTTTAGGAGCTCATATGGGGGTAGTGTTTCCGCTCCCTCCTGAGTATGATAAGCTAGAAGCTCAAGGAGATGTGATCTTTTTTTTATTTTAAAGATATAAAAATATACATAAATATGAATCGAGAAAATATCAATAATGTGATTGATGCTATTAAAAAATTAGAAAAACAAGGATTTAAAATATTACTAAATGTTGAAACTATTCTGTCAGATTTTGAATCATTATACGAAGCTAAATGCGCAGGGCGTTATATTCTTCCTGCTCAATATCGATTCATAAAGATGATCCAAAATAATCTGTATAAATCACTGGCCAGCGTAGCGGAGACACAAATAAATGAATTTGTTCCACTGTCTCGTGCAATCGAAAAGATCAGGCTGGCACTGGCAGCTGAGTATGAAACAAAGAAGATAATTAATAATCGGGTCAGAAAATTAAAGCATTGTATGTCCCTTGACAGCGTCAAGGATGAAAATCCAGAGAATTTTGAAGTCAATGATAGCTTCGTCACTGACGAGGAAGTAAATACCTCACCTTGATTGCATTACTTGGAAGTGAAATCGAAAGTAAAAAAAAGTAATATTTTTTTTTACTGTGTAAATTATGCAACTGTCCGATTTCGTTGGTTTTCATAGCAAAACCTCTATCAAATCGAGGAAAATGGACGATTTCTCTGATTTTTACTAGCAAATACCCTATCAAATCTATGACTTTGGTCTGTTTTGTTAATTTTTACTAGCAAATGCCCTATAAAATCTACGACTTTGGACTATTTCTCTTGTTTTTACTAGCCAATTACTTATCAAATCCGTGACTTTGGTCTGTTGCAGAAAAATACTATAAGAAAAAATAAAATCCCGCAGGAAAAATAATTATTATAGTATTTTTTTTTTTGCAACTGTCTGATGTCACTGATTTTTACTAGCAAAACCTCTATCAAATCAAGGAAAATGGACGATTTCTCTGATTTTTACTAGCAAATACCCTATCAAATCTATGACTTTGGTCTGTTTCTCTGATTTTTACTAGCAAATACCCTATCAAATCTATGACTTTGGTCTGTTTTGTTAATTTTTACTAGCAAATACCCTATGAAAATCAGCGAAATTGTCAGTGGTAAAAAAAATGTGTATAAAGTAAAATATTTTCAAAGGATGGAAATATCGAAGATATTTTAAAAAATCCTAAAGGATTTTCACTGCAGTATTTCATCGAGATAATCCCGTGAAATGCACGAGTGAACATAATTAAGGATTTGGTCTGTGTCACAATTAATCATCGTGATATTGTTTTCGCGGAATTGCTTCAGCTGAAAATCTGTCAGTAAAAAATCATCATTGCCGTACTTATCGATGATTATTTTAACATAACCCGGTAAATGATTTCCGGTAAATATTTTTCGGATGAATTCTTCAAGCGCGCGCTTGTCAACGATGGAACATTTCACGTGCTGTCACATACTATATTTTTTTATCATTTAATATAATTTATTACGACAGTGCTGTCGCTGATGGTGATGTCGCTGACAGTGCTATCATCGTCGTCACTGTCAGAGAGATCTTCATCACTGACAACAAAATCACTGTCGTCGGAAACACCTTGTGTTTCTACGCTAGCGTCAGAACTGTCAGAGAGATTTTCATCATTATCATCATCATGCTTCTGGTAATTCGAAGATTTTTTGGACATTATTATGATATGATATTATTAATTGAAAGTCTTAAGATGGAAATCGTTTCTGAAATTCTTTGAATTTCCATTGAAAATCCTTTAGGATTTTACCAGCAAATTAATACTAACCGTCTCGCCACGTAGGTCCAAAAGTATACCCTGTTGGTCAGTGACTTTAAAATTTATCCTTGTCAGCGTCGGGTTATGACACCGCAGAAATACTGGATTGATTGGCTCTTGCACAATCAAAAACCCAGGTGGTTCTCTAGGAGTAAATGAATACAATATAAACCCTTGCTGGGCTTGATTCGATGTTGTCGTGTCTATGTTGTAACTGCCATCGATGACATCACATACCAGATTGACCGCGACGACATCAATGATATTTACGATTCCCGGAGAAATATGCCGGCCATCGCTCGCTGTGGAATTATTGTGTGCTAAGATAACGGGTTCTGGTAGTATTTTTTTCCATTGTACAAGTATGTCATCGAAGTATTCATCGACGATATCAGTGACGTATTTTCGTAAGATGACCGGGGAAACATATCCTGGTAATTTAAAATTCGGTAGTTCAGCTTCGGTCAGCGAGTACTTATTCAGAAATTTTTGTTTATCGGGGGATATACTGCTAATTACCGCCTGAACCACGTGCTTGTTAATATACTCCATATCTGAGGCAAGTTGATTTAATATCTCAATTTGTTTAATAATTTCTCCGCGTGAACCTGTCACCGCGGTGTGCACCGCGGATATATGCGTTTGGAGGTGTTGCCATAGATACCCTCGGTGCGTTCCATGCGCGTCATTAATACCTTTCAAGTATTCAACGATGTCGTTCAGATACATAGTAACTCCAACACGCACCCACCCTGCGTCGTCTTCACGAGTAAAATTAAACACAATATCGACACCGCGCGCGACAGGAAAAATCTTACCTTGTAAATTATCCCTGCGGATCTCATCAAGACGTTCTTTGTATTGCGGTGTAATTGTGTGATATGACTGCGTGTCAGTCATGTAATCAGACTTTTCGGGCGCTGGTAGTATCGGTGCTGTCTGCGGTGGATTTTTAGGCCATCCTAATACTGTTCTTATTGAACTGTTATAAATGTCTACGGCGTAACCCGGTGTTGAGATTTCGATGATCGTGGACAACGTTGGCTCGTGTGCTGATATATTGATCTTTGATTCTTTTCCGGTGACACGTTTTATTTGACGCTGTATTTCTTTGTTGATTTCTTCGATCTGATAACTCCCAGTGGGTAACGCAATGACGTTCCAATCTGGTGTGCCGTCAGGTTTATTCTGATATGAAAATACAAATGAATTATTCAGCGATTGTCCGTGAAATGATGTCGACCTGATGTTGGGCCAACTGTGATATACTCGTAATTGTGCCAACGCGATTTCTTTTACTGGAATTGCAGTTGGAAAATCAATATTGAATTCTGGCTGCGTCGAAGATATTGTTATCATTGATGTTTTTACCGGAGCTGTATTCGCGGATATTTATTGAAGTATCTCTGTCATTATTTATCTTCATCGTTTTCAAATTAAGATTCTTTGCGCGCTTGTAATCGTTGTATATGCTAGACATCAGCGTAAATTCAGAATCTGATATAACTGTATCGTCAAGGCTGGATGATATCAGCGAGGACAATTTAGAGTAGGCGCTTGTGGCCGCGTTGTTTAACTTTTCATATTCGTGTAATTTTGTTATCGCGCACGAGGATATTTTTTTTGCAATTATATTAGCAACTCCTGCGATCGTCATTGATGCTGAAATTGTGATTGTAATCGCGATTGCATTGTCACTGGTGTCAGCGCTGATAATAACACACCCGTGGATGCAACTACCGCGGATACCGAATACACTATTGTGTCTAGCACGGTTACACGCCGTTTGTATTTTTTTATTTTTGTTGCGCATTTGTCAATAGTGTTTTTTAGCGTTGATTGCCATTCGCGTACCTGATCGTATCTATATTGCTGAGCGCCTAATGACAGTGTTGTCGTTGATGCCATTTTATTAATTTACGCGGTAACCAATTGAGGCGTTTCTGCGACGAATTCCAAACACCACCAGTAAGATGTTGCGGTTAATTTCCTGTCTGCGGCTTCCAGTATAAATATTTCTTCGGTTCCGCTGTTTAGTATTACAGTTACAACTCCGGAATATTTGTCAGTGGAATGTCTCCAGGGATATGTTGTGAATATTTCAAACTTAGCGGCGGAAAACACAGACAACCTGTACACGCCAGTGGCTGTTGCTGTATATTTGAGTGAATTATTTTGTCGGGACCATGTTGCGAATCCCGATGATACCGTATATACGATGTTGGTGATATGCCCGGGGGTAACTCCAGTGGGGACTTTAATCAGACTGGTTTTGTTAACGATCTCAGGAATTCCCGATACGATATCCTGCTGTGTTTGTTTGATCGTGTCAATGTCGGTCTTGATTTCAGAAAGTTTTATGTCGATGACTGGAGGAGCCCCAAAGAACTTATCAATGGACTCATCAGCTTTTGCGAAGTTTCTTCGAAGTCTTGCAAACGCGCCCACGTGAACATCATACTCTGCCCGCAACGTGGCTAGTTTACCGTCAATGGTGTCTACACATTGTTTGTTTGCGGCATCTTCCGGGGATGTTGGATCTCTTAAAATGGTTATTTTGTTACCGTTCATACTGAGTTCACCTGTCATTCTATTACCGGTCTTCGCTACACGTTCCCCTGCGACTTTTCGTGCATCATCTCGCAGCATCGCAACTGATATCGACGAATCTCTGATTCTGCCGCTGTCAGTGAATACGACGATGTTGTCCGTGACAGCTCCAATAACCCTGCGAATTATGTCATTCCACTTAATGTTACTGGTTCTTAGCTTGCCGTGCCTGTCCTGAAGAATAACAACCTCATCTGGGTCTATCCCGGTCAGATTTAAAAGATCACCAATCTCATCTTTGGTCACATACTTTGATAAATCGATACCTTTTTATTCTTCCTTGGTTCTGCTTGATCTTCCGTAATATCAACCATTATTAGTTATGAGGTTGTTTAAATTTGGAAATCACATCTGTGGTGTATTCATGCACGACTTTGTGAGGAGAACTCGCTGATTTTGAAATTGCATCAAGAACATTTAATACTTCACGACCGCATATCGGAGGATCAATTAGTGTTTGTGTTGGTAACGTTGACTGCCAAAGTGGAATGTTGGAAAATCTTTGGACGTACCTGAAAAACTCAACTGGCGGTGCTAGCCCGTACGAGTCAAAATAGATAATTCCACGTGGATCGATCGCGTAAGCAACCCAGTGAGTTCCAGGACCTTCCTTGTTGTCGAGATTAATAATTCCTGTTTCTGGGTTATTCGGTCGTGCTGGTAATTGATCTCGCATAAAGACGCCTCTGAAGTTCTTTATACGTAATTGTTTAACAGCATCAAGCAAATCAAAATTTGACATCGGAGTGAAAACGCTAGCATTTTTCAAAACACTTAGAACGTTTTTGGATACCATGAAGCCGGAGTTCCCGGTAGTCTGAGACCGGATCCCTTTTTTTGTATCCTTTCCCGGTGGCTTTCTTTAGTGCCATTCCAGCTGCGGTTCCAATAGCTCCTAACGTGGCTGCCTTTGCTGCTGCTGCTGCTGCTGGTGCTAGTGCTGCGGCAATTATTGGAAGAAATGGAAGTATTCCACCGGTTTTTTTGACCATATCTTTGACCGCGGCCGGAGAAAGTTCAAGTCGAACTCCAGTCGCTGATTTTTTCGCTTTATTGAAATGGTTTAGTTGAGTTTTAGTCAGTGATAGTTTGTTTGGACCACCAGCTAGCTGATCGTGTTTTAGTGTTATTGATACCCCACATATGCTTGCATTTTTTGATTGTAAATTCTTTGCCTGACCAGGAGTCAGAGTAACATCAACATAATTGTATGACATTTTATTTAATACGATATTGATCTAATTGTTTACTTTCAGTAATGTTACATATTTTCCACCGGGGCATCGATGACTCTCATTCGTCCACCAACACCTTCAAGTAGCATTGCTTTATCGGAGAGTATGACAGCGATTGCTCTAAAACCAGCAGCGGGAAACTCACCAACGTTAGCCTTGAAGTGTATATCAACGACCGATTGTCTGGTTAGATCAAGATGTTCCAGCGAAAAGTAATAAATCGGATACAACGTTGTGAAATCCAACTGTGATATCTGCAAGCCGGTGTCAATATTTTGATCACGTCCCATAAATGTCATCAGACGATGATACGCACGTGCAACTTGATTATTTTCAAAATCTATCACTATATCCTCTGATGGTTCTTGATGTCCCTTTATTCGCAGCGAAACTTCAGAGACAGCAAGTTTGTCAAATATCATATGCGAACGTATTTGACTATTTACTCTTGCGTTAGGCTGGAGTGCTACGAAAATATGTCGTGGTGCTGACACCCCTTGCTGTGATGCTATGTGCCACGTGAATTGCCCAGCACCGGCGCCCTGAATGGAATCTGTGGACACTGTTAACCATGATATCAATGATTTACCACCTGTGTCCATGAAAGAGAGTAACCGTTGCTCTTCAGCTAACGATGGGGACATTACTGGCATCCACAATGCAAGCTTGAATAATATTACTTTACCAGCATTAACAGCAGGATCATCACCTTCTCGCCAGATAGCGTCGTTATCATCACCTTTTCTAACAAGTACAACTGTATGCTTGGCTCCAAAAATAACCTTTTTGACACCTCTGCAAAATCCAAAGATGTGAGACAGCGGAATTGCACATGAAAATCTTCTGCGATTACCCGATAACATTGATTTACGTACAGCAAAACCTAAATTATACTCTGGACTAGGCCTTAATATTGGAAACGCATCACCTGGCCTATCCGCAAATCCAGCTGGCTGTGGGTCAAGAGCAGTGTTTCGTGCTGTTTGTACCGGAATAACAGATCTGTGTTCAGGATGATCAGCATTATCCTTAGCAAACATCATAGTCGGACCAGCCGATCTAGTGTAATCATCTGAGTATCGTGCTAATCCCACGATTGTTGTAGCAACGTCAACGTTATCCTGAATCGTTTCAATTTCCTTTCCATCGATGTTATATGAAGCACTTCTGAATAGTGCCATGATGCCGTTGTTAACAAAACCAACTCGAAAATTAGCTCCGTATGGTGTATTAAGGGGAACATCTGTTACAACTTCACCCGTGACTTCAAGGAATGCTTCAGCGGGTAAGAAATATCTACTTATATCATGCACTTGTAATTCAATTCGTCCGCGCTGATTGGGTGATCTTTATTCATAAGAATAATACTGATAATCGCGCACAGACACATCTTTAAGTATTGGTGCATCCATATCGAACGCTGGATCTGATACTCGTTTGAACATTTTATATAAATTATCGATGTCTAAAACGAAGACCACTTCCTGATATCAGACTCGTATTTATTTGTTCGGGTTGTTGAGTTACAAGAGATGTGAGTTTTTGATTTGCGGCTTCATTTATTACTTTACTGACATCCGCGGGCATAGTTTCAGTGCTCGGTAATTTTACTGGTGGTGGTTTAACCGCTTTTGGTCTGCGTGCTAACCGTGACAGTCTATCCCTGACTGACGTAAATGCTTTTCCGGCAAGATTACCAGCAGTTCCAATAGCTTTATCCTTAACAACATCAATAGCCTTCATCGCCAATTGTTTTGCAATCGGTAACGCCTTGGGGGCCATTCTTCTAAACAAACCAGTAACAATATCACCGAGACCATCTCCGTATGTTACTTGATAGACAGGTAATCGTGAATTTACTACTCTGACTGGAATGGGTTGAGCGTTGTGTATAATCATGTTATTCAATTGCTGTTTCTCTAACTAAAATTACTGTAACCTTCAGTCGCTGTAGTAACCGTCTGCGAGTTCATTAATAAGTTCACGGTAGATATGAGTATCCATGATACCACGTTGAAATAGTCGCTGACAGATATCTGCGGCTTCATTAATTATTTCCGGAGAGTTATTTCCGGCTCGTTTTCCTCCGATGAGAACTTTTAACCGTGATACATCATTGATGATATTATCAGGGCAGGAAATAAAATCACCTCCCAAACCTTTACCAGATTTTTTTCTAGTCGATTGTATTTTTGATGGTGGTGAAATTTTAGGAGGATCAATAAACCCAAGATCCACGAGAATATCTTGCTCTTGTTTTTGTTGTTGTTGAGCAGGTTTTTTGAGAAAATCGCTAATACTATCACTAAATTGAGACCATTTAGGATTGTCTTTTCTAGCCTGAGAAAAGCCATAATACCCGCGAAATACACCCTTATTCCATTCATCACGACCCATTTTAACGTACTCGGGTTTTAAAAATTTATTTCGCTTATCAAAAGTTACATAAGCTATTGGACCTAACAGATTTTCTGGCATTTTTTTAAACCATCAACAGCACCCGTTATAAATTTATCCATCAAATCAACCATAACCTTAGCTGAAGCTGAAGCGGTTTCTGGTACTATTTCTGGAGCATCTTCAAAAACTTCTTCTTCTTCTTCTTTGGGCGGTATTGCCGCAGCTATATCAGTTGGAAGAGCTCGTAAAATTTCTCTTGTTTGTTTAGTTCGCTCTGCAATCTTTTTAGTCTTTTTGGCGGTTTGTTGTAGCACTGGAAGAATACCCGGTTTTGTTATATCTGTTGGATCTCCCAGTAAAGCTTCTTTGGTGACCACCGCAGCCTTCTCAGTAGCTGCTGTAACGGGTTTAAATAATTCTTCTGCACCTGTTGCAAATTCAACTTGTGCTTGCTGCCGTGCTTGTAATTTTTCTCTTACAGAATCTCGTACAGGAAGAAAATTTTTTATTGCTTCTAGTCGCTCTCAAGCTAGTCTAGCAGAATATGCTTCTCTGATGTTGGCCATTATTGTTAACTTAAATTTTTAATTCACAACAGAAATCCTAAAATATTTTACATAGCTAGCAGCAGAGAGACTGAGCCACCAAGTGTTTCGTCGACCAAACCCCAGTCAAGAAACATTTGTATAGTGAGTTATTTTTCATGAAATAACTCATCTAGTCATCAGAGAAGAGTTATTTATCATAGTTTTCTGAATAGAGGGTTTATTTTGTGAAATAAGACCTTCTATCAAAAATGTTTTCGATAGGGGTTCTGTTGAAACGAAATAGTTGGTGGGCTCAGTCTCTCTGCTGCTCAAGAGAAACCACATTTCAATTTTAGTCGTCATCATTGTCCATTTTAATCAATCATTAGGTTGCTTCTTTTTTATAAGGAAATCTGTTGTCGATAGTAGCTATTTTAATAATGACTTGATGCTGAAAACACATGCAATATTTATCAAACAATATGATAATAATTATGATATATGATAAGCTTTCTGTTTGTTTATTACATATAGATACAGTTTTGTTTTAAAAGTAGAGTTTTTTTTCTTCAGTTTTATACTGTGCAGCAAAAAACACCTACTCTCGGATGGCTATTCCTTAGGAAACATGTGTAACATCCCATACAGGAATTCGACAACGAGATACAGTATTTTTCTTCATATACGTGGACACTGAGATTAAAATGAAGTACCTGTTATCATCTGTACTGCTAACATACTTGATTTTTATCACTCTTCAAGATAATGACCATCGAGTTCTGTAAAATGCTTTCTCAAGTTCGCCTCAACGTTCACTTCTTTCGTTCCTTACTTTCTTTACTTTGTTCTATCTATTAGTCACCTTCCTCTTTTATGTGTTCGTCAATTCTACAACTAACTGCATATTGACTATTGCAATTAATAACGTGCCTTAATGTTTTACTGACATTTGCCATTTTTCAATAAATAAAAATACACTTATAAGATATATCATGCCTTTAAATAACTATTTCAATGCAATATATTGTGACAACAAATGTGATGGATACATAAAACCCTCTGCGTCAAAGTAATTCGTCAGTCTTAAACTTCAAGACCCAACCTTGGGTTTTTAATTGCTGGTTTCAGCATATGTGGATATAACTTTCTTGGTAATTTATAAATATTGGCTTTATGATGTTGTTAGAAACAAGTGAATCCTTTTTCATTTCAAGTACATTTCCATTACAATATAGACGATAATTTCCTGATATATCGATACCTATTAATATAAGTAGTAGTGTTAAAGAGCAGATGTGAGCACGCGGGCGTGTGAGGGTCTGTGCGATTTAGACTTTAACATAGTTTTAACAATTTGTAAGCCTTACCGCTACTATTTCTGCAGTGCGGCAGTTTATATTGATGTCATCCACTCAGGCGCCATGCTGCAGACATGTAGCATCATGTCTCACCCAGTCATATTATCGTGACACTAGGCCAACCAGTCCTAACACTAAAGTTATAATGATGAACGACATGCCAGTCAGCCGCAAGTACGATTGTAGTAAGTGTTTGGTATGATACAGCCGGGTTCGAACTTTGGCCTCCAGAATCCGAGGAGGACGCTCTAACCACTTAGGTTACCGGAGCGGTCCCAAAGAGCACATATAAGCATCCATGTATGTATATTTTTAGTAATGCATAGATGGATGCCTGCTTGATCGTTCTGAATGAAATTTTACCGGCTAATAGTAGTATGAATCTACCGCGGAAAATAACCCAAAGCCTTCGGGTAAATATTATGTCCTTCTAATCCGAGAGACTTGGTATGTGGTATTAGTAACCATTATCATTGCTATCGTGTTACTTACAGTTGTATTGAGATATCTCAACATACCAAAACACCTTTAAAATTTTATCTAATAAAATCAATGTTAACATAATATATGTATCAGAGTTATATATCTATTTCATTTCATGTTGGACAAAACTGGTGTTTGAGTACGGCCAATTTTTACAACAACAAATGATTGTCTCGATAACCTATTATAATTTTTCCGTTACAACTGAAGAACTCTTTGTAGTATCGAGTCTTTTAGAATGTATAAATTTAACGCAAATGCTAAAATACACAAAATATCAACCAATGCAATGTCTTTTTAGATATAACTAAAGCAGTAGCTTAATAATGTAGCAATAACAACGGATGGGAGGGGTGGAAGAGGGATTAAATCAAAGGCAAACATTTTGGATACTAAATAATTGGCCCACCAACTGGCTAGGTCCCAAATAATATCAAGACTAAATATACTAAGCGACATGGTCAATATTAGTAGCATAGTATGACAAAAAATCGATCAACATTTTATACTCTTTGCGCTCATTTTTCAAATGAAATTAATGAAACTGGTTCAAATAATGTTTTTTCTTCAGAATATTCATTTTAAACTCATGCACTCAGGCAACAGTGAAATTCTCAGGCGTCGTTTTATCCAGGTAATGTGACCACGATTCGTGTTTATTTTATCAATCAATTAAAAGGTATATTAGCTAACATTATCGAGTTCGTTCATTGCGTACTTTGAACTGTAAGAATGATTGTTACTTTATTAAGGCCATATGTTGCTTTCTATTAAATTATATTAGTGCCGACTAGGACAAATATAATTGGACAAAGAATTGCATTGACACAAAGCCAGCACGCATTTCATCAGTAACGAAAAACAATATGAAATTTTAGAGACTATATCCACGCTTCCTACACTGTTTAACCAATTGATTAAGCGGGGCAAGAGGCATAATCCTTTACAGAGGCACATGCAGAAATAGAGGGAGACACAGAGAGACAGAGAGATGATGATATTCTTTTATTCCTCCATTTTCTGAAGATTTTAAGACAAAAAAGAAATGCAATTAAATACATAGAATAAAAAAAATAGTGGATTCGTTACTTATTGAATTATTTCCAATGGCAAACGAATAAATACATTAAAATAATTACTAAACTATATATATATATATATATATATATATATATATATATATATATATATATATATATATATATATATACGATAGAACATTTGAAATGCAACCTCACAACAAAAATAGTTAGTTTCCTAATCGTTTTTCAATCCAGTACAAGTATTTCTTTCCTTATATTATGTTTGAGTTCTCTATTGAATCGAATATATGATATCCTTTATCTTATTGAAATACTTGGTAGATAGTCTGATTATATTTATCCATGATTCAAATTCTAAACGTTCTGATATATCATTTAAACCACCAAGTAGTATAATCAGTATAACATCATCGATCTGATCACAGAAATCACGGTAACTCACTGGAGGCATATACGAAAATATACTTTCCATCAAGTGGTTTCTGTCATCTAAGGTTAAGGCACAATTCATCGAAATTTGTAAAATACGGTCATGACTCATTTTGCCACATAGGGGACACAGTACAGGTCTTGCTTGCATTCCTCCAATACGAATTAATGTCCCATATTCCATTTATCTGCTTGAGTCAGTGTAAACTATTTTCCATAGATTATGCATTTTAGTCCTGGATTATTTTTTAAAAATCTACCGAATTCCTCTGATGGATTTCTGATACTCATTTCATGTTTTCTCTTCTCAAATATCTGTATTCTTGTCCCAATTAAGTTTTTCCATGTTATTTTGTCTGGGAATTATCCAGTGAAAATAAAGTCCTTGAGATAGTCTTCTAAATCATACTTTTTGAGTACAGTATTTATATCATATATAAAAGAGTTGTAGCTATGTTGGGGGTCAAAAATAAAATTTTTAACATCCCAGAGGAAAACATTTTTATCAGTTAAGTTTGCTGATGTTCTACACATGCGACCAAGGAATACAAGTTTTTGCTTATTTATGCGAGCTTCCATTGATATGATCCCCAAGCATGATGTCGTAGATCCGATAGGCGATCTTTGAGGGAAACCTTGTACTCTCTGGGCGAAATATCGTTGTATTTTCTCCATTGATTCAATGCCCTGATATGATATATTAAACCAGAGTTCTGAGCCATACAAAGCAGACGGCAATATAACTCTTTCCCAGACTTTTACAGAAACTATAGGATTCATCCCATAATCCAATTGAGTATAGTGAGTTTATTACACGTTTAGCTTTATCGTAGGAATAGACTATACGATCATTAGTTTTCATTGATTGTGAAAAGGTAACTCCTGCATATTTCACTTTTTTTGCTCTAGGAATATTCTGTGAGCCCAGAGTAATTCCATTTAATGAGTAGACTTCATTTTTGTTACTAAATATCATCCAATTACTCTTGTTAGAGTTATATTTCAATTTCCACTTCTGTGCATACTGATAAGCTGTATTCACAAGTATTTGCAGTCCATTCAGCGTAGAGCTTAGTAGAGTAGTGTCGTCTGTCAAAAGCATGCCAGGTATGTTCATCTGATTCACTGTTATCCCGCAATAAGTCATTACTAGTTCATACAATAGGTCATTTATGTACACGAGAAATAAAAAAGCCGACATTACACGCCCTTGACCAACGCCTTTCCATAATGGAAATGTGTTCGATATACATCCTCTACATGTTATACAGGCACTTGACTGTGTGTTGGAATGGGCGATTATTCTCCATATTTTTGCATTAATTCCTAATATTTTTTAGTTTTTTTAGTAGTCCACAATGCCACAGTCTATCGAATGCCTTTTCATTATCCAGAAAAACAGCATATACATTAGAGTTATGATCATTAAAGTACATAAAACATTCTTGAAGAGTAAATGCAGCGGAGATAGCTCCAGCCTCCTTACGAAATCCAAATTGATACGGATGTGGAAAGCTTATTTTGTCTAAATACTTTTGAATTCTGGTCATCAATATTTTTTCAAACAATTTTCCCAAACAAGATGTCAGTGTTATACCACGATAATTTACCGGATCCTTTTTATCTTTACCATTTTGTTTGCATATCGGTATAATCATCCCACATCTATATACATTAGGCAAATACTCATACTGGATCATGTAATTAAAAAGGGCAGTTAAATGTCTGATTAAATATTTTCCACCATACTTTAAGTGCTCATTAGATACGCAATCAATGCCTGGTGATTTTTTTGTTTTTAGAGACTTGATATGCTGCAACACTTCTTCCTCTGTAATATTATTACATTTTATGTTTTCAGTCTCTAGTTTACTTTCTTCGTACATATTCTTCATTTTGACACAATCATTATATTCCTCATCTGTTGTACCACTTAATTCAGAAAAATATAGTTTCCATAGATTGACGCATTCATCCAAATTATTAGATTCTACTCCTCGAAATGCAATATTACCAATGTCCGATTTATCTTTCCTATTTTTCCGTATAACTGTATAGAATTCGTCTATTCCCATTTCTGCACTCTTTTCTATCTCTTCAAATATGCACTCTTTATATACCTTTTTCTGTTTCTTTCTAAACTTTCTTTTCGCGTCCTTGTATTTTCTTTTGATGTTACACTCTGTGCTTCTATTGTTTCCTGCTTTGATCCATTCTCCGCGCGCTTTTCTCATATTCTGATGTAATTTTTCAAGCCCACTTTTCTTCCAATATGGTTTCAAATGCGATTTGAATTCGGACTTTGAAATATATCTGTCTGATGCAGTTATTACACTCTTAGTTATCAATTCATTATACTTTTCTATATCTTCTACCTTTTTACACTCATAGGTGAAATTCAAGAATGCACTAACATCAGATTTATACATGCTCATTTCTAATGGATTTGCCAAGTTCCATTTCATTCTTGGAGATACACATGTCTTTTTATTTTCCTTCAATATATCTTTTGCAAGTGCCGCTGTAATAGGTAGGTGATCCGATATTGAGAAATCAATTTTGTCATTTACTATGTGTCTTTTTACAGCACCTCTGATTATTTCAGGTATTAATATATAATCAAGTGTGGACGTTCGTGACACGTCTTTTGATCTATACGTGATGTAATGTTCATGTGGTTTTATCACTAACGTAGCAACTATGTTTCTCTGTTCTATTCTTTTTTTTGAGAGCAAGATCTCTTCGTGATGGATTTTTACACACAAGATCTGCATTCATGTCGCCTATAATTATGCATATATTTTCAGCAGAATACCTATCATACACATCAAAAACATTTTCACAAAATATGTCATATGCATCATCAGTTCTAGTTGTCGAGGGAAAGTAAGTTGCAATCAAAATTATTGGTTCCAATTCTCTCACTAACACTTTCACCACCATAACATTTGGGAACTCATTTTGTAAGGTGCTTACTTTGCATAGTGATGATCTATAAAATACAGCAACCCCGCCACTACCTCTATAGCATTGTTGTATCTCTTCAGTAGGTAGAGCAACTATTTTGAAATCATCATGTAATTTATCTAAATACGTTAGATTCTTTGTACAAAGACAATGTTCAGTGATAACAAATATCTGTGTCTGGTAACAATTCAATTAGTTTCTGCTTGCTAGACATTATACCACGTACATTCCATGTTGAAATAATGAGCAAAATTATAATTAAAAAGCAATTACTAGTCACATGGCTATGATTATTAGGAATATATTTTGTATTTCTCATGCGTTTCATCAAGTGGGTAGCCTTCTTTCCATTTTCTGCTTATTATCCATTCCCTACATTTTATTCCATAACTCCAAAGTGATTCATTATTCATCATCAGTTCAAAATCTTTATCCAGTACATTTAGTCGAAATGTATATATATATTTGATCCATCCCAATGGGGTCGTTCCTTTATGAGGTGGACGAATGTTACTGTCACACCTTCCTCCTTGCACTGAGTTGCGATAGCTGTCTTTACTACATCTATATTTTTCTCGATTTGACATTTGACAGCAGAATGTGTCTTATTTTGTTTCTTACGACCGGTTCAAACACATCTGATTCTATATTCCTTTGATTGGGTCTGGTAATAATTGTCTCAATATGTCTATACGATATATCTTTCATTTTGTGTCTCTCCTCGTCATTCGGAAGCATTCTTTGATCATTTGGTGATTTGTTGTGCCCTATCTGAGCTTTATTTATTATGTTTTCATTTATATTTATGTTAGCTTTTTCTTCATACTTTAAATTATTTTGCTGATTTTGAGTTGATTTGTTATCTCTTGCATTGTTAGATGTTACTTCTGTGCGCTGATTATAACTCACATTTTCTGTTATGTTAGTCAGATCATTCCGTGAAAATGGCGGGAAATCTTTCAATGTAAACATAGCGGGACCATTTCCAGGCAAATTTGCTGGAAGAACTCTAGCAGACTTTGTATATTTCTTTCTGTCCATGTATTACATTTTCTTGGTCAATAGATGGAGAAATGTCATGTCTACTCTCCTTGTATGCTGATAGTTCATGATTTCCATGATTTTCTTTCAATTGCAAGTCTACGTTTCTACCACTTCCTTTGTTAGACTGATTGTATAAAAGTTTGTGTCTTGTACAAATTGTGTCTAACTTTCCCTCAATACAGTTGATGATTTTCATGATCACATCTAGATTTTGATGTACATGAGAAGAGAATTCTTTTATCTCGTTTTCCCGGGTTGCCATTGTTGACATCTGGAAATACACTCCTCTATTATCATTGATTAGTTGTTCTTCCTTTAATTTCAGTTGTTCTATCTGGGAGTTCGCCTCTTCGAGTTTCTTCGTAGTTTCCGCTAAGTCTGACTTTAATGTTCGGATCTCATTTTCTCTCTTTGTGACAATATCACCTAACTGGTTTTACGATCTGGAGAATTTTTCTTCAAACTTATCATTCATTATCGCTATCTGCGCAAATATTGTGCTCATTCTATCAGCATCTTCATCAGTTCTTTGTAAGGCGTAATCATTGACCGCTCCGGACTTTGTGATTTACAATCGCTGCGAAGGGAGTTTAAACGCTGGGATGATCAAGTTTCATAATTATGTTTCAATGCCCATTTAGATATACATACTTTCATGTCACTGTAATTATTCTCTCCTTCAATGAAATGGAATATAATATAAAGATAAATATCTTCTGATAACTTATCCTCCACAGGAGCACTATTTATTCGAGGTAAACGTTCTGCTAATCGACCATCAGGACAATCATATCTCTTCCTTTTTGCTAGATCAAAGAGAGCTTGCCTAGCATCTCTGAGACCTTTGACATCAAGTGTTGATTTCAATCTTTCTTTGAAGGCACTTCTATTAAGAGTTCCAAATTTGGTTTTGATTTGCATGTATATGCCTTCATTAATTTCGTCTACATCTGAATCTTGTTCTGCTTGCGATGTCTGAGAAACAAATAACGCATCATCCTTGGTATCATCTTTGGTATCAACATCAGTGACACTTTCGATGTTTCTTACATTTCCCTTCGGTTTCCTTATATCATCCATCTCTGATAAGTTTAAATCCGGCCTTAAATTGATGTTGTCCTCATTTTCATCATCTAACATGTCTTGAGCAAAACTGTTTTGAGCCTTTCTCTCAATGTCCACAGCATCTATAAAGTCATGCTGAGAGAGCATTTTTGTTGTTTTCTAATGGATATCTCCCAATACATTCAAGTATTTAATTATTTATTTTGTTTTTATTTATTGTAGGTAGTATATTTTCATTTCAGCCATATTTCAGTCATATTATCAACTTTTATCTAACTTTCTCATGCAATATAGATTCTTAAAGAGCTTTCACTCTTTAGATGACCATGAGTTAGCTGTTATCAAGAGAGCCTATACCAAGTCATGTGCTTAGCCCAGATTAGCTCTGACTTGCACTCACTAAACCCATTAAGGCTTAAACAAACTAAATATAGAACTGAACTATAAGTGAGCTATAAGTGAGCTATGATAGTCCGTACTCCTGGTACTCCTGGTACAAATGGGTTAAATGAATATATGACAAAGAAATATTAAAAACACAAAATTAATACTGGAAATAAAACTTCCAAAAATAGTAATTACACCACACCACAACTGATCTCTTCATGAATATATCCACAACAGGTATCAATGAATACAATCACATTTTACCATCCAATTTGATGAAAAACTGGGAGCTCCAAAAACACATGACTTGAACCCATGACGGTCACACACATCAAATAATATCCCAAATAACATCAAGACTAAATATACTAAGCGACATGTTCGATATTAGTAGTATAGTATGACAAAAAATCAATCAACATTTTATACTCTTTGCGCTCATTTTTCAAATGAAATTAATGAAACTGGTTCAAATAATGTTTTTTCTTCAGAATATTCATTTTAAACTCATGCACTCAGGCAACAGTGAAATTCTCAGGCGTCGTTTTATCCAGGTAATGTGACGACGATTCGTCTTTATTTTATAAATCAATTAAAAGGTATATATTAGCTATCATTATCGAGTTTGTTCATTGCGCACTTTGAACTGTAAGAACGATTGTTACCTTATTAAGGCTATATGTTGCTTTCTATTAAATTTTATTAGTGCCGACTAGGACAAATATAATTGGACAAAGAATTGCATTGACACAAAGCCAGCACGCATTTCATCAGTAACGAAAAACAATATGAAATTTTAGAGACTATATCCACGCTTCCTACACTGTTTAACCAATTGATTAAGCGGGGCAAGAGGCATAATCCTTTACAGAGGCACATGCAGAAATAGAGAGAGAGAGAGAGAGAGAGAGAGAGAGAGGGATGACCAAGGTGCTGATGATGACAATGCCATCCAAAGGATCATGTGCCAATGGATCCTGTACAATATTCATTGTGGAACGACGAATCGATCTACATTTTTTCCACTACTGTATCAAAATTTTAGTAAATAAATACATAAATGCTAGATTTCGTTTGATTGTAAAGATTAAATCAGTCAACTTGTTTCCTTGTTATATGGATAAATGTTTTATCTCAAATACTGTTAAACCGCTCCGGTGGCCTAGTGGTTAGAGCGTCCGCCTCGGATGCGGGAGGTCGTGGGTTCGATCCCCGGCCGAGTCATACCAAAGACTTACAAAAACGGTACTAACAGTTGCCTCGCTTGGCGCTCAGCATTAAGAGGTTAGTGTTAGGACTGGTCGGCCCGGTGTCAGGATAATGTGACTGGGTGGGACATGCTACATGTCTGCGGCATGATGCCCCAGTGTTAGACATCACTATAAACTGCCACATTGCAGACATCGTAGCGATATGACTGAAAAATTGTTAAAGCTACGTTAAAAATCCAAATCACATCACATCACATCAAATACTGTTAACGTTACTACTCCTTTATCTTTTAAAGTTTCAGTTATATATCAATATAATATAACAAGGGTACCTCTGTACAAAAAGGTCATATACATAAAGAAGATATGTCACTCTTTAACTCTTTGGTGGTCTTTGTACTCTCTGTGTCCATTTTGCTTCTTGATATAAATGTGCCTGCTAACTCTAACGTAGAGTATAGAGATCGGAAGAGCTGGCAGATATGCAGCGAAAACCGTGTTACAGAGACGTTCGTTTGTAACAGAAAGAGCTGTGTTTCCAGTATAGAGTTTTCTTATATCTATGCCATGTGTTTCTAGAATTTAAGAGTAGCTATTAGCCGTTTACATGTTTGTAGGCAGAAAAAAAACAGCAACCTCTGAAGCCTAAGATAAGTGACGTTTTGAGGAAGAAGTGCATCCATAACTTCACACACACACACACACACACACACACACACACACACACACATATATATATATATATATATATATATATATATATATATATATATATATATATATATATATATATATATATATATATATACATACATATATATATATATATATATATATATATATATATATATATATATATACATACATATATATATATATATATATATATATATATATATATATATATATATATATATATATATATATATATATATATATATATATATATATATATATATATATATATAAAAACAGTATATGCGACATCATTGAGAGAATCATTGATGGATTATCTTAGAAGGGTACCGTTGACATTAACATAAACGTTAAGATTATATTACTGTCAAACATAATAAGGATAAGATCACCAAACTGATTCGCATGGTTCTAAATAAGGGACAAATATTACGTCACGAATTCATCCGCTTGCCGAAGAAGGGTACATATGATGATATGGTGAGGAAAGGTGACGAATTTGAAGTCGAAGGTAAGTAGATGTGTCTTCTAGTAGGAGGAATGAAATTGCATCATGCGTAACAATTCTTTTAGGATCACCAAATGAAAATAAGTTTCATCTAAACATCCCGATATATGGAGTCATACGTTATCAGGTAAGTGATACGTTATCAGGTAGCTGTTGTCGAGAAGCAGGCAAGTAGATTGTCAACATTGGCATAAAATTAGAGCAAAGTTGTCATTGCCTGCACCGGGCAACAAGTAGGTAAACATAGATGTGCAACTAAATGGACAGAGGCGATAAATAAGTTGATATAAGATGATATGACCCTCAAGTGGGCGGGCGTCTAAATATTTTCTTCGATTGCAGTATATGTATATAGATTAGAGGAAACAATAAGGACAGTGCAGGAAAAGTTTGAAAATTATTCAAGATAAACGTTTAAGAGAAATCACCATGGTGTCTCAAAATTTTAGAAATCCAACAGCATATACCCGTAATAAACAAATCACTAAAATATCTGGAAAACAGTCCGTGCCTAAAATGATTTCCTTTCAATGGGTCCACATCATTGCCATACAAGCGCAACTAAAATGAACAGAAGTAAAATCGAGTTAGAGGCAAGAAATAATGAAATAAAATCTCTGGGAAGCATGACCTGAACGTTCCTGTTATATTGTTATTTTCATGCTACTTCATTAATTCTAAAATATAGAAAGCCTTATAAAGTTACAAAAGTTTGTTCATTGAGCTTCGATGTATCCATATGTATTTCAAATTTATTATATACACTTTCGCTCATGTTCAAAATGTCTTAATACTAAATCAATTTATGCTGGTAATGTTTATCTTTTTTAAAGTCTGAAATGTATGTTCCCTTAAAAGTAATAATATTATAACTGCAGCAACGTGGATGGCTTCTTGGGTCTTTTGGCAAAACATGAAAATGTAAATTCAGTTAAATGTTCATGGATAAACGTATGACAGTGCAAGGAACATACATACATACATACATACATACATACATACATACATAATTACATACATACATACATACATAGCAAAATAGCACATTGGATGATCAACACCAATTTTATCTTCTTAATATAATGCTGCTCCGATCACAATATCACTTGCATCAACAGACAGTTTAAGAGACTAAATGAAATATGTAGCTGTAAGAACTTGTACACTCTTAAGTATGATATTTAACTTATCATAAGCCTCCTGACATTTTCAGTCAAATGAAACTTTGTTTTCTTGCTCAATAAATGTGTCAGGGGTTCAGCAATTAACAAAACATTGGAACACGGTTTCCGATAGTATGCAGCCGTATCTAAATATCGCATCAGCTGTTTCTTACTGATAGGCACAGGGAAAATACAGAGATTGACCTTATATTAGCATATATAGGTTTAACTTGTCCATGTCCCACAATATGTCCTAGAAATGTTACATAAGCTCTGCAAAACTCACTTTTGGATAACTTAATTGTCACACTTGCTTCAGTGAGTCTGTCACAGAATTTCCGAATAGTCCCTTAATGTTCTTTCCAGGTGTTGTTATAGATGACGACAACACGATGTAAGCATGACACTTATCTAGACCAGATGTAATCATGTTCATTAAATGTTGAAAAATACTTGGCGAACCAATCATCCCAAACTGCATCACTTTATATTGATATAGTCCTTCTGGAGTCATGAATGCTGAAATTTCCTTTGCCCTTTCCGTCAGAGGAATTTGCCAAAATCCTTTCAGAAGGTCGGATCTGGTGATATACCTTGCATTTACGAAATTATCAATGCAGTCATCGATTCTTGGTAATGGAATATAATCTATTTTTGTCACAGTGTTCGCCTTCTTATCATTAGTACACATGCGGAAAGAAAGTATTTTCTGGTTTCGGAACTCCAGCCACTGTCACTCGTCTCAATGAAATCATTCTCCAGCAAATATTGAACTTCTTTTCTCAAGTATTCCTGTTCGAGAGGGTACAAACTGTATGGTTGTCGTTTCACATGTGTGAAATGTAGAGTTTCAATGTTATGGAAGTGTGTGTTTGTTCTTGTAGGAGCATGTGGAAATAAGTGCTCATATTCAAGTAATAACTGTTTATGTTTATTCCTTTCTTGTTGATACAAATGTGAAAGTTTGATTCTGGATCGAGTGGATAGCCAGTGTAAGGTACAGAGCAGCGGGGAGGTGTGCTTTGATCGTGGTACTTTAAGTATGATCCGAACAGCTGTGACCTTTTTGAAGTTTCTGGAGTAGATATTGAGATGAACCAGACATAATTGAGTTACAATAATCCAGTCTTGAAAGTGCTAATGAACAAACCAGTGTTTTAGTGGCATGAACTGAAATATATTTACGAATTGAACTGATGCGTATCAGCTCAAGATATGCAGCCTTGCATATGTTCATGACATTTTGGTGCAATGTGAGAGTACTGTCCAGAGTAACACCTAGGTTTTGTACTGATTGTGTGAATTTAATGTTGGTATTGCTGATATTTATTGCTTAAAGTAAAGAATGTGAATGAGAAAATATTTGCGATGTTATCAGAATGGGCTAGCCGAAGACGTCTCATGGGTCAGACTAAGAATTTCCTGTCTGTACGATTTCGGAAATACAATTTAATAGTTCCCTGACCACACGTTACCAACAGGTATCCTGGAGGTCTCCATTGTCTCAGAAGAATCCCATTTGTAACTAAATAACAAATAGATACTTCTGAGTCTTCGCTTTCACTAATAACCCTTTGAAACAGATATGAGATCTCAGGATCCTGTTCCTGTTCGACGACAAGTAATTGTCGTTTGTCACCCTAATTAGAATAAAGAGAACGAACCGTTAAAAGAGGATTACTATGATCAATACCTTCTGGTTGATCCAAACGTTCAATAACAATGTTGCTAAAATATTTTTGCCAACATTTGTATCCCAAGGACGAGCGCCCAATTTGCTGTTACCTGTCTATGGTCTTAAAATGGGTAACAGCAAAGAGTGAAGACAACAAGTTTTTCTAAAATTTAACAAATAATTTATTTCCCAAGAATTTAGAGTGAAATGAGAAAAAGAACTTACGGTTTTACGAATTAAATCCAAAAAAACCCCACATGTTCTATGAATGAAAATTTCTAAGTGAATATAAGTTAAAATCCCGATGAAATTCAAGACTGAAGGTATACGTGTCTGTAATGGTCAGCGTTATACTGATGTGTCAACAGTCTCTGGTTGAATCACAGAAAATAGTATTCCAGTTTTGCATTTCTTATAAATTCCAGTGAATATCTTTGTCCAAAATTTATATCAATGCACTTTAATATTTCCAGAGAAAATAATCATTTGAATTCAATAATTTGAAGAAACTAAAAATTCAACCCAAACTCTTCTCTACATAATAATACTTATCGTGTCAAATATTTTAAGCCCGATTGACCAACCTTTATCAAACACATCAGTGAAACGACTAATTAAGATGCAAAAGAGATTCCTGGACGGGGGTCATAAGTTATTCCTTCTGGAAAAATAGAAGTTTGTTTATAAATCGACACATGCGTGATGTCACGTAGTCCTGGTATGACCTTGACTCAACTTAAAATAAGTTGTTTACCAAAACTGTCACTGATTTCGGAACATGGTCAGCAACTAGATGCAAATTTTCAATTCTGGACAAAGTCAAATCCAGTAAACAATATCATGTAATGGAATAAACACAATTAAATCTAACAAACAAACCATTAAATATACATAAAATACAAGTAAGCCATTTTAGGTTTTAAGGATTATTAGAACAAGACTTACGTCGTCAAGTGCAAACATGTTTGTATATACCAAAGAAAGTACATCGTTTTCTGAGAAATCATTTGCTTGCGTTGATACAGTTATATTTAGTTATTTACAGTATGATACTGAATAAGTAAAAAATATTTCATCTTTTAAGAAACTATACATCTGTGTATATTTTAATGAGCAATCCTGGTTTTATGACCGCATACTAAATGGTAACCGTAATACAGCCTTTTGATAAGAACAATAGTTTAATAACTGCATAATTTGTGTCGGTAATACATTTTATTTCTTATATATATTGAATGTTAACCTTTTACACTTTTATTAATTACTCACATGTGTGTATATTTGATTTGCAGGGTCCTAATGTAAGCTAGATATTAGATTTTCATGTCACCCTTGAAAAAGAGAAATTATTATTATTATTATTATTATTATTATTATTGTTGTCGTTGTTGTTGTTGTTGTTGTTGCATGTTAGTGGTTGTTGTATTATTCTTCTTGGAACACCCTTGCAAATTCTTGTTTGTTAGATGGTCTAGATATTACTACCATATTAAGGTATTTCGATGTTTTATCCGGTTACTTTCTACAATGGAGTACACTTACTTTAAACAATGTGATCATTTTCAAAAAGGAAAAATCATTATTTCTAAGAGATTTTGATTAGCAATTTGGTATCATTAAGATACTTTCAATAAGGTAAAGAAAAATCCCATCTAATTTCTCTGGTTAAAATTAATTTGAAGAAGACATTTTTATTAAGTATAATGTTAGATTTCATAAATGTATTACATCGAAGACATCTATTTAGATAATAAATACACTAAGAATGGAATATAGGAAACTTTTATTAATGTTACAAACGTAAGGGAATTTTGTATCTATTGAAAACAAAAACATAATGACATTATCTATACCATTTTCGAACAGGAATTGTAGGTAAGATAACAGGTGAAATGTAATAGAGAATGTAACACATGAAGAACGATTGATAATATATTTACTGCAACAGAAACTCTACTTTACTGTCTGTAAATGCGCGAACAGCCTTTGACATTCGCAAGCGTTTCATCATTACAAAGGGGTTGATGCGGGCAGCGAACAGTATATAGCCTATTTCATGCAGACTTCGGTGAACTTCGTAATTTGCTCGGAATTTTGATCACGTGGCGGGTGGTCAGCTCACCGTAATAGCCACTCGATAGGTGGTGGGCAAAATATGGCTAACGCTTCAGCATCAGCATAAACTTCTGTAATTACTTCAACATCGCTTATCGAGTTGAAAAATGCATATTCAACAGAGATGCTGCCGCAGATATTGACGAAATTTAATATTGCAGCCATCCTTTCTTATTTTCTGGAAACCAGGGCGGATTTCAAACCCATACGAGAGAGTAGCTTTGAGCCGTTTAAATCTGGACATGTACATGTAAGTAATTAAACGGTGTCGAAGTAAACAAATGTAATCATGACAATCAAAGAGCAAGCTGTTCAAACTATTTCTGTGCATCCGAAACGTCACTGTAATAAAATGCGTTTCATATGAGTTTATCAGATTTGTTTTTGAAAGTCTGTGGATAATTTACATATAAATTTCAGTCATTTAATTAATTTTATTTCTGAAATATTTCTAAACAACCATGGACGCCATTTTGTTATGTATTTGTACCCACCAGCGTTTGATTGGCTGGAGTATAAAGTAACTCGGGAAGTTATTCGGATAATTACGGAGCAAATCGGTTAAATGCGGTATGAAATGGGCTATTGCGTCTGGCTATTATTCAAGTCAAAACGTGACCTATAAGGCAATTTAGCGCACCAACAAGAGATTCGAGTCGAAGGCAGTCGCACATTTGAATTGCAAGCGTCGACTCAAAACAGATTGGTGCAAATTTTCATTATCAATGATTACACCTCAAATCAGTTGTTACACCTCAAGGAGCACTGTTCGTTAAATATTCATACATCTTACATGACTTTCTGTTTGATTCTAAATGTATAACGCTCGTTGTTAAATCTGAAACACAAATTGCATGGAGACCTTAAGATGCTTTCAAGTTAATTTATCTGGTAATGCGAGACTATGTACTGCTGTCAACGACGTGATGAAATTGGCTTAATGCACAGATAAGCATTTTGCAAGCAGTACTACCGTTCATTGTTTCAATCATTATAACATTAGGAAAAAAGCATGCACAATGCTGTGTACAGGGATATAATTGATCGAAGGCGTCACTCACTGTACTGCTGTGTGATAGTTTACTGTATAACATACTCTCTCTCTCTCTCTCTCTCTCTCTCGCTCTATCATATTGAAGTTGGACATGTATGCCAGTTGCTTTTAATGCTTTTAGAACTGATTCCAGATCACTCGAGCATGTATGGTCATGACAGTTAAGATGACTGACTTCATGTCTTATGCAGTATTTCACTCGTGTGCCATTTCTAAATTACCGATGTTATTCTAGTCTCATCTGTAATGATCTTGTAATGCAGTCTGTCCCTTTACCTTGAGCCATTACCTCCTCACTAAATGAGGGCTGGGTATCGTAGTTTGTGCCAGTCCGCGCAACAGTGCACAATGTTAGTAGCTTGGCAAGGTTCTAGAGGAACATGAACTGTACATATTGAGACATTAGATACGCGTGGTAGAGTATTATTGCTGTTGTTATGAAACGTGTAACAACCATCTCTATACAATGTTCCCGGCATGTGTTTTAATAAAATTGAAATATTCGTAATATGTTAGTAAATATATCAAATGATTAGAAAAATTATTTTTGTTCATTGTTTGACCTACAGTGATATGAATTAATTAAATAAGAGCTTGGCGTGCCTTACTGGTTTTTCCCTTCTAATGGGTAATCAAATGCGTGTTTGGTGTATTACTTGCCGTGTCTTTATCCTCAAACCCTGTAAAACCAAAATCTTTCTTTTATCTCGCCGACGTACAATGGGTACAATGATATATCAGCTATTGATTGCTAATGTAATCCTGAAATTGTCTATAATGAATTTTATAGGAAGTAACGTTTAACAATTAAACTTGCATAAATCTGTTTACTCTCTAACTAGAACTAAGTGAGAAATATTCGAGTAAATTCATGCCCGCATTCCGTGACAATTATTTCCTAACTGTAACGTAAAAAGTATGATTTATACTTAATTACAGGATTGTAAGCATTTGATCTAACAATACCCAATATATTTTAAAGCTAAATTGTTGAAAGAATCTATTGAATTTTGTATGACATACTTTCTACATTATGTCTTTATATCATCCAACGAATATGCTACGTTTAGGTCTGATTGGTTTAAATGGCTTAAACAATTCCCCTATAATCCAGTGAAAACAACAACAACCAGTCCCAAATGAAATAGCCTAATCACAGGGGTACAGAGTTATGCATCCACCAAATCGAATCTATGCTGACAATGCATGAAACAACGGAGATACTTTGCTTAAAAGCAGTAATGACTAAAGTCTTAAAATTGCACATAGGGAAAACGTTAGGAATATAACCACTATGTTGATATAAGTTATGAGGATTTTATGGCCTAATTAGAAAATTAGTCATCATGTGTTGGTTGGCAGAAGTCAGGCTGATTTAGATATTGTTCCCCTTTTGTTACTATAAAAACTGTGTGCCTGCTGGTTCTGGAGCTTGGATAAACTAGTCATTATGTAGACTAACGACTATTCGAATATAAATTTTCTTTCTGACTATTCTGTTTTCAATGTTCTGTTTTTCGTATTAGACCTAATAGGAACAGACAGGTGCTAATGCATTCATTAGAAGTGTATGTAGTATTTTTCTGATTGACAATTTGGCATATCGTGAGTTGATTCGGAGTGGCTTTTAAAAACACTAATTCAAATGGAGTACGTGACAACATTGAATATTCTGAATTTATATGTTGTTCTATGATAATAAGTAGGCTTGGTTATCTTTACTTTGGGGATATGACTAATGTATTGATAGTCCCAGATTAGTGTAAAAGGATTTCCATTTCAAACATTATTATGATCTTCATTTGTATTATGACAAAGGTCCTCGATCCATCTCTTAAGTGTAATTCATTCATTTTTAATTCTTTGTTTTGCAATTCTTAGACAGACAAAAATGCAATGATATGTATGATTATGGTTATGATATTTGCTATTACCATGATCGACGTCAAATGGATGTCTCTGTTTTTTGAACATACTAAAGCGAAATGTCCTCTAGCATCAATACTGACCACCTAATTGACATAATTGCAACATATTACACACATATGAGACTTCTTGATTAGTCTATATTATTACTGCTGGCGTTATTATAAAAAATTTCACTCGAGATGTCCAAAGCAATACACAGTTCCAATGGTCTGAAAGGCCCTCACAATGAATCGAATGTGGTCTTCGTTCAAGGAAGGTTACATTCCCCAAATTCGCTTAATCTGTACGCTTGCATAACACACATACCCGTACGTCATTGCTACAAAATGTGTTCAAACAGTAGTAGTTATCAATATATTTTGGTTGTTGTGCCATCACTAGTGCTACTACTCCTACTACTACTATTACTACTGCTATTAATGATAATAAAAATAGTGTTCATTTTGGCGTATTCTATCAACCATATTTAGCAGAGTTATTAAAAAGAAGTTTATTTTATCGTGTAAACTCCTGTACATTTATGCAAATAATAATAGTTTGACTTGCACGAGAAACTAATATTTAAATTTATAAATATCAACCCCGGAAAGTGAATATATGAAACAAATTGATTGTTTATTCTAGGTTTTAGCAATATTACTTAAAATGCTTGATCAGAAACTGACTTTTGTTTCTGAGGGTTATAACTTCGCCCTCTTAGTAAGAGGGGTGGTTAATTGGATTTGGGTGGCATTAAATAGGGAATTACCTTCCTTGATTCTATACCCCAGTTGGAGTGCACAGAGAGAAGATACACAGAGAAATGAGACAAGAATATTGGGAAGAAATAATGCAATACGAGCCCCCTTAGACAAGACAAATAACAAAATTTAATCAATACCAATTAATATCACCAACTCTAACTAGTCTAAATTATGTCAACATAATTTAATAGCAGTGTCTAATTTGGATGTATTTCATCATAATAATGAGTAGTGAAAAGAGAGCAATATCCATGACTGATTGCATCACCTTCCTCTTGTGACCCGTGTATCACGTCTTCCTTTTCTCTAGTCTTCATATTCCGAACGCTTAATATGTTCCTGGACACCATCTAATTCCAGACTTCTGACTTCCGTCTTCGGACTGTCCTGTCTCTCCCAGAAAGCCGTTTCTTTAAATGACACAATTACCTGTAAATCTCTATACGTATCACTTTATATACGTACATACAATTTCGTCACTTATGTTACTCAAAAGCATATATAGCTATAACCACTACATACATTCTGACCTAATTCGATAGATATCACTCTCGCTTCACAGCGACGGACCATAAATCAACACGTGAGCGGTGTACCTAACATCACCGTATTGCTTTACCTACTCTACCATATGCTCGATTCCTATCGCACAAAATTCACAGAAATCTACCTCAAAGCAATCCCTAACTTCCAAGATTATTTAAAGATTACACAATCAGAAATAAATATGCGATTATCGTTGACTCACTATAATCAGTATCATCTTAACAGAAAAAGGAAATTACTTTATATAACTCTATGAAATCCTACACATGAAAACGTGGATAACATGCAATCGTTAATTCTGTCAACGAGCTAGTAACTTAAAATTAAAGATTTAAATTGCGTATCATCTCTAGCATTAATCGATGTACATGAAATTGAATAAATGATACATAATATGGACACTAGTCATGTCAAACACATTTTGCGCAAAACAAACAAACATAGAAAATTACGTAAAAAAATTAAAATTCTATACATTAATGCTGTCTTCTTTCAGAAATTGTACATCCTAGCACTAAAGCCTATCATTTCATACAAGACAGCCACCTGCTCCCATTTTTGTGTTTAACGAGAAAAAAACCCAACAATTCTTTTCAGGCTTCCTCGGAACCAAACTTATTCTTTTTCAGGATTTCGACATAAGAATTTCGACCCAGGTTGTCACTTTAAATTCACATTCCTTCTAACGTGTACGCCTTAATTTACTCTGACCAATCGTACGAATCGGTTCATTATTTTCGCAAGATAATCATTCCCTTGGTCAGATTTTGTAGAGCCTAGAATATCTGAACTACGTTGCAAATCAATTTCACTTTGAAAATGATAATAAATAGTGAAAGGGGGCGATTCAGCGACAATGGGAATTAGCATTAAAATACCCCTTGGGCCTGTTTAGCGACAAGGGAAATTTAACATTAACCACCCTGGGCCTGTATAGCGACAAGGGAAATTTAACATGGGCAAAAATCCCTGGGCCTGTATAGCGACAAGGGGAATTAACATGGGGAATATATTTTGGGTCTGTATAGCGACAAGGGGAATTAACATGGGAATAAATTGTGGGTTTGTATAGGGACAATGGGAATAAATCGTGGGCCTGTATAGGGACAAGGGGAAATTAACATTGGATTTTTTTTTTTAAATTTTTCAAAAAAGGGTAGGCAATGGAAAGTCAATCTCTTTTCGAGACCTATGAGTGGCCCTGAAAAGGGCCTTTGGATTTATCTTAAAAGGGCCTTTGGATTTATGTTAATATGCCCTTAACATAAAGGACATCTGCGGCATCTTCTTGTCCTCAAGCTGCGTCTTACTCGAGGGCCATAAATCAGTGTCCTCTTGAGGCAACCTTGTCTCTCCACGTACACTCTTTGTATCCACAGACTGGTGTCTGACTTGTGGACAACTGTCCACTTGGATCGGACAAAGGCTTAAGGCAGTTAAAGTTGATTGCTTAAACTCACCCCTACACCAAAAAAGGCCCTTTTCAGGGCCACCCACGTCTCTCGAAAAGAGATACACTTTCAATTGCCAATAACTCATAAAAACAAAAAACAAACCATTTTACCCCTGTAGGACGTGTATTATGAAGTGCGTGAGTGTAGCTTCTTATTTAAAATCAAAACTCAAAGACACTTACCTTATATAATTAATTTATTCTTTTCTTAATAGTTACAATCCAATTCACAATTCACAACAGAACACTTTAAAAAGTTCATAGACTTCTTCTGCCTCATTGTTTAGTCTCTCTTTTTTTCAATTTCTTCACCTTCACAGTCTTTTCCTCTTCTTCCTCCTCACTTTCTTCCCTTCTTCTCCTGTTTCTTTTTCTTCACCTGGCTGCTTTCTTCCTCTGAAGAATCCCTCTCTTATGAAGAAGAATCCCTCTCTTCTTCTGAAGAATCCCTCTTTTCTTCTCACTCCTCTTGTTTCTTTTTTGGGCAATCTGGAGACCAATGTCCTTTTTCTTGACAATAATAACAGGTATCTTGACTTTTGTCTTTTCTAGCCCCTGTTTTTCTTTTTTGACGGTCTGGACACTCTGAAGACCAATGCCCTTTCTTTTGACAGATGTAGCAAGTATCTTGACTTTTATCTCGAAAGGAAGGAGAGTAGTCCGTCGGCTGGTCTGAAGAGAATTTTCTAATGACCCCTCGCAAAGCTCTGATGAAACGTTCGATTTGGCTAGTCTCTTCCATCGTTATGCTCGGTTTGAGAGTGAAATGAATAGTGAAAGGACAAGACACACACCCTTTTATATACGCTGGTTTGCCATGACTATAAATTAGTCTATGGTGTTTAAAGTTGAGTCATTGGACGTTTTGCACTCAAGATGAAACTATCCAATTCATTTGAGAAGAAAGAAGAAGAAAGTAAGAGGCAGAAACGTGATCTATCGCCTCGTACCAGGGCTGAAGTCAAATTCATGCCAGTGATTTTGAAGAGGACATGAGTGAACCAGAATCCGAACCCTCTAAACAAAGTTCACCACCCTTAGTCAACCCTGAAAAGTACTATTCCATTCAAGAGACGGAAAAGCGCTCCTCTGGAAAATTTAAAACCACGGCTTACAAATACACAGTGAAGTTTAAAGATTTCAAGGCTGAAGTACCGTTAGAGAAAGCAGAAGGGTTCATCACTGGGGTGTCGGATTCCTTGCTCACCGCACTCAAGCGGCAATGTCAACCCAAAGTTGACGATCGCTTGAGACTTTCCATACAACACGACGGTCTGAAATCCGTTTGGATCGAGTTTAGCAGACCCGCAGAACTAACTGCTTCCAAAGTCATGGACAAGATTCAACACGTGCAACAATCTAATGACCAGTTTGACATCACCGATGGAAAAGCCACACTGGACATGACCCACGTCTCTCCTCCTCAAGGGACTGGACAACGCCAACGCATTAAGGTGTTATTGGTGAACGATCTTCGAAGCACCAAAAAGAGTCTCGTCCAAATTCACAATTCTCAAGACCAGATGTGTTTAGCCCGAGCCATCGTGGTGGGACGAACCTATGCCAACAAGAACGACACGTTAAAATGGAAAAGAACCTGGAAAACTATTCAACGATCCGACCGAGCCAAACAACGAAGTGAAGCAGAAAATCTTTCGAGGACCGAACACGTTAGCCGATTTTGCCCAATGGGTCTTAGACCCCATCGACAAGACGTGGAGCCAAGATGATATCGAACGTTACGGAGATTGTCATCGTCATGCCACGGTGATGGCTCACAATTTCTCCGGATACGATGGACAGTTTCTTTTGAGATACTATACGGAACATGGCACCGAGCGTCCTAAAGTCAATTTGAACGGAACCAAAATCATTTTCATGCAAGTGGGACAAGTACAGTTTAAAGATTCGATGAACTATTTGGCCATGCCTTTGAGACAAATGCCTAAAACGTTTGGAATGACAGAAATGGCTAAAGGGTACTTTCCACACTTTTTCAATACGGAAGCCAATCAACACGCCGTTCTACCCATTTACCTGAGGCTCACTATTACGACCCCGACAACATGCGTACCGAACAACGAGAAGCTTTCTACGCTTGGTACCAGGCTCACGCCTCGGACCCTTTCGACTTTCAGGAAGAAATGCTAAAGTATTGTCGTTCCGACGTGGACATTTTACGGCGTTGCTGTGGAAAATTTCGAGAACTGTTCATGGAACACGGAGGGGTCGATCCTTTGAAAGAAGCTTGCACCATTGCCAAAGCGTGTTCCTTAGTGTACCGGCAACGATTCATGCCTGAAAACACCATAGCTGTCATCAGCCCTCAAACGACCAACTATGTCAAACGTCAATACTCGGTCAAAGCCCTACGTTGGTTACATTACTTGTGCGACAAGGAAGACAAGTGGATTCAGCATGCCCGCAACGGAGGAGGCGAAAAGACCATCGGAACGCATTCGGTAGATGGCTGGGACTTAGAAAACCCCAAGATCGTGTACGAGTTTAACGGTTGCTTATTTCACGGATGTCCTGTTATCCTGATCGTGGCACTAAAAATCAGTTTTTACAACGAACCATGGAAGACATGTACGAGGACACTTGTCAGCGACGCCTAAAGTTAGAACAGGAAGGATACCCAGTGGTGGAAATGTGGGAACATGAGTACGATCACCGTTTGAAAACCGATCCCGAGTTTAAGCGCCTCGTAGAAAGTGACCAGTTCATGGACCCCCTGAACCCGAGGGATAGTTTGTACGGAGGAAGGACCAATGTCACCTGTTTGCTGTACCAAGCCGACGAAGAGAAAGGAGAAGAAATCAAATACTTGGACGTGTGTTCGCTGTATCCCTACGTGTGCAAATATTGTCGCTTTCCTACAGGGCACCCACAATTGCTGACGGAACACATCGACCTGAAAAACATTCGACAATACGAAGGCTTGATCAAGTGTAAAGTTTTGCCTCCCAGGAACCTATACCATCCCGTCTTACCTCACCATTGTCAAGGCAAACTGATGTTTCCATTGTGCCGTACTTGTGCCGAAACGTGCAACCAAGATCAGCCTTGTCAGCACACCCAGGAAGAACGGGCCTTGACGGGGACGTGGGTCAGCGTAGAATTGGTCAAAGCTCTGGACATGGGATACCAACTGTTAGAAGTGTACGAAATTTGTCACTTTCCCAAGACACAACAATACCACAAGGGTGACCCCACTCAGAAAGGCATTTTCGCTGACTACGTGGATGCCTTTTTGAAACTGAAACAAGAAGCCAGCGGCTATCCTTCCTGGTGTGACAAAGTTCTGAAGACGAAAAGACATTCAATGAGAAATACTATGAACAAGAAGGTATTCCTTTAGACCACATCGAGAAAAACGAAGGCAGGCGATCGTTTGCCAAAGTGATGTTAAATTGCTTGTGGGGTAAAATGGCACAACGTCCGTGTTTACCTAAGACGGAATATTTGACCGAACCTTCCCGCTACTTCCAGATGATTCACGACAAAACCAAATTCATGAAACACGTGGACGTCGTTCGCGAGGATTTGATCTTGGTCAACTACGAAGAAGATCTGGACTTTGTATAAGACGACCCTTTTGGAAATGTCATCATTGCGGCTAACGTGACAGCTCATGCTCGCTTAAAATTGTACGAAGCTTTAGAACTGTTAGGGGAACGAGTCTTGTACTTTGACACGGACAGTTGCATTTACATCCATCACCCGAGTCAACAGCACCCTGACATCGAAGGAGACCGTTTAGGAGCCTGGACAGTGGAGCATCCCGACGACAAGATTCTAAGTTTCGTCAGTAGCGGTCCAAAAAATTACGGCTACGAATACCGGGACCCACAAGGAGAAGTGCACACGACGTGCAAAGTGAAAGGATTGACTCGGAATTATCGTACCAGTCGAGTGGTCAACTTTGGGGTACTGAAAGAAGCCTTGCAATCCGGAGAGGATGAACACTTTAAAGTGACCACCTATCAACCCAACAAGATTGTACGTTTACCCACTCACCACATCGTCAGTCGGCCCTTGGAAAAAGTCTATCAAATCGTGTACCAGAAGCGAGTGCGACTTCCCAATCATTTCACCTTACCGTATGGACACGTCGGTGTTGGTCTGTGTATAAAAAGGAACCCTAGGCAAGATCGATAGTTCATTGTGACTACCAAGACCAAGCGAACAAGATGAATACTTTCAGAGAAACACAAAACAAGTTTAGAAAGGCACAATTCAAGTGTGAGGCTTCTGAAGTGGAATGCGATTGTGAGCCTTGCGATGGGTACGATGCTGTACGTTGTGACCTTAGCGATGCCGTAAAGCATCAAGGGAACTTTAGTGTCACTACTCCTATCATGGAAAGTGATGCTGTGCGTGTCAAACCTGAGGGATGCGAAAGCGATGCCGCTTGTCCTCTTGGACATTTTTACTGGGTTTCGTTTTAAAGGTGGATGTTCACCTTCACGTCTACCCCCCTACGGATGTCATCCAGCCCTGAACAAACTCCTGACCATGTCACCCAACCCTCATCGAAACGAACCTGTGAAAGACGAATATTCGTTTCCTGTGCGTTTGTCGGAATACTGCGACTTTGAAAATCGTCTTCAATCGTTCAAAGGAAAATGGCCTAAGTATCTGGGAGGACCGACCCCCGAAGAATTAGCCAGAGCCGGATTTTTCTACTTGGGCGAAGGAGATAAAGTCAAGTGCTTCAGTTGCGGTGTGTCACTTCACCACTGGGAACCACAAGATTCGGCCTACGTAGAACATGCTCGATGGTCACCGAATTGTCATTACTTACCCTTAGTGGGACCGAGGCATTAAAGTAACTTACCATGTCGTTGACGAAGAAGAAACCAGTTTGACTAGGAGTCAAATGTTGGACATCACCGAGACCAGTATTTAAATTTCATTTCAAAAACGATATTGAATCATTGCCTAAAGAACTACAAGAGAAGATTTACAAAGAAGTTTGGCAGGGGTTCGCCAGAGTGAAATCTCAATGGGTCACTGTAGAACTTTTATGCTGAGAAATTCATAAGAGGAAAGTGAAAAAAGTCAACCAGTGTGTTAGATTTCTTTGGGTCAAGTGTGCATTCGTCCTATTGTATTACTCTAGACCGTTTACATCCAAAGAGTTCAGTGACATTCTTGGACGTTACCCTGAACGGCAGTGGCCAGAAATTACTCACTATGTGGATTACTTTTGCTCTAGGAGAAGATTGTGAATTGTACGGACTGACCTATTCATGGATACTTTACAAGAGAACATTCGTGCTTTGCCTGTGGAGTTGAGAGAACGCATTTGCCGAGAGCTGGTCAAAATACAAGTCAAACGTAAAGAACAACTGCATCCGTTACGTCACCAGATGTTTAGCCACTGGTACCTGAATGCTATAAGAGAACTGATTCTTCAGAACTTGTTTCAGTGGTCAGACCTTGTTCAATACTTCCAGGCCCCCGAAGATCCACGTGTTGATCGTTTTGGTTACTTCGAGATTCACCTAGTGCAACGCATTGAGGAAGACAAGGTAAAGGATTACCGACATATTTTACGTGGAATCTACTTAGCGGAAGAGGAAACTTCTAAACAAACTCTGACGTTTAGGTTACAGTATGCAACATTTAGATTCCCCACTGGAGAACGAAGATGTCAGGCTAGAAAGTACGTGTATTGTTTCCGAAATAAAGAGACTATAAAAACAGGCTGCCATGCCACGACTTATCTCGTATGTAATCCAACAGATTCCGTGGAAGGAACTCAATAACCATATTCAAACCGTGGATCATTACCATCGATTATTACAAGAACTGTATCCATTCAATTTGGGTCGACAAGTGGTGTGTGTCTTAGTGACTTATTTTCTGGGATTTCGTTTACCAGCCGATTCTTTGTGGACTCTTTACGAACAGTACTTACCACCCATTCAACATGAAAGTGGTGCCTTTAAATGTTCACGAGAGACTCCTTTTGCTCAAAGCCTTACGTTTTCATCTGAATACTTCTCGACCTCTACGGGAAAAAAATATTCGTCAACTTTTACCTACCCAAGACTTGTATGACGATGTGTGTGTAGCTTGTGACTTACACCCCCATTGGACAGATGTCCGTGCCTGGAAAAAGAGGGGTTTTGAGGCTTGGACCCAAGAAGTGGCCCAGTATGCATGAGAGTTGTGATCCTTCCTTCCAACGTCCAAAGAAAAAAGTTACTTTTCAACCTGTGTTAGTGACGGTGCCAGAAGAACCCGTCACCCAGGACAGGACTGTCGTGGACAGGCCTGAAAGACCCTTTCGGGAGGACACTTGTGTGACCTTACCCCCTATAGAACTGGTCAGAACTATACCCAAAACATGTTGTACAGACACTTGTTTCTATTCCACGTTGATGGTTATCATGTGCCTTTTATGGTTGTACTTAAGCCTTTGGCTTTTATGTATTTTTGTCTTGCGTATTCATGTTAAAAACATTCAATAAACGTGTTCTGAAAAAAAGTATATAAACTCTCGTCTTGTTTGTTTTCGTGTCACAAGTGACATTCCTAACACTATGGCTACCTCTGCTGTCTCTGCTCCCTCTTCCTCCACTGTCAAAGTCGTCGACAAACACTTAGATCGTGCCAGTTGGGAGGCTTTGTATCTTAGCCATCCCTTTAACATGCTCATTGCTGGACCTAGCGGTTCAGGCAAAACCGAATTCGTCAAACGTTTGATCGAACATAAACATCATTTGATCGATCGACCACCTCAGCGGATCGTGTGATGTTACAAAGAGTGGCAATCGGCATACAGCCTCTTGCGAGAAAGTCAAGGCGATTCCATCGTGTTTGTGGAAGGCATTCCTAAAGAAGACGACGGCATCGTCTCTGACTCCCGTCAAACCCATTTGGTCATTTTCGACGACATGTTAGGAGAAGACGAAGAAGAAATTAATCTGTGGCTCACGCGCAAAGGGCATCACCGTAATGCCAGTGTCGTTTACATCACCCAAAATTTGTTTCAACAAAGTAAAGCCCATCGCACCATCAGTCTCAGTGCGCATTACGTGGTCTTGTTTAAAAGCCCTCGAGATAAATCTTAGCCAAACAGTTAGGAACGCCTTGGCTGACTCAGGCGTACGACGATGCCACTCAAACGCCACACGCCTATTTACTCGTCGATCTGAAACCTACGACCCCCGATGATTTGCGATTTCGTACCCACTTGTTTCACCACTGGGGCCAAGACGGAGGGCCTGTCCTGTACACGTCTCCGTCCTCGACTTAATTTCACTCCACAAAAAAAATCTATAAAAACCTCAGACCCTTTTCGTCTGTCTCACACACATTTTGAACATGACGTCCCTTCAGTCGCATCTTCCCGTCAAATTGATTCGTGCCTTGTATGGCATCAGTCGGGAAAAAAATCCACAAATACGAGCTCGTGTCTTAGAAGCTAGTCTCAAAGAAGTCTTACGATGGTTCACGGTGACGGCACGTCAATTACTCCAAGGAATCATTCAGATTCCTCATCAAACCAAACGCTTTTTTGATCGAAACAAAGTCGCTTTGACCCAACTGGCCGATCCCCGCATCGACACTCAAAACAAAAAACAAATCATTTTGAAACGTGGAGAGAGCGGTACTCTAGGAGGGGTCATCATTCTCTCTCTCTTAAGATGGGATCCTAATGCCCCCAAACTTCTCCCCAAGAAAAAAGTCAAACGAAGCTCCAAGAAAAATAAAAAGACCAGGTCCCCAAGGAGAACTTCTTCAGTGGCGGGACCCTCCTCTTTCCAGACACCACCCCGGAAAAAGAAAAGAAGCCCCCAGAAAAAGAAACAGAGAAAAAGTCCCAGAAAAAGAAAAGCCCACAGAAGAAAACTAGTCGCAAGAGAGGCACTTCGGCCAGGACGCAACCTTACACTCGCAAACCACGACCTGCCACGGCGGTGACTGCGTCTCCGGCAGCCTCACGTTCATCCACTTCTCCGTTGATGACACCAAGAACTGAAGAGTACTTGGAGACGTTGATCACACCAAGAACTTCTCCGTTGATGACCCCAAGAACTTCCCCAGTGGCAGTCCCTCCAATTTAGCGGCAGTGGCCGCTGCTCACAAGGTACCTTCTCCCAAAATCAAAGTTCAAGAAAGATCGATCATGTTACAAAGTTTACTGGATTTGTCCAAGCAAGAACTGGCTCGATTTAGTCCGTTACGTACCCCTGCACGACGTGTCATGCCTGTCCTGAAGTTGATACGACGTAAAGACAATCAGTGGCGACGCGTTCCAGTATAAAATAGGCCTGTGACCAAGTCGGAGGTATCAGTGTTTTTTGGTGCTGAAGACTCAAAGATGTTACCCTCCAGAAAACATCCCTCTTCTAAACAGCCCCAAGGAAAGAAAAGGAAAGAACTGCCTCCTCGTTTGGTCAAATATGGGGACATGTTATCTGTCCTGTCCAAAGCTTCTCCAAGCCTACGAAAAAAACTCATTCAATCAGCTTCCAAAAAGGTCATCGATACCGTGTGCGAATGCTGTTTGAACGTCTTGAAAGGCACGATCCCTTTGTCCAAACACCAGAAACAATGCTTAGGCAAACATCGTCACGTACTTCGCCAAATGGTTCAAAAGAAAATTCCCATTCGTCAAAAGAAGATGTTGGTCCAACGTGGAGGTATTTTACCCCTCTTGTTAGGCCCCTTACTGAAAGGATTCTTGGGAAACATGTTGGGAGGACTGGTGGGAGCAAGATAAAAAGGCTCTCGGAAGTCCCAAGATCTCAGAATCGACCCCTGTCAACCCCATGGAAGGACGAAAACTAGCTTTAGTGCCTTACAATACCATCGTTGGCAAGAACAACGCACCCCGCATTTACCTCTCAATCCCAATTTGAGCGAGATGTCCCAGTTACAACACGAATTGCAGTCCTTGATGGATCGCCAAGATTTGTCCGAAACAGAAAAATCGCAAAAGTACGGTGAACTCTTGCAACGACTGCAACTCTTTCACCAGAAAGCTTTAGACGAAACAGTTCTACCCACTGTGAAAGATTTTAAGACCTTGATGAAAAGTCCAGCACCATCATCACTACCACCACCACCACTACTACCATCCCCAGGGGTCACCAGAGATGCTACCTCACGAAGACCTGAAGAAGAAGAGATGCGAGAAGTGTTTCAAACACCGTCAGCAGCTCCCATGTCTAGTAAGATTGCAGCATGCTTGTTGACCCCATCCCCCACATACCAACGAGAAGAAATGAAAGCTTGGGTTAAAAAGATGATGTCCACTCCTCCTTCGACAGAAGTGAAAAAGAAAGAAGGGAAACCAGAAGTGAAAAAAGAAAAGAAGACAAAAGCCATTCCATTGCCACCTCCACCACTACTACCTTCGACTTCTACTCCCGTAGCCCATCGGACACGTAAATCCGTTTCCAAACCACCCTTTCGTCCCACCCAAAGTAGCATCACCGAAGAGTGGGTGACTTATTAACACCAAAAAAATAAAAATGGAGAAGGTGTTAGCCAGCATTTACTACGATCCCTCCCATCCTGCAGGTTACGCAGGAGTTCAAAAATTGTATCGTGCTGCCAAAATTCGACTGAAAAGTCTCCGTTTACCTCAAGTGCAACGATGGTTACAAGAACAAGCTACCTACGCTTTACACAAACCCATTCGACGCAAGTTTGCCAGAAGTCGCACCCGAGTGGAAGGCATCGATCATCAATGGCAAGCCGATTTAGCCGATGTCTCTCATTTGGCCAGCTACAATCGTGGCTACAAATATTTGTTTTGTGTCATCGACGTCTTTTCCAAATTTGCCTGGGTGATGCCTTTGACTTCCAAATCGAGCAGCGAGTTAGTGCGAGCCCTGCAACGGGTGTTGAAACAAAGCGGTCGTCACCCTCTTCGATGGCAAACGGACAAAGGTACCGAATTTCTGAACCAAGCTTTCCAAAAAGAATTAAAGAAACGTGACATTCATTTTTTTACCACCGAGAATCTCGAAACCAAAGCCAGCATCGTGGAACGTTTTCAACGCACTTTGAAAGAACGTATGTGGAAATATTTTACGCATCACCACACTCTGAAGTACATCGACATCTTACCGCACCTGGTGCAAGCGTACAACCAATCTTACCATCGAAGCATCGGACGTGCCCAGCAAGAAGTGACTCCCGAGAACGAAGTGTTGGTGTTTGAGCGCCTGTTTGGTACGTCCCCGACGAGGGCTGTCCCCAAGAAAAGTGGAGAGTTGACCGTAGGATATTGGGTGCGCATTGGCAAAACCAAATGGACTTTCGACAAAGGTTACTTACCTAACTGGACGACCGAATTGTTTCGTGTCACTGGACGAGTGCATGGTCGTCATCCTGCCGTCTATAAATTGGAAGACATAAACGGAGAAGTGCTCAAAGGAACGTTTTATTTGCCCGAGTTACAACGTGTCACCAAAAAAGAAGACGACGTGTACGACATCGAAAGCATTCTCGAACGCAGAACCCGTAAAGTAGGCAAACGACGTGTCAAAGAAGTCCAAGTACGTTGGAAAGGATATCCGCCCAGTTTTGATTCTTGGATCGACGCTTCGCAAGTCATCGACTATAAAAAGAAGTGACCATCATGCCCTTTCACACAGACGCAGCTACTACGGCTACCACTCCTTCACCTAGTTCTTCTCTGCAAGATTTACAAAAACAACCTTTGTGGGTGTGGTGTGGAGAACGTGTGCCTAAAACGCAAATCATTTTTTTCTGCCAAATCTTCGTGGTGTATTGTGTCATCGGGGCAGCCATTGCCAATTTGAGTTTGCAACAAGGAGACAAACAATTGTGGATCATTTTATTAAGCACTTGCATCGGATACCTGCTTCCCAATCCCTCCATGAAATTCTCCTCGAACGGGAACCACGGAAACCTTGTGTCCAGTGCCAGTGCCAGTCACCACTCCAACAACAACAATAACCGCATTTTGGGCGGAGACACGCCTCTGACGTCCAGTAACCCTTCGGACAGCCACAGAACTCTGGAATTATGAGTCACCAAAACCAATTTTACTTAACCTTACCCAGTGACAGTTCCATGGAGGTGTTTCCCCACAACACGTTGTGCTGTTACACGGCCAAATTACCTCAAGCCATCCAATCAGATCACGAAGCCCATTGGGAAGTGGCTTTGGTAGAAATGATTCACCCTACACAAATCCAAAACATCACTGAAAAGCAAAACACTTTTGAGGTCGAAATCCTGAACCAACAATTGCAAGACACCATGAATGACATCGGGTTTTCAGGTGACATAAGACCAGCCAACAATCCAGCCTTCAGTATCTACATCTTGAAAATTCCGGCAGGGTTTTATTTTAGTGGCCAACATTTGGTGGACACCATTGCTTCCAGGTTCGACTTAGCCTTTGGCAAAGCCCTGAACAGAATAAAAAAAAGTGTAACCCTGGAGTACCATAAAGTGGCTCGTCGCTTACTGATGAAATTTCAGGACACCCAAACGTTGTCCATCAGTTTTAATCGTGACTTGTTTGATGTTTTAGGTGGAGACACAAAAATGTCTCCAAATTTTAAACCGAAGATCAACAGCAATACGGAATTTTACAAGTTTGTTCGATTCCCTGTAGAACTGAACCAAGGACTGAATTTGATGTTTGTGTATTCCGATGTGGTGGAGTACAACGTGGTGGGACACACCTCCGTACCGTTACTGCGTGTCATTCCTTTCAAAGTGGATAGTACCACGACCAGTGACCAGGAAGGTGGAAACACCTATCACGTTCACCGCGAATTTGTACATCCTCACTATTTGCCCGTCAGGAAGTCTTATTTGGACACAGTCAACATTGCTATAAAAGGAGATCTGGGACAAAATAGTCCATTCACCAAAGGAAAAGTCACGGTGAAACTCCATTTTAGAAAACGGTTCTCTCACGATTCGTAAGTCATGTATCCAGTGTACCGAGGGGTTGCACGACAGCGAGGACACGGTTTAGGAGATATGCTAAAATCCGCCTTTCGTTCGGTGGCCCCAGTGTTGAAACCGATGGTGACACGCTGATTGCACGCCTTGAAAGATGCGGCATTGACACAAGGCAAAGAATTTCTCCAAAATGTCATCATCGACCAACAAAACCCCAAAGAAGATTTCATGAGGGCAGGCAAAAATGTCTTGCTACAAACGGGTAAAGACCTTTTGGGCCGACGAGAAACACCTATAAATGCCCTGCACGCTACCGAGTCAGGCATTCAGCAAGGACAAGGCAGAAAGGGACGACGAAGAAAACACCCTTTCACCAGACTTCACACGTCTAAAGCTAGAAAGGCAAAGGAAAGAAGAACCGTTCGAGACTTAGACGTTTTTGATTATTGAGACACAGCAACAACAAAAAAAAAATGATGCACCGAGAGTCTTGCGCCTGTTCTAAGTCGGAACTGGATCTGTTTGCCATGCCCCCCACCATGATGACCATGCAAGAATCCCAGTGGGTGGAATTTCATCCCGTCTCCTCATTGACCGATTCCGCTCCCATCGAGTTTGAAATCAAAGGACAGCCCGAAGATTACATCGATCTGAATAGCAGTTACTTGTATCTGAAAGTCAAAGTTCTAGATAAGACAGGAGGCGATATAGACACTGAAGCAGTAGCTCCCGTCAACAATTTCATGCATTCCTTGTTCAGTGGAGTGGACTTGTACTTGAATAACAAACTAGTCAGTAGCAGCATGGATACTTACCCTTATCGTGCCTACCTGGAAAATCTCTTGACTTACGGAATAGACGCCAAGAACACTCATCTCAATGCCTGTGTGGTATGGGAAGCTGACGAAGCAGGCCAGTTTGAATTTTTGGAAACTGATACAACTGCTAAAAAGAAAGAATACAATGAGGGATTTGTAGAACGAAGAAACAAAATCATGGGACTTAACAAAAGTTTAGAACTGATGGATCGTTTGCATTTGGACATTTGGTTGCAAGAGAAATATTTGCTAAACGGTGTGGATGTCCGCCTGAGACTGAATCGTAGCAGTACCGCTTTCCATTTATTGGCTAGTGATGACGATTACAAAACCAAAATCCAAGAAGCCAGACTCTACGTATGACGCGTGGAAGTGTCACCCAAAGTGGGAAACGACATTAGTCAGACGTTGAGCAGAACGACTGCCAAGTATCCGATCCTACGTGTGGAAGTGAAAACTTCCAAGGACAGCTACCCAAACGTTTAATCGTTGGTATCGTCGAGAATGAAGCCTTCAACAAAGCTATCGCTAAAAATCCTTTCTACTTTCGACACTTTGGGGTGTCCAAGATCGAAGTCAGTCGCGATATCAAGACCTTGTGTACCCGACCTTTTGAACCTGACTTTGAGAAGAAGAATTACTTGAGATCGTACTTGTCCCTGTACGAAGCCACCGGACAGTTAGGAACCAACACCAGTCACGGCATTACGTACGAGGATTATGCAGGAGGTTATGCTTTGTGGGCTTTTGATTTCACTCCGGACCAAGGCAGCGACGAGGGTCATTTCCACCCTATAAAATCCGGCCAGATTCGTGTGGAAATTCAGTTTAAAGACCGAGACCCTAATGTAACGGTGAACGTCATCCTGTATGCAGAATTTGATAATACCATATAAATCAACAGTTTGAGAGAAGTCATTCTAGATTATTAGAAACCATGGAAGACTGTTATCCCTCTTTACCTAGTGGAGAAACTTTAGACATGGAATGTGAGGAGACCGTGGAAAAAGAAGAAGTTATCATGATGAAGTCAAGATGGCCAGAACAAGAAGCCCATTTAGTCTCCTGTTTTGCCAAACACTTGGTGAAAAAATGACGGAATTGATCAAGAAAGATTGCTATGGATGTCAAAACGATCATCCCAGTCAAATTCAACACGATAAATGCCTGATGCTGAGTCAAGAAGAAAAATTGGACGAGTATCTGGACGAAGCTTGGAGTCTCATCTCGGACGAAGTCGTGTTGCATCAGTGGTATAAAGACTTGCGTGAACATTCTTGTCCACCATTAACCACTCAAGAGATCGATCGTATCAAAGTTCTCCTGAATCAGAGTGAGGAGACGAAGCGAAGAAACGGTTATTTGTCAGACATTTTCAAGTAAAAAGTCAGGATCGAATTGATGACTTATTATTACCTGTGAAGAAGAAAAAAACATGGATACCTGGGAACTTTATTACCTTTTGAACCACAGTTCGTATACAGCTTCTTGGAATCCTGTCGTCTGTGCTAAAGATGAACTCCCTCATCGCAAACCTCAAGACCATCTAGCTTATGTGATCAACACGGACGACAGTCATCTCCCAGGAACCCACTTGGTAGCCGTCTACTTTCCTCAAGAAGGATGTGTGGAATATTTCGATTCGTACGGATTGCCCCCTTTGGAAGACGATATCATTGACTTCATGATAAGAAATGCTCAGACTACCCGATTCAATAATGTGAAATTACAAGGCACAGATTCTTTGGTGTGTGGACAATATTGTGTGTATTTTCTGCATCATCGCAGCCTGGGCTATTCCTTAGAACATTTAGTGACTCATTTTGATCCTCGTTCTTCTTCAAGAAATGATGTGAAAGTAGATCGATGGTTTTGTGACCATTATGCTTATCTTTTGTCTCAAGCTAGGAAACGTAGTGTCCATCAATGGCCTAATGACTTCCAACAGTGGAAATCACAATTTCATTCACAACGTTGTCAACCCTGTTTAAAGTAGAATGTGAATTGAAAAAGTGTTTGAAATTTGAAAAAAAATGTTTGATGTTATATTGTTGGATTATTGTTAAAAATGTTATAGTTGTTGGTTAGTGTTAAGTGATTTTGAATAAATAATTGTTGTGTTTTGAAAAGAAATGCCTTTGTCTTTTGTTTGGCTATAAGAATGTTGATTCATGCTCTTTGACTTCTTACTATCCCTCTCATGACACTCATTGAACGTTGCGGCTCGAAAACCGTGTGGGGATGTTTTCCTTCACGTCCGCGCTTTAACTTTAAGAACCGGGGAAGTTTCCAGTCTAACCATCCACTGTCGACTCATCCTCCTACGAAGATGTGCTCCAAACTAGCTAAGCTAAACGAAGCCTACGTGAATTTGCTTTGGGTCAGACAGTCTGATACCGAAGCCAGAAGAGATAGAGAATGTGAGAATGTTAAAAGTCACTGAAGACCTGATAGAAGAGCTCTTCAGAGACGAAGTGAACAGGGAGAAAGAAGAATGGACAGAGAAGTACAGACTTCAGAGACAGCAGCAACAGCAACAACAACAGCAGCAGCAACAGCAGCAGCAGCAGCAGCAGCAATCTGAACCTGACAGAGGCTTTGTCGATTGTCGTATCGACACCAAAGAGTTCTTCTTCTCTTTCCGAAGAAACAGACCTATCGTCAGAAAGTCTATCCTCAGAGGACGTCGCATTCTTAGAAACTAAATGATTGCCATAGCAAACAAAAAAAAAAAACAGCCCTTTTCAGGGCTACCCAATACTCTAGAAAAGAAATAACAATCAATTTGCCAATGTGTGTATGTAGAGTAGTGTGAATATAAACACTAACTCTTTTTATAGTGTGAGGGTATGTGTTTGTGTACAAGATTGTGTGTTTGTAAGTGCTCACGTACGTTTCTTGTGGATAGTAGATTGAGATCTTTTTTTTTTGCTGTTTGACGTGTGGGGAGAGTAGATTTGGGGTTTGATTGCTTTGCTTTGCGTATGTGGATAGTATATTATTAGTTTAATAAATTTTTTAGAATAGTGATGAGCAGTATAAAAAAGTGAGTGTTTCTTTTAGGTCCGCGCGTTGTTTGGTCATGATCTAGGTAAGATCAATTTTATGTCTTAGGGGGATGTTTTCCATCACGTCCGCGCTTTCAGTATAAATTGAAACTCGCTGGGCAGTCTAGCTACCCTGTTCATTCGTTAACAAGACAATGAATGCCAGAATAAGCAAACTTCTTGAACTCCAGATACATCTGGAATATGTCAGGCGCCTGTTAAATGAACTGGCCGCGGAGGCCATAGTAGAAGAGGAAAGAATAAAGAAGGAAGAGGAAGAGAGAAGACAGAGGGAAGAGGAGGAAAAGAAAATAGGAGAGAGGATGGCTTACAAGATACCAGAGACAGAGGATTGGGGTGCTGAAGCCAATCATCCTTCCTCTGCGCTTTCAAGAAAAAAAGTAAAAGGAGACTGGGGAAGAAGATGTGTGTGTGGTGCCAGGCCTGGAAGGTGCTATCATTAACCAGGTGTCACTGGAGTTAAAAAACAAACAGCCCTTTTCAGGGCTACCCAATACTCCAGAAAAGAAATAACAATCGATTTGCCAATGTGTGTATGTAGAGTAGTGTGAATATAAACACTGACTCTTTTTAATAGTGTGAGTGTATAAGTTAATGTATATGATTGTGTGTTAATAAGCTCTAGCATAGGTTAGTGTGAATAGCAGATTAGGGTTTAATTTTAATGCTTTGCGTGTGTAAATAGTAGATTAGGGGCTTGTTTATTGATGCTTTACGTATGTGAATAGTAGATCATATGAAACGAGAAAAGTAGGGGATATTTTCCTTCACGTCCGCGCGTTGTTAGGTAATATCAATTTTATGTCTTAGGGGGATGTTTTCCATCACGTCCGCGCTTTCACTATAAGAACCCACAGTATTCGTCGTTCAAACCATTCTACAAAGAATAAAAAAGAAGATGGAAGTGTCCCAACTGTTCAGTGATTTAAAGCATGTTTATTTTTGGATGGTGGATGGTGAATATGGAGTTGAAAGGATTGAAAGAGATTGGAGGTTAAGAACCAGTGTGCACTACGTGAATGAACTAAAATTAGCCAGAGAGATGATAGAAGGATTAATTGAAGAAGAAGTGAAGAGACTGAGAGGGCTAATAAATCCCCCTTATGTCAGAGTGGGGACATTAAAAGAGGCCCTGGAGAAGGTAGAAGAAGTAAGAAGGTTTTTGGAAGAGATAGAAAAAAGGTCAGAGTGGCCCTTTGTCAATAGGAGTGTTGAACAATTGAAAAAAGGGGAAGAAAAGATGAGAAAGGTGATAGATGAAGAAGTGGAGAAAATAAAGGACAGGTGGGCAAAAGATAGAAAAGAAGAAGAAAATAGAAAGAAAAAGGAAGAACTAGAGAAACTGAACGCTAACTGGATAAATATCCAACAGAAGTTCCGAGCCAAGGGTCACCCGGACTGGATACCGGAAAATGAAAAGAAGAAGAAGAAAGGAATGATGGAAAAAATAAGCGGATGGATAAAGAAGTGGAGGAGTTAGAAGAAGAAGAAGAAGAAGAAACCCAAAGGCCCTTTTCAGGGCCACTCATAGGTCTCGAAAAGAGATTGACTTTCCATTGCCTACCCTTTTTTAAAATTTTTTTTAAAAAAAAATAAAAAAATCCCATGTTAATTTCCTCTTGTCCCTATACAGGCCCACGATTTATTCCCATTGTCCTTATACAAACCCACAATTTATTCCCATGTTAATTCCCCTTGTCGCTATACAGACCCAAAATATATTCCCCATGTTAATTCCCCTTGTCGCTATACAGGCCCAGGGATTTTTGCCCATGTTAAATTTCCCTTGTCGCTATACAGGCCCAGGGTGGTTAATGTTAAATTTCCCTTGTCGCTAAACAGGCCCAAGGGGTATTTTAATGTTAATTCCCATTGTCGCTGAATCGCCCCCTTTCACTACTATAATATGACATGGGTTCCTATCAAACGGTTATGGTTGGTAGTTCAGATGTTTAGTTTCTCAGGACAGCGTTGCAATGCTTGATCAAATCTCACTGAGTCATATATGCTAGCCTTTCAAGTTTGACACTGACATGGAGGGAGAAAAGAAGAAAGGTCGAACTGACCCCTCACAAAGATTTTTCTTGCTTAAATATGATAAAATTTTAATGCTCAATGCAATGAACCTTAAGGTTCAATACTATTCAGAATTCGACACTTTACAAGGGTGCAGTGTTAATGCGTGACTAAATTTGCGTAAAAGGTATGATCGATTTTAAACTTTGAAAAAAGTGGATGTGTCAAAATTAGAAATCAAATATACCTCAGTGAACACAATTTTTATATTATAAAGAATACAGATTATTATGGGATGTAGAGAAATATATATGTTGAGGTTGGTACATTAAACATTCATTTGGATGTTTCTACATGTGGAAGTTCTAGCTATAAATATAATATTGAGCCAGTTAGATGTAGCAGTGGTATTGTTTAGAGAACGTTCTGCAATTTCTGTTCCAGAAATAATTAAATATTAGTTCATGACGAAAGCAAGGCATTTTGTTTCTAAATTAACCAAATATTCGAGAAAACATATTAAAATAAACGCTGGTTTGCCCGTCCATCTTTAGAAATTGATATAGCTTGACAAAACCGTATACATAATATCAAACATTTACACTATAAGAAGTACATTGAGCTACAATATATGCGTTATGGGACGGTAGCCTATATGTCTGGTACATTTAAACGAAATTTATCTCCCTTTCGACTTGTAGGAAGATGACATCGTAGCTTCCCTTCCAGTTCTATATTAGCTGGAGTTTCTTTTAGAATCTAAGGTAATCTCGCTCCAGACACGTCTTCTTTGCTTATATTGAAGAAAGGCAAAGTTGGTTCGCAGGATTTAAGACGTTGCCCGCGAGGTACTCTTAGGCATGAAATCGTTACGCGTCGCGTCACATAATCTTAAGTCGTAGCCTTACCATCAATGTCACCTAAACAAACCCTGCCGTTATTACTATAACATATAAATGTATATGTGTGTGTGTGTGTGAGAGTGACTGAAGAAAGCGATTTGTGACTTTTTGTGAAAAAGAACAGAAAACAAATTAGCAGCTATCATTGGTAGCGATAAGAGAGCAACAGAGAGTTGCCAAACTTATTCTAGCTTGATTTAATCAATCGAGGATAATTACTGGGGCAACATATGCATATGCCGTTAGCATCCATGATTATGCATATGAGAAACAGGTGAGGCACTTAGTAGAAAAAACATTTTTAAAAATGTTTATCAATTCTACACCCGAAAGGAAAAGAACATAACTTTAATTTGGATTTATTTTTTGACTGGAAAAACATTAACAACAGTGTTGCAAGATATCCCATATCCGCATCTGGTATGTTTCTAAAATATCAATGTTACTCTTCTTTTTCTGGGAACGAAACAAGGCCGATCTGATTCCGACGTTGGTACATTATAGCTAGGCGATATATCATGTCACTTACAGCAATGGTTCGATTCACGCTTGGAATATTTTATAAAATACTAACATGTTGGATTCTATTTTTTCACACATGCGCATTGTGAATTGCAATACAACGATTTTACATTCATATGAAATTCGATATGTACCATTACGCCCTGTGTGGGTTGGTCTCCTGCTCAGAACGAACTTTGATATATACGGGCAAGTGGGTTACCGACAATTGTTCTTTTGGTGCGTTACATTAGAGACTACTCTAAAAATATTGGCAATGGCAGCTACCCTATGCTAAGATAATCTGACTAGCAATGGTTTTTACCACACTAATAAATTTTGTCTTTTCTGCTTGATACCATCTTCTTCTGTTTTTTCAGACGATTTCTGGTTTTTGGTCTTTAAGTTTCTGTCCTAATCGTAAATGAATTAGTGTCATCCTTCCATCAGTTTGTTCGATGAATCTTTGTTTGTAATTCTGCTTGAATAGTATCAGTTTTATATTATTCATCTCTTTCAACTGACTATGATCTTCGCCTTGAATTGTCGTGATAAGAATGACTTTACTTTCTTCAAAGAAACAACACATATGCGTTTAGTGCACGTTTATGGTTACTTTTATCATACTGTCGATTGTTGAAATCGACGATGTTAAATACTAGTTCAAAAGAGCTAGGATTGTTTCCTACAGTAATATACATTTTGTTCCAATCGCATTCACATTCCTATGTTCTATAGCAACCTTTTCTACTCGGGTGCACTGACAATGTTGTAAGGTGCATGTGGAATATTGTGTAATTTGGTCTTATAAACATAACGTGTATAAGCTATTTACGTTATGAATCCCGCATAGTACCATACATGGCTACAACAACTCTGACAACCTTACCTTGGTTTGGCAATATCGCAAATGATTTGTCTGCCGCTTGAACATTTATTGTCATAACTGGATGTTGCACATCATATCTGATTAAATCTGAGAGAGAGAGAGAGAGAGAGAGAGAGAGAGAGAGAGAGAGAGAGATCGGGGGGAGAAAGCAATATCTGCATGTAAAATATGCAAATAGTAAACACTCGCTAATAGATTTTCAAGGAAAATAACACAACTCGGAGCATATACATATACTTGTCTCATAAGCAAGTAAATGCATTCCTTCGTAATATTGTTTAATAGTTTATTGTACGAATTTAACAACCACTATTGCATGCATCATTTCATTGAATGGCAAGAACTGACCTGAAATTATGGTAGTGAGCGATCATTCGAGCGAGTGGGGTGGCAATAAGGCGACTGTGGTTTGTATTACCAGATTACGAATCCTTCAATAATCGCTATGGAATGACCCATTATGTTAATTTGCGTAAAGTAGGCGAATCCAATTCATTCAGAAATAAAATAAACTGGTAAACGAAAGATAATTTGTGTTGTAGAAATAAAATTAGTTATACATTGCTGACTTAAACAAAAATGTTTGATCTATCTTTTCTAAACAATACTGGTCATTTTGCGATCTGTGGCAACCTTTTTTTTATTTATTTGTTGACGTCGGAGTACATTGCAGACGAGATATTTTATAGTAGAAGTAAAAATGACAAATTGCAGCGGTAAATGGACTCAGCCCCAGAGAAACACAACGACCAGTTAACGGAGTTTGAATTTAGGAAACTCGTCCGATGTAGAGGCGGTGATGGTGGTTAATAACTGGTTGACCTCTTACTTACTAGAGTTTTGCAATTAATTACAACGTTCTTTGTCATTTTATGAAGTATGAATAGGAGTGTTCAACATATTCACAACGTTATTATTCGTTAGCTCGATCAGACGAGAGATTTCACAGCTGAAGGGAAAATGTCGAATTGCAGCTATCATCCAGGGATATATTATCTTGTAAATGGACTCAAGCTCAGGAAAACTCAAAGAACTAAAATTGACTTTATAAAACCCACTTAAGGGGGAACGGGAAGTAATAGGTGATTGAATGAGTTGATTTTCCAATGTTAAATTTCGTTAAAAAAGACAACATTTCGCATGCAACCAATTAATAATCGCATATCTCCTGTAATTATAAACGTCATCGAGTAATATTTCGTTTTTGAAACCGTTTTAAGTTCAGATTGGTTATAAAAATGTTAAAGAGTTTGTTCAGAGTCTCCACAAAATATTATGATTGTTTCAAACATTAATATCTAATATCTGCAGTAACATTATTGTACTATAATCTTTATATGATATAATTTAAATACGCTTTTTCTATCCCACTTCTCATATGTACCATTAAGCTTTCCACGGGATTTAGAAGGTTCAACGTTCTCGGGTGATGGAAGGAATGTTTCCTTATATACATCAGTCTCTGGGAAAATTGTAGGCTTTGCTCTTTTTAATTTTGTTTGTACAACAATGTATTTCATCACGGTAGGAGGTTGTTAAGAGCAACTGTCCTTAAAATGCCGTATGCACAAGCGAGGAGAGTGATTTCATTAATTGTAGATTTGTGATTAAGGATATATATATATATATATATATATATATATATATATATATATATATATATATATATATATATATATCATATCTCTGATAGAATCAATGATCAAAAAAGGAAAAAAGAACCTTGGAAATATTGCGTTATTACATAAAAACAATGTTTCGTGCGATGGGTAAGATAACGTTCTTATGCTGGTAAATAACGAATAACTGTCAAATACCTGGAGTTTTCATATCCCACTTAGTAATGGAGAATTTGTACGTACTGTATTTTATGCCGTAATATAAACATCTCTATAAGTGTTCCAGTATAAATGAGAGTTAGTCCCGATTATTCATAACTTGATTTGCTGCAGAGGCTCTACAGGTTTATTAAACATAATTTTATCTTCCGCTGCTTTCTGCATTTTACCTGGTCATTTATTCCAATATTTAATTTTAATATGGAATAATTCAAACAATTGAACAGCAAAAAACAAGTTATCGAAATCAATATTATTCCCCGGCTTTTCAGATAAAAACAGAAATCAATTTCCCATCTTCTGAAAATTCACCTTGAAATATTTCCAAACAACTTTGAAGAAAGTTATTTCCTGGTCTTTTCCCCAAGGACCATAATACTTTATGCAAAAGGAATAATTATGCAATGCGTGGTCGCTTTTAAAAACTAAAAAAAAAACATATGTCTGCAACTGTATGATTTATATTTTCTTGTCATCTGCAAGTATTTGATATAACTATACGTCATTGTGAGTAAAAAACCAGAGATACCAAATGTTGGTACCACTTCGGTGAGCAGTGAATCAGTTAGTACAAGCGCCTGCGTGACTTGATCAAATTCTGGATTTAGGGTGCAGTTTGCGGTCAAGATCCACGACGGGAGATGATATAGCGCTAAGGCTCCTGTTGTTGTTATAGGGTTGTTCTGCGGTTTAACGCCATGTATCAGCACAAGAAAGGCTAAACATGGCGGCTAGTATTAATGGTGGAGGAAGAACCCGGGAAAACCCCAGAAAGAACCACCGACCCACCAGAAGCTACCGGCAAGCTTTCTCACATATCCACATTGGCCGATCTCGAGACTCGAACCCACGCACATAGAGGTGAGATAGCAGAGGTCCGTGACGGACAGCGCCTTAGACCACTCGACCACTCGGGGCCCCATCGCTAAGGTTCCAACACAGAACACACCGATTAGAATATTAGTCTTCATCGTCGTGCAAAACTGTATTACTTCAAATGGGTGGCAAATGCAAATATAATTCGCTATCGTGACCATGACTACCAACCACACATAAACAGAACCGCAAATGCAAGTGAAGAAGATGCAGAGATGGCAAATAACATTTATCTTCATTATGTAAAGGTCAAGCACCCTGCTGATCTAGGATATGAAGATTATAAAAAGAAATCCGTTGTCGTAGACCGCTGCCAAGTAGAGATTGCATGTCTGAAGCTGATTTTTTGAAGAAATACGATTTGCGCAAATCGTATTTCCAAGAAGTCCCAAAATGCATAACACTGGTAAACAATACTTCTCGATTTGGTGTGTCATCGATGTAGCGCCGACTTCATTCTGGATGTGAGCAGATTATGTATTTGTCATTAGAAGTGTTTTAATGGCATTGTTTAGGAGTAAATCAACCATAGATGCATTGTGACTATACATGGCCATCGGGCTCTGAAGCAAAATTTGCCAAAATGTAATTAAAACTCAGTCTATAAAATAAAATTGATATTGTTTACTCCTCATTACACTAATAAGACGAAAACTATAAACATAAATCAGATAATAATTTCCATCATATGACAATTATAGCAAAGTATAAAAAAAGATTAAAAATTCCTAGCTGACTCATACGTTATTGGCGGAAGACTCTAGTAGTGACAGAACTTATGTTGCGATTTGAACTTTTTTATCACCTGCATCTTGTGCTATGAAATCCATGTTGATTTTACGTTCACTAGACCCTAGACGTCCAATCTCTGGTTATATCCTGCGCCTAAAGAATCATAATAGTCTTATGTATGTACAATAAAAGGTCAAGGTGCTCAGTTTTCATACTTAGTGTCAAAGTAGATGACATTTAATTTACAAAATGAACCACTTCGGGTCCGCAACTTAGTTCCATTGACACTTTGAATACAACATCTAACCTTTGCATAGGCTGAGAGGTAAGTGACAGTCAAGGATTATCGTTTATGTTATAACGAATGATATATCTCTCTCTCTCTTTCCCTATGTCTGTCTGTCTGTCTGTCTGTATGTATGTATCTCTCTCTCTCTCTCTCTCTATATATATATATATATATATATAGCTAGATAGATAGATAGATAGATGGATAGATAGATAGATAAAGAATACAAATGTACTGGATCCAGCAAGGGATCACGTGTGTCAGTAATCGACTAAGATAAATGCAATATACTAACAACGAACAGTGCAAAACTAGTATCTAATTATCGTGAGCGGTTTCGACTCTTAATGAGTCTTTTACAAAGGCAAATACAATGCAAAGACAAGACAAACAACAAATAAAAACGCAACAGAAAATCAGTTGTGTTTGAAAAACTTTACATGGCTGTTTCTACAGGAACTAAACCTTTAAATTTATTATGTTTCAACTAGTTTATTCCAAATCAGTGGAACTGCAATGGGTACAAAAATGACCCCTTAATATTTATATGGAAAAACTGGAGGGTCAGCTTGTAGCATTGGTTGAACTTATACCATACCAGTGGGTACACTATATCGATGATATAGAAACGAAGTGGCAACAAGGAGGAGAAAGTCTAGATGATTTTATATCCAAGGCAAACAACTTCCATCCTTCAATAAAATTCACGGCAGAAGTCTTTAACTCAAACCACGTTTTCCTGGACACAAGAACCACACTGGTAGAAAAGAAACTCCAAACAGACATCTACTCGAAACCAACCGACAAACACCAGTATCTTCTCCCAAACAGCTGTCATCCAAAACACTTAATTGGGAACATCCCGTCTTGCCAGGCACTGAGGATACGCAGAATTTGCTCCGACGATGAAACATTCCTAAAAATGTCTGAAGATCTATCTAAACATTTAATTTACTGAGGCTACGACAAAGACCTGATTGTAAAGACAGCCAAAATGGCTAAACAAACAAACTGCGATGACGTACTAAAACATGGAAAGAAGGACAACGCTGATAGGATTCCATTTACACTTTCCTACCATCCAGACAACACCAGAGTAGGTAAAATCATCGTGAAACACTGGCCCATCGTGGAATCGTCGGACGCACTAAAGTTAATCCTCCCGAACAAACCTTTAATAGCCTACCGGAGACAAAACATCCTCAAGGAAATCCTAGTCAGGGCGACGCTAACGACAATCACTAATCAAGACCACCCTAGTTAATCTGGCCCGCTAGGGCGATTAAAGGTGCAAAACCTGTCAACATATGATAGTGACCAGGACATTTTCTAGCATTGTGACTAGAGAAATGATAAACATACATGGTCCAAATAAACCGTGGAAAACAGAGAACATAATTTATCTCATCACATTAACATCTGTAGCCTTCAGTATATCGGAGAAACTGAAAGGCTACACAAAAGGATTAACCTTCATATATCTGATTGGATGCCAAAGAAGCTGTACAGAAGCCCGGTCTGATTGCTGTAGAAACAGCCATGTAAAGTTTTGCAAACACAACGGTTTTTCTGTTTTATTTGTTTGTCTTGTCTATGTATTGTACTTGCCTTTAAAAAAGACTCATTAAGAATCGATAGCGCACAGGCAATATATATATATATATATATATATATATATATATATATATATATATATATATATATATATATATATATAGATAGATAGATAGATAGATAGATAGATAGATAGATAGATAGATAGACAGACAGACAGGCAGACAGACAGATAGGGACAGAGAGACAGAAACATACAAGTATATTGTATATTGACACATACAACATTGATTAGAAAGCTTAACATACTTTCTTGATTAAACTTGAGGAAACCCTTTGTTATATCTTATCTATGCAAAAGTCAACCTTCACAGGAACATAAATGATATGCTGCCCAACTCGATTTTGAGAAATAGTTAAAATGTAGGTACACACTCTAAAACAACCTACACAAATAGATCTCTAGAATCAGATAACAGCTTTTCGGCGGCAGCATGAAAGTGTTTTAAGTTCCAGTCCCGTTAATACTTACAGTTTACCCATACATATGTTTTAGGCACCGAATAAAGAAAATGTTAGTTGTTCCCGGTAGTTTTTCTTAGCCAGTCAGAAGCCGTCAGTCTTTCATATAGTATTTTATTTTCCACCATTCAAAGACTGATTCTGTAGCTAGCAAATAATTAGGTGCCTGAAACCATCTGTCATACTGCGGGGTAGACGCAAACTTAAGACACTGACGAGTACTCTTCGGATGAATGCTTAGGAGCCCACACAAAACTATTCTCTTCACGCTTTTAAATAGTTCACTATCTCACGCATTAGGTCCACAACGTATGTACTGAAACTTAAATGTGCTTAGCTGTAGATATTCATAAATTCAGCTTATTAGTAGACTAATGTACTGACATTTGATAATGAAATAATTACATTAATTGAAATTGTAATACTAGGATCATAGTTAACTATAAGATACAGTTCATCACAACTCAAGTTTCACAACTCAAGTTTGCAGAAGCAAGGGATAGAATGTTTCGAGAACCAAACCAGGCGAAACAGTAACTCTCATTCCAGCGCAAATCAAAGCCCAGGATATTTGATTATGGACACGGGGAACAGAGTAGTACCAACCAAATACAGAGATATTTGCAAGAAAAAAAGACTTTGAAAGAAGATATCAACTCATTGTTAACAGGAGAGGACTTGGATGGGGTAGTATCAGTAACTGTATCTAAATTATTTGTCTAAACGAAAACCAGAACTGAAACGAGAACTAGAAAACGGAATCAAGGATACTATGATATGTTTGCAAGCAATAATGGATCTCTTAATTTTGAAAATGAACAATCGGAGATTGCGAATTTGAAAGAAAACCTAGACACAACAACACATGGGAAAAACGGAGATGGCAGTAGTGAAAGGGGCCACTTTGGCAACAATGGGAAATTTAACATTACGTAAACCCCTGGGCCACTTTATCGACAATGGGAAATTAACATGGGAATATATTTTGGGCCTGTTGAGCGACAATGGGAAATTAACATGGGAATATATTTTGGGCCTGTTGAGCGACAATGGGAAATTAACATGGGAATATATTTTGGGCCTGTTGAGCGACAATGGGAAATTAAGATGGGAATATATTTTGGGCTTGTTGAGCGACAATGGGAAATTAAGATGGGAATATATTTTGGGCCTGTTGAGCGACAAGGGAAATTTAACATGGTGGGAAAAAAAAAGAAATTCTAGGGACAAGGGGAATTTAACATGGGATTTTTTTTGTTTTTTTAAAAAAATAAACAAAATATGAAAAAGGGGTAGGCAATTGAAAGTCTATCTCTTTTCGAGAGATGTGGGTGGCCCTGAAAAGGGCCTTTGGGTTTCTTCTTCTTCTTCTAACTCCTTAACGTCTTTATCCATCCCTTTATTTTTTCCATCATTCCTTTCTTCTTCTTTCTTTTCTGTTTCCGGTATCCAGTCCGGGTGACCCATGGCTCGGAACTTCTGTTGGATTTTCATCCAGTTAGCGTTCAGTTTCTCTAGTTCTTCCTTTTTCTTTCTATTTTCTTCTTCTTTCCTATCTTTTGCCCACCTGTCCTTGATTTTCTGCACTTCTTCATCTATCACCTTTCTCATCTTTTCTTCCCCTTTTTTCAATTGTTCAACACTCCTTTTGACAAAGGGCCACTCTGACCTTTGTTCTATCTCTTCCAAGAACCTTCTTACTTCTTTTACCTTCTCCATGGCCTCTTTTATTGTCGCCACTCTGACATAAGTGGGATTTATCAGACCTCTCAATCTCTTCACTTCTTCTTCAATTAATCCCTCTATCATCTCCCTGGCTAATTTTAGTTCGTTCACGTAGTGCAGACTTGTTCTTAACCTCCAATCTCTTTCAATCCTTTCAACTCCATGTTCCCCATCCACCATCCGAAAATAAACTTGCCTTAAATCATTAAACAGTTGTGACACCTCCATCTTCGTTTTGATTATGCCGTATAATGGTTCTAACATTGAACCATGTGGGTTCTTATAGTTAAAGCGCGGACGTGAAGGAAAACATCCCCTACTTTTCTCATTTCATATAATATACTATCCACATAAGTGAAGCATCAATTAACAAACCCCAAATCTACTATCCACACACGCAAAGCATTAAAATTAAACCCTAATCTGCTATTCACACTAACCTATGCTAGAGCTTATTAACACACAATCATATACATTAACTTATACACTCACACTATTAAAAAGAGTCAGTGTTTATATTCACACTACTCTACATACACACATTGGCAAATCGATTGTTATTTCTTTTCTGGAGTATTGGGTAGCCCTGAAAAGGGCTGTTTGTTTTTTAACTCCAGTGACACCTGGTTAATGATGGCACCTTCCAGGCCTGGCACCACACACACATCTTCTTCCCCAGTCTCCTTTTACTTTTTTTCTTGAGAGCGCAGAGGGAGGATGATTGGCTTCAGCACCCCAATCCTCTGTCTCTGGTATCTTGTAAGCCATCCTCTCTCCTATTTTCTTTTCCTCCTCTTCACTCTGTCTTCTTTCATCCTCTTCTTTCTTTATGCTTGCCTCTTCTACTATGGCCTCTGCAGCCAGCTCATTCACTATACGCCTGGCATATTCCAGGGGCATCTGGAGTTCTAGAAGCTTTACAATTCTGGTATTCATTGTCTTGTTAACGAATGAACAGGGTAGCTAGACTGCCAAGCGATTTTCAATTTATACTAAAAGCGCGGACGTGAAGGAAAACATCCCCTAAGACAAAAGTTATATTACCTAGATTATAACCAAACAACGCGCGGACCTAAAAGAAACACTCACTCACTTTTTTACTACCCATTACTATTTTAAAAATTTTCATTAAAAATAATATACTATCCACATACGTGAAGCAGCAATAAACAAACCCAACATCTATTATTCACACATGCAAAGCATTAAAATGAAACCCAAATCTACTATTAACACAAACCAACGTAAGCTCTTACAAAACCCAATAATCTACTATCCACACAAACGTACTTGAGCGCTTACAATCACAAACACATACAATCACATCAGAAAAGAGTTATTGTTTATATTCACACTACTCTACATACACACATTAGCAAATCAATTGTTCTTTCTTTTCTAGAGATTTGGGTAGCCCTGAAAAGGGCTGTTTTTTTGTGTGCGAAGTTGAAACTAGGGCGATCTTTTATATTCTAAGAATGTGACGTCCTCTGACGATAGACTTTCTGACGATAGGTCTGCTTCTTCGGAAAGAGAAGAAGATCTCTTTGGTGTCGATACGACAATCGACAAAGCCTCTGTCAGGTTCAGTTTGCTGCTGTTGTTGTTGTTGTTGTTGCTGTTCTCTCTGCTGTTTCTGAAGTCTGTACTTCTCTGTCCATTCTTCTTTCTCCCTGTTCACTTCTTCTCTGAAGAGCTCTTCTATCAGGTCTTCAGTGACTTTTAACATTCTCACATTTTCTATCTCTTCTGGCATCGGTATCAGACTGTGTCTGACCCTATGCAAATTCACGTAGGCTTCGTTTAGCTTAGCTAATCTGGAGCACATCTTCGTAGGAGTATAAGTCGACAATGGATGGTTAGACTGGAGGCTCTCCCCCCCCCCCCCCGGCTTTAAGGTTAAAGCGCGGACGTGAAGGAAAACATCCCCACACGGTTTTAGAGTCGGAACGTTCAATGAGTGTTATGTTAGGGATAGTAAGAAGTCAAAGAGCATGAATCAAAATTCTTATAGCCAAACAAAAGACAAAGGCATTTTTTCTTCAAAACAACATTTTTTAAATTCAAAATCACTTAACACTAACAAACATACTCTAACATTTTTAACAATAATCCAACAATATAACATCAAACATTTTTTTCAAATCACAAACATTTTTTTTCAATTTACACATTATTTTGGACAGGGCTGACAACGTTGTGAATGAAATTGTGATTTCCACTGCTGGAAGTCATTAGGCCATTGATGGACACTACGTTTCCTAGCTTGAGACAAAAGATAAGCATAATGGTCACAAAACCATCGATCTACTTTCACATCGTTTCTTGAAGAAGAACGAGGATCAAAATGAGTCACTAAATGTTCTAAGGAATAGCCCAGGCTGCGATGATGCAGAAAATACACACAATATTGTCCACACACCAAGGAATCTGTGCCTTGTAATTTCACATTATTGAATCGGGTGGTCTGAGCATTTCTTCTCATAAAATCAATGATATCGTCTTCCAAAGGAGGCAATCCATACGAATCGAAATATTCCACACATTATTCTTGAGGAAAGTAGACGGCTGCCCAGTGAGTTACTTGGAGATGACTGTCGTCCGCGTTGATCACATAAGCTTGATGGTCTTGAGGTTTGCGATGAGGGAGTTCATCTTTAGCACAGACGACAGGATTCCAAGAAGCCGTGTACGAACTGTGGTTCAAAAGGTAATAAAGTTCCCAGGTATCCATTGATTTGTGTGTTTTTTCTTCTTCTTCTTCACAGGTAATAATAAGTGATCAATTCGATCCTGACTTTTTGCTTGAAAATGTCTGACAAATAACCGTTTCTTCGCTTCGTCTCCTCATTCTGATTCAGGAGAGCTTCAATACGACGGATCTCTTGAGTGGTTAATGGTGGACAAGAATGTTCACGCAAGTCTTTATACCACTGATGCAACACGACTTCGTCCGAGATGAGACTCCAAGCTTCGTCCAGATACTTGTCCAATTTTTCTTCTTGACTCAGCATCAGGCATTTATCGTGTTGAATTTGACTGGGATGATCGTTTTCACATCCATAGCAATCTTTCTTGATCAATTCTGTAATTTTTTCGACCAAGTGTTTGGCAAAACAGGAGACTAAATGGGCTTCTTTTTCTGGCCATCTTGACTTCATCATGATAACTTTTTCTTCTTCCACAGTCTCCTCACATTCCATGTCCAAAGTTTCTCCACTAGGTACAGAGGGATAACAGTCTTCCATAGCTTCTAATAGTCTAGAATGACTTCTCTCAAACTGTTGATTTCTATCGTATTATCGAATTCTGCATACAGGATGACGTTCACCGTTTCATCAGGGACTCGTTTTGCAAACTGAATTTCCACACGAATCTGGCCTGATTTTATAGGGTGGAAATGTCCCTCGTCGCTGCCTTGGTCTAGAGTGAAATCAAAAGCCCACAAAGCATAGCCTCCTGCATAATCTTCGTACGTAATACCGTGACTGGTGTTGGTTCCTAACTGTCCGGTAGCTTCGTACAGGGACAAGTACGACCTCAAGTAATTCTTCTTGTCAAAGTCAGGTTCGAAGGGTCGAGTACACAAGGTTTTGCCATCGCGACTGACTTCGATCTTGGACACACCAAGTTGTTGAAAGTAGAAAGGATTTTTATTGGCAGCTCCGTTGAAGGCTGTATTCTCGACGATACCAACGATCAAACGTTTGGGTAATTGTCCTTGGAACAGATGATCTTCGATCATGGATCTTTGCCCCTTGGGAATGGTGAAGGTTTTCACTTCCACGCGTCGTATCGGATACTTGGCGATCGTTCTGCTCAACGTGTGACTAATGTCGTTTCCCACTTTAGGTAACACTTCCACACGGTGTACGTAGAGTCTGGCTTCTTGGATTTTGGTTTTGTAATCATCGGCACTATCAGCCATTAAATGGAAAGCGACACTGCTACGATTGAGTCTCAAGCGGACATCCACCCCGTTCAGCAAATATTTCTCTTGCAACCACATGTCCAAATGCAAACGATCAATCAGTTCTAAACTCTCTCCGTCTTTGATTTTGTCTCTTCTTTCTACAAATCCCTCATTGTGGTCTTTCTTTTCATCAATTTCAGATTCTTCAAATTAGCCCGCATCGTCAGGTTCCCATAACACGCAGGTATTGAGATGAGTGTTCTTGGCGTCTATTCCGTACGTCAAGAGATTTTCCAGGTAGGCACGGTAAGGGTAAGTATCCATGCTGCTACTGACTAGTTTGTTATTCAAGTACAAGTCCACTCCACTGAACAAGGAATGCATGAAATTGTTGACGGGAGCTACTGCTTCAGTGTCTATAGGACCTCCTGTCTTATCTAGAAGTTTGACTTTCAAGTACAAGTAACTGCTATTGAGATCGATGTAATCTTCGGGCTGTTCTTTGATTTCAAACTCGATGGGAGCGGAATCGGTCAATGAGGAGACGGGATGAAATTCTACCCACTGGGATTCTTGCATGGTCATCATGGTGGGGGGCATGGCAAACAGATCCAGTTCCGACTTGGAACAGGCGCAAGACTCTCGGTGCATCATTTTGTCTGTTTCTCAATAATCGAAAACGTCTGAGTCTCGAAAGGTTCTTCTTTTCTTGGCCTTTTTAGCTTTAGACGTGTGAAGTCTGGTGAAAGGGTGTTTTCTGCGTCGTCTCTTTCTGCCTTGTCCTTGCTGAATGCCTGACTCGGTAGCGTGCAGGGCATTTATAGGTGTTTCTCGTCGGCTCAAAAGGTCTTTACCCGTTTGCATCAAGACATTTTTGCCTGCCCTCATGAAAGCTTATTTGGGGTTTTGTTTGTCGATGATGACATTTTGGAGAAATTCTTTGCCTTGTGTCAATGCCGCATCTTTCAAGGTGTGCAATCCGCGTGTCACCATCGGTTTCAAGACTTTGGCCACCGAACGAAAAGCCGATTTTAGCATATCTCCTAAACCGTGTCCTCGCTGTCGAGCAACCCCTCGGTACACTGGATACATGACTTACGAATCGTGAGAGAACCGTTTTCTAAAATGGAGTTTCACCGTGACTTTTCCTTTGGTGAATGGACTATTTTGTCCTAGATCTCCTTTTATAGCAATGTTGATAGTGTCCAAATACGACGTACTGACGGGGAAATAATGAGGATGTACAAATTCGCGGTGTACGTGATAGGTGTTTCCACCTTCCTGGTCACTGGTCGTGGCACTATAAACTTTGAAAGGAATGACACGCAGTAACGGTACGGAGGTGTGTCCCACCACGTTGTACTCCACCACATCGGAATACACAAACATCAAATTCAGTCCTTGGTTCAGTTCTACAGGGAATCGAAAAAACTTGTAAAATTCCGTATTGCTGTTGATCTTCGGTTTAAAATTTGGAGTTATTTTTGTGTCTTCACCTAAAATATCAAACAAATCATGATTAAAACTGATGGACAACGTTTGGGTATCCTGAAATTTCATCAGGAAGCGACGAGCCACTTTATCGTACTCCAGGGTGACACTTTTTTTGATTCTGTTCAGGGCTTTGCCAAAGGCTAACTCGAACCTGGAAGCAATGGTATCCACCAAATGTTGGCCACTAAAATAAAACCTGACGGAATTTTCAAGGTGTAGATATTGAAGGGTGGATTGTTGGATGGTCTTGTGTCCCTTGAGAACCCGATGTCATTCATGGCTTGTTGCAATTGTTCGTTCAGGATTTCGACCTCAAAAGTGTTTTGCTTTTCAGTGATGTTTTGGATTTGTGTAGGGTGAATCATTTCCACTAAAGCCACTTCCCAATGGGCTTCGTGATCTAATTGGATGGCTTGAGGTAATTTTGCCGTGTAACAGCACAACGTGTTGTGGGGAAACACCTCCATGGAACTGTCACTGGGTAAGGTTAAGTAAAATTGGTTTTGGTGACTCATAATTCCAGAGTTCTGTGGCTGTCCGAGGGGTTACTGGACGTCAGAGGCGTGTCTTCGCTCAAAATGGGATTGTTGTTGTTGTTGTTGAAGTGGTGACTGGCACTGGCACTGGACACAAGGTTCCCGTTGTTTCCGTTGGAAGAGAATTTCAGGGAGGGATTGGGAAGCAGGTAACCGATGCAACTGCTTAATAAAATGGTCCACAATTGTTTGTCTCCTTGTTGCAAACTCAAATAGGCGATGGCTGCTCCTATGACACAATACACCACGAAGATTTGGCAGAAAAAGACGATTTGCGTTTTAGGCACACGTTCTCCACACCACACCCACAAGGGATGTTTTTGTAAATCTTGCAGAGAAGAACTGGGTGAAGGAGTGGTCGCCGTAGCTGCGTCTGTGTGAAAGGGCATGATGGTCACTTCTTGTTATAGTCGATGACTTGCGAAGCGTTGATCCAAGAATCAAAACTGGCTGGATATCCTTTCCAACGTACTTTGACTTCTTTGACACTCGTTTGCCCACTTTACGGGTTCTGCGTTTGAGAATGCTTTCGATGTCGTACACGTCGTCTTCTTTTTTGGTGACACGTTGTAACTCGGGCAAATAAAACGTTCCTTTGAGCACTTCTACGTTCATGTCTTCCAATTTATAGACGGCAGGATGACGACCATGCACTCGTCCAGTGACACGAAACAATTCGGTCGTCCAGTTAGGTAAGTAACCTTTGTCGAAAGTGCGTTTGGTTTTCCCAATGCGCACCAAATCTCCTACGGCCAACACTCCACTTTTCTTGGGGACAGCACTCGTCGGGGACGTACCAAACAGGCGCTCAAACACCAGGACTTCATTCTCGGGAGTCACGTCTTGCGGGGCACGTCCAATACTTCGATGGTAAGATTGGTTGTACGCTTGCACCAGGTGCGTTAAGATGTCTATGTACTTCAGAGTGTGGTGATGCGTAAAATATTTCCACATGCCTTCTTTCAAAGAGCGTTGAAAACGTTCCACGATGCTAGCTTTGGTTTCGGGATTCTCGGTGGTAAAAAAATGAATATCACGTTTCTTTAATTCTTTTTGGAAAGCTTGGTTCAGAAATTCGGTACCTTTGTCCGTTTGCCATCGAAGAGGGTGACGACCGCTTTGTTTCAAGACCCGTTGCAGGGCTCGCACTAACTCGCTGCTCGATTTGGAAGTCAAGGGCACGACCCAGGCAAATTTGGAAAAGACGTCGATGACACAAAACAAATATTTGTAGCCACGATTGTAGCTGGCTAAATGAGAGACATCGGCTAAATCGGCTTGCCATTGATGATCGATGCCTTCCACTCGTGTGCGACTTCTGAAAAACTTGCGTCGAATGGGTTTGTGTAAAGTGTAGGTAGCTTGTTCTTGTAACCATCGTTGCACTTGAGGTAAACGGAGACTTTTCAGTTTTGGCAGCACGATACAATTTTTGAACTCCTGCGTAACCTGCAGGATGGAACGGATCGTAGTAAATGCTGGCTAACACCTTCTTCATTGTTTTGTTTCTTAATAAGGCACCCAATCTTCGAGGATGCTACTTTCTGTGGGATGAAAGGGTGGTTTGGAAACGGATTTACGTGTCCGATGGGCTACGGGAGTAGAAGTCGAAGGTAGTGGTGGTGGAGGTGGCAATGGAATGGCTTTGGTCTTCTTTTCTTTTTTCACTTCTGGTTTCCCTTCTTTCTTTTTCACTTCTGTCGAAGGAGGAGTGGACATCATCTTTTTAACCCAAGCTTTCATTTCTTCTCGTTGGGATGTGGGGGATGGGATCAACAAGCATGCTGCAATCTTACTAGACATGGTAGCTGCTGACGGTGTTTGAAACACTTCTCGCATCTCTTCTTCAGGTCTTCGTGGGGTAGCATCTCTGGTGACCCCTGGGGATGGTAGTAGTGGTGATGGTGGTAGTGATGATGGTGCTGGACTTTTCATCAGGGTCTTAAAATCTTTCAGAGTAGGTAGAGCTGTTTCGTCTAAAGCTTTCTGGTGAAAGAGTTGCAGTCGTTGCAAGAGTTGACCGTACTTTTGCAATTTTTCTGTTTCGGACAAATCTTGGCGATCTATCAAGGACTGCAATTCGTGTTGTAACTGGGACATCTCGCTCAAACTGGGATTGGGAGGTAAATACGGGGTGCGATGTTCTTGCCAACGATGGTATTCCATCCATTGTTTGCAAGGTACTAAAGCTAGTTTTCGTCCTTCCATGGGATGTCAGAGGTTGATTCTGAGATCTTGGGACTCCAGAGGGCCTTTTTATCTTGCTCCCACCAGTCCTCCCAACATGGTTCCCAAGACTCCTTTCAGCAATGGACCTAACAAGAGGGGTAAAATTCCTCCACGTTGGACCAACATCTCCTTTTTTTGACGAATGGGGATTTTCTTTTGAACCAGTTGGGGAAGAACCTGACGATGTTTGCCTAAGCATTGTTTCTGGTGTTTGGACAAAGGGATCGTACCTTTCAAGACGTTCAAACAACATTCGCACACGGTATCGATAACCTCTTTGGAGGCCGTTTGACTGAGTTTTTTCGTAGGGGTGGAGAAGCTTTGGACAGGACAGATAACATGTCCCCATGTTTGACTAAACGAGGAGGCAGTCCTTTCCTTTTCTTTCCTTGGGGCTATTTAGAAGAGTGATGTTTTCTGGTGGGTGACATCTTCAGGAGCACCAAAACACTGATACCCCTACTTAGTCACAGGCCTTTTTTATACTGGAACGCGTCGCCACTAATTGTCTTTATTTCGTATCAACTTCAGGACAGGCATGACACGTCGTGCAGGGGTACGCAACGGACTAAATCGAGCCAGTTCTTGCTTGGACAAATCCAGTAAACTTTGTAACATGTCCGATCTCTCTTGGACTTTGATTTTGGGAGAAGGTACTTTGTGAGCAGCGGCCACTGCCACTAAATTGGAGGGTCCTTCTACTGCAGAAGTTCTTGGGGTCATCAACGGAGAAGTTCTTGGTGTGATCAACGTCTCCAAGTACTCTTCAGTTCTTGGTGTCATCAACGGGGAAGTGGATGAACCTGAGGCTGCCGGAGACGCGGTCACCGCCGTTGCAGGTTGTGGTTTGCGAGTGTAAGGTTGCGTCCTGGCCAAAGTGCCTCTCTTGCGACTAGTTTTCTTCTGTGGATGTTTCTTTTTCTTGGGACTTTTTCTCTGTTTCTTTTTCTGGGGGCTTCTTTTCCTTTTCCGGGGTGGTGTCTGGTAAGAGGAGGGTACCGCCACTGGAGAAGTTCTTGGAGACACGGGTCTCCTTGGGGACTTGGTCTTGACACCGTGGCTCTTTTTCTTCTTCTTGGAGCTTCGTTTGACTTTTTTCTTGGGGAGAACTTTGGGAGCTTTAGGATCCCATCTCAAGAGGGAGCGAATGATGACCCCTCCTACAGTACCGCTCCCTCCACGTTTCAAAATGATTTATTTTTTGGTCTGAGTGTCGATGCGACGATAGGCCAGTTGTCTCAAAGCGACTTTGTTTCTATCAAAAAAGCGTTTGGTTTGATGAGGAATCTGAATGATCCCTTGTAGTAATTGACGTGCTGTCACCGTGAACCATCGTAAGACTTCTCTGAGACTAGCTTCTAAGACACGAGCTCGTATTTGTGGATTTTTTTCTGGACTGATGCCATACAAGGCACGAATCAATTTGACGGGAAGTTGCGACTGAAGGGACGTCATGTTCAAACTGTGTGAGACAGACGAAAAGTGTCTGAGGTTTTTATAGATTATTTTGTTGAGTGAAGTTAAGTCGAGGACGGAGACGTGTACAGGACAGATCCTCCGTCTTGGCACCAGTGGTGAAACAAGTGGGTACGAAATCGCAAATCATCGGGGGTCGAAGGTTTCAAATCGACGAGTAGATAGGCGTGTGGAGTTTGAGTGGCATCGTCGTACGCCTGAGCCAGCCAAGGCGTCCCTAACTGTTTGGCTAAGACTTGCACTTGCGATTTATATTGATGGCTTTTAAACAAGACCACGTAATGCGCATTGAGACTGATGGTGCGATGGGCTTTACTTTGTTGAAACAAATTTTGAGTGATGTAAACGACACTGGCATTACGGTGATGCCCTTTGCGCGTGAACCGCAGTTTAATTTCTTCTTCGTCTTCTCCTAACATGTCGTCAAAAATGACCAAATGGGTTTGACGTGAGTCAGAGACGATGCCGTCGTCTTCTTTAGGAATGCCTTCCACAAACACGATGGAATCGCCTTGACTTTCTCGCAAGAGGCTGTACGCCGATTGCCACTCTATGTAACACCACACGATGCGTTGAGGTGGACGATCGATCAAATGATGTTTATGTTCGATCAAACATTTGACGAATTCGGTTTTGCCTGAACCGCTAGGTCCAAGCAATGAGCATGTTAAAGGGATGGCTAAGATATAAAGCCTCCCAACTGGCACGATCTAAGTGTTCGTCGACGACTTTGACAGTGGAGGAAGAGGGAACAGAGACAGCAGAAGTAGCCATAGTGTTAGGAATGTCACGTGTGACACGAAAACAAACAAGACAAGAGTTTATATACCTTTTTTCAGGACACGTTTATTGAATGTTTTAAACATGAATACGAAAGACAAAAATACATAAAAGCCAAAGGTTTAAGGACAACGATAAAAGGCACATGAAAACCATCATCGTGGAATAAAAACAAGTTTCTGTACAACATGTTTTGGGTAATGTTCTGACCAGTTCTATAGGGGGTAAGGTCACACAAGTATCCTCCCGAAAGGGTCTTTCAGGCATGTCCACGACAGTCCTGTCCTGGGTGACGGGTTCTTCTTCTTCTGGCACTGACACTAACACAGGTTGAAAAGTAACTTTTTTCCTTGAACAACTCTCGTGCATACTGGGCCACTTCTTGGGTCCAAGCCTCAAAACCCCTCTTTTTTCCCCGTCACGGACATCTGTCCAATGGGGATGTAAGTCACAAGCTACACACACATCGTCATACACGTCTTGGGTAGCTAAAAGTTGACGAATCTTTTTTTCCCGTAGAGGTCGAGAAGTATCCAGATGAAAACGCATGGCTTTGAGCAAAAGGAGTCTTTCGTGACCATTTAAGGACATTTGGGTGGTAAGTACTGTTCGTAAAGGGTCGACAAAGAATCGGCTGGTAAACGAAATCCCAGAAAACAAGTCACTAAGACACACACCACTTGTCGACCCAAATTGAAGGGATACAGTTCTTGCAATAATTGATGGTAATGATCCACGGTTTGAATATGGTCACTGAGTTCCTTCCACGGAATCTGTTCAATCACATGTGATAAAAGTCGTGGCATGGATTCCTGTTTTTATGCTCTCTTTGTTTCGGAAGCAATACATGTACTTTCTAGACAGAGATCTTCGTTCTCCAGTGGGGAATCTAAATCTTGTATACTGTAACCTAATCTTCAGAGTCCGATTAGAAGTTTCCTCTTCCTCTAAGTATATTCCACGTAAAATATGTTGGTAATCCTTTAACTCGTCTTCCTCAGTGCGATGCACAAGGTGAATCTCGAAGTAACCAAAATGATGAACATTTCGTTCATTTACTAACTCAAAGTGTTGAACAAGGTCTGACCACTGAAACAATTTCTGACGAATCAGTTCTCTTATACCATTCAGGTGCCAGTGGTTAAACATCTGGTGACGTAACGGATGCAACTGTTCTTTACGTTTGACTTGTATTTTGACCAGCTCTCGGTAAATGCGTTCACAGGCAAAGCACGAATGTTCTCTAGCAAAGCATCCATGAATAGGTGAGTCCGTACAATTCACAATCTTCTCCTAGAGCAAAAGTAATCCACATAGTGAGTAATTTCTGACCACTGCCACTCAAGGTAACGTCCAAGAATCTCACTGAACTCTTTTGATGTAAACGATCTAGAGTAATATAATAGGACGAATGCACACTTGATCCAGAGAAATCTAACACACTGGTTGACTTTTTTCACTTTCCTCTTGTGAATTTCTCGACACACAAGTTCTACAGTGACCCATTGAGATTTCACTCTGGCAAGCCCGTGCCAAACTTCCTTGTAAATCTTCTCTTGCAGTTCTTTAGGTAATGATTCAATATCGCTTTTGAAATGGAGTTTAAATACTGGTCTCGGTGATGTCCAACATTTGACTCCTAGCCAGCCTGGTTTCTTCTTCGTCAGCGACATGGTAAGTTACTTCAATGTCTCGGTCCCACTAAGGGTAAGTAATGACAATTCGGTGACCATCGAGCATGTTCTAGGTAGTCCTAATCTTGTGGTTCCCAGTGGTGAAGTGACACACCGCAACTAAAGCACTTGACTTTATCCCCTTCGCCCAAGTAGAAAAATCCGGCTCTAGCTAATTCTTCGGGGGTCGGTCCTCCCAGATACTTAGACCATTTTTCTTTGAACGATTGAAGACGATTTTCAAAGTCGCAGTATTCTGACAAACGCACAGGGAACGAATATTCGTCTTTCACAGGTTCGTTTCGATGAGGGTTGGGTGATATGGACAGGAGTTTGCTCGGGGCTGGATGACATCCGTAGGGAGGTAGACGTGAAGGTGGACATCCATCTTTAAAACGAAACCCAGTAAAGTGTCCAAGAGGACGAGCGGCATCGCTTTCGCATCCCTCAGGTTTGACACGCACAGCACCACTTTCCATGATAGGGCTAGTGAGAAAAAAGTTCCCATGATGCTTTACGGCATCGCTAAGGTTACATGTACAGCATCGTTCCCATCGCAAGGCTCACAATCGCGTTCCACTTCAGAAGCCCCGAACTTGAACTGTGCTTTTCTGAACTTGCTTTGCATTTCTCTGAAAGTATTCATCTTGTTCGCTTGGTCTTAGTAGTCACAATGAACTATCGATCTTGCCTAGGGTTCCTTTTTATATAGAGACCAATACCGACGTGTCCATACGGTAAGGCAAAATGATTGGGAAGTCGCACTCGCTTCTGGTACACGATTTGATAGACTTTTTCTAAGGGTCGACTGACGATGTGGTGTGTGGGTAAACGTACAATCTTGTTGGGTTGATAGGTGGTCACTTTAAAGTGTTCATCTTCTCTAGACTGCAAAGCTTCTTTCAATACGCCAAAGTTCACCACTCGACTGGTACGATAATTCTGAGTCAATCCTTTCACTTTACACGTCGTGTGCACTTCTCCTTGTTTGTCCCGGTATTCGTAACCGTAACTTTTAGGAGCACCACTGGCGAAACTTAGAATCTTGTCGTCGGGGTGCTCGTCTGTCCAGGCTCCTAAACGGTCTCCTTCGATGTCAGGGTGCTGTTGACTCGGGTGATGGATGTAAATGCAACTGTCCGTGTCAAAGTACAAGACGCGTTCCCCTAACAGTTCGTACAATTTTAAGCGAGCATGAGCTGTCACGTAAGCCGCAATGATGACATTTCCAAAGGGATCTTCTTGTACAAAGTCCAGATCTTCTTCGTAATTGACCAAGATCAAATTATCTCGAACGACGTCCACGTGTTTGATGAATTTGGTTTTGTCGTGAATCATCTGGAAGTAGCGGGAAGGTTCGGTCAAATATTCCGTCTAGGGTAAACACGGTCGTTGTGCCATTTTACCCACAAGTAATTTAACATCACTTTGGCGAACGATCGCCTGCCTTCGTTTTTCTCGATGTGATCTAAAGTAATGCCTTTTTGTGCCCAGTATTTCTCTTTGAATGTCTTTTGGTCTTCGGGAGTGTGACACCAGGACGGATAGCCGCTGGCTTCTTGCTTCACTTTCAAAAAGGCATCCACGTAGTCTGCGAAATGCCTTTCTGCGTGGGGTCACCCTTGTGGTATTGTTGTGTCTTGGAAAAGTGGCGAATTTCGTACACTTCTAACAGTTGGTATCCCATGTCCAAAGCTTTGAACAATTCTACGCTGACCCACGTCCCCGTCAAGGCCCGTTCTTCCTGGGTGTGCTGACAAGGTTGATCTTGGTTGTACGTTTCGGCACAAGTACGGCACAAAGGAAACATCAGTTTGCCTTAGCAATGGTGAGGTAAGACGGGATGGTATAGGTTCGTGGGATGCAAAATTTTGCACTTGATCAAGCCTTCGTATTGTCGAATGTTTTTCAGGTCGATGTGTTCAGTCAACAATTGTGGGTGCCCTGCAGGAAAGCGATATTATTTTCACGCGTAGGGATACAGCGAACACACGTCCAAGTATTTGATTTCTTCTCCTTTCTCTTCGTCGGCTTGGTACAGCAAACAGGTGGCATTGGTCCTTCCTCCGTACAAACTGTCCCTCGGGTTCAGGGGGTCCATGAAGTGGTAGCTTTCCACGAAGCGTTTAAACTCGGGATCGGTTTTCAAACGGCGTTCGTATTCGTGTTCCCACATTTCCACCACTTGGTATCCTTGCTGTTCTAACTTTAGGCGTCGCTGACAAGTGTCCTGGTACAAGTCTTCTATGGTTCGTTGTAAAAACTGATTTTTAGTGCCGCGGTCAGGGTAACAGACAGGGCATCCGTGAAATAAGCAACCGTTAAACTCGTACACAATCTTGGGGTTTTCTAAGTCCCACCCATCGATCGAATGCGTTCCGATGCTCTTTTCGCCTCCTCCGCTGCGGGCATGCTGAATCCATTTGTCTTCCTTGTCGCACAAATAATGTAACCAGCGTAGGGCTTTGACCGAGTATTGACCTTTGACATAGTTGGTCGTTTGAGGATTGATGACAGCCACGGTGTTTTCAGGCATGAATCATTGTCGGTAGACTAAAGAACACGCTTTTGCAATGGTGCAAGCTTCTTTTAAAGGATCGACCCCTCCGTGTTCCATGAACAGTTCTCGAAATTTTCCACAGCAACGCCGTAAAATGTCCACGTCGGAACGACAATACTTTAGCATTTCTTCCTGAAAGTCAAAAGGGTCGGAGGCGTGAGCCTGGTACCAAGCGTAGAAAGCTTCTCGTTGTTCGGTACGCATGTTGTCAGGGTCGTAATAGTGAGCCTCAGGCAAATGGGGTAGAACGGCGTGTTGATTGGCTTCGGTATTGAAAAAGTGAGGAAAATACCCTTTAGCCATTTCTGTCATTCCAAATGTTTTAGGCATTCGACTCAAAGACATGGCCGAGTAACTCACAAATCTTTAAACTGTACTTGTCCCACTTGCATGAAAATGATTTTTGCTCCGTTCAAAGTGACTTTAGGACACTCGGTGCCTTGCTCCGTATAGTATCTCAAAAGAAACTGTCCATCGTATGCGGAGATCCGTAACGTTCGATGTCCTCTTGGTTCCAGGTCTTGTTGATGGGGTCTAAGACCCATCGGGCGAAATCGGCTAGCGTGTTCGGTCCCCGAAAGATTTTTTCACGCCCTCCGGGAATCTTACTGCAGTGAGAGAAATGACTGAAAATAGGTTCTTGAATGCACTTCTCGCACGCTCGATGAGCCACGCAGAAATTAGGAATGTGAATGCCGGTCTCTTGCATGCATTCGAAATCGAAAAAGATCAAATTTCCTTTTTTATTCTTGTGACCGTCCTCTTTCTCTGGTTGGGATTTGTATTTTTGCACGTAGCATTGGTGTTCCAAGTCCACGATGTGGTGACAGATGTGACATTTTTTCTTTCCTGAACATACGTGTGCCTTGGTATTATTGGTACGTATGCCTTGTCCACACGTAGGGCACAATCACAGCAGTTGACAAGCACATTTCTGCTGTGAACCTTGCGTCTTCAAATGTTGTTGGTAACAGGCAGGGCTGACAAATGTGCGCAGACAAGCAGAACAATGCACTGGTTCTTGTCCTTCGTTCAGACAGGGTGGAGAGGCCAAACATCCTGCGCATTTCGATCCACAATGCTTGTCTTGTTCTCGAATGTTATAGCCATAGTCATATTTCTCACAGTAATATCTGTATCCCAGGAATCCGGTGATACTGGTAATGGTATCGAAATGGTCATCGTGATAATGGACATGAATGTATTTTCCATCCTTAAAATCTTTCCCTCGAAACAACAGAGGCCCACGCATTTCTTGAGGGTGCACTTTCACGGTGTAGCGTGGAGCTAGGACGTCTTGCAATGTTTGCATTTCAGGAATGCCACAGGGTGTGTCTTTGGACAGATCAGCTTGTTGTAACAGGAGTTCTGTTTCACTTCGTTGTTTGGCTCGGTCCGATTTTTGAATAGTTTTTCAGGCTCTTTTCCATTCTGCCGTGTCATTCTTGTTAGCATAGGTTCGTCCCACCACGATAGCCCTGGCTAAACACATCTGGTCTTGAAGGTTGTTAATTCGGACGAGACTCTTTTTGGTACTGCGAAGGTCGTTCACCAATAAGATCTTGAGGAGGAGAGACGTGGGTCATGTCCAGTGTGGCTTTTCCATCGGTGATGTCTAACTGGTCATTGGATTGTTGCACGTGTTGAATCTTGTCCATGACTTTGGAAGAGGTCAATTCTGCAGGGCTGCTAAACTCGATCCAAACAGGGGATTTCAAGCCGTCGTGTTGTATGGAAAGTCTCAAGCGATCGTCTTCTTTGGCTTGATATTGTCGCTTGAGTGTGGTGAGCAAAGAATCCCACATCTCGGTGATGAACCCTTCTGCTTTCTCTAACGGTACTTCGGACTTGAAATCTTTAAACTTCACCTTGTATTTGCAAGCCGTGGTTCTAAATTTTCTGGAGGGACGCTTTTCCGTCTCTTGAATGGAATAGTAGTTTTCAGGGTTGACTAAGGGTGGTGAACTTTGTTTAGAGGGTTTGGATTCTGGTTCACTCATGTCCTCTTCAAAATCACTGGCATGAATTTGTGCCAAGACTTCAGCCCTTGTACGAGGCGATAGATCACGTTTCTGCCTCTTACTTTCTTCTTCTTTCTTCTCAAAAGAATTGGATCGCTTCGTCTTGATAGCAAAACGTCAAATGACTAAAGTTTAAACACCATGGACTAATTTATAGTCATGGCAGACCAGCGTATATAAAAGGGTGTGTGTCTTGTCCTTTCACTATTCATTTCACTCTCAAACCGAGCACAACGATGGAAGAGACTACACAAATCGAACGTTTCATCAGAGCTTTGCGAGGGGTCATTAGAAAATTCTCTTCAGACCAGCCGACGGACTACTCTCCTTCCTTGCGAGAGAAAAGTCAAGATACTTGCTATATCTGTCAGAAGAAAGGGCATTGGTCTTTAAAGTGTCCAGACCGTCAAAAAAAAAAAAAGGGGTTAGAAAAGACAAAAGTCAAGATAGCTGTTATTATTGTCAAGAAAAAGGACATTGGTCTCCAGATTGCCCAAAAAAGAAACAAGAGGAGTCAGAAGAAGAGAGGGATTCTTCAGAGGAAGAAGAAGAGGAGGAACAAAGCAGACAGGTGAAGAAAAAGTAACAGGAGAAGAAAAGAAGAAGGGAAGAAAGTGAGGAGGAAGAGGAGGAAAAGACTGTGACGGTGAAGAAATTCAAAAAACAGAGAGACTAAACAATGAGACAGAAGAAGTCTATGAAATTTTTAAAGTGCTCTGTTGTGAATTGTGAATTGGATTGCAAATGTTTATAAAAGAATAAATTAGGTATAAAAAGGTAAGTGTCTTTGGGTTTTGATTTTAAAATAAGAACGTACACTCACATTCATACACACGTACTATAGGGGTAAAATATTTTGTTTTTTTTTCGAGTTATTGGCAATTGAAAGTCTATCTCTTTTCGAGAGACGTGGGTGGCCCTGAAAAGGGACTTTTTTGGTGTAGGGGTGAGTTTAAGCAATTAACTTTAACTGTCTTAAGCCTTTGCCACGGCCAAGGCTTACTTCTGGACTGCGTACTGTTGATGATGATGATGATGATTTGGTTGAAATCACTAAGGGTGGCACGGTAGGCTTAGTCACAGGGTTGGAGTGTTTAGCTCGGGAAGGTCGTATTCTCTTCGGTCGTAATAAAGAAGAAAAACATTTGTTTCAGACTTCTTCACTCCGCTAAAATGTCTAAGAGTACCGTGACCGTTTGATTTTCACACCCTTGTTTCTTTGCTGCTGCTTCTTCTTCTTCTTGTTTTTTTCTTACCTCTTTTTCTTGCTGTTGTTGCTGTAGAAGAAAAGCTTGTTCCGCTTCCTTTTGCTGTTGTATAAATTTCTCCAATTCTTCTTTCTCTCTCTGTCTAAAATTCTCCACGTGCGGTAATGAAGGAGAAGGTACCGGAACAGATTCTTGCGAGGTAAGAAAATCCACAAAATCCCAGTTCACCTCTTCTGAAAGTAAGTCCTGGTTCCCTTGGGTGGTTTCCACTGCTGGTGCACCGCAATTTATCGTTTTCTGAGTTTCCGTCATGTTGAATAACTGTCGCATGAATTGACTGCACACAGGCGCTAGCGAATCTATATAGACCACGTGACGTCACAGACTGCTCTCTTCGGATTGGATGCGGGCTGACTGAATTTTGTAACGCGTGTTTGGATTGGTCAACAAACTCAATCCGTTTCAATCCTTTCTCTCCCTATAAATAAGTGCAGTTCACTGCATTCCTTCACTTGTTCTCGGCGCCTCAACATGTGGACCGATGTGCAATCTTCAACCCTTGTATCTTCGATCATGTTCAGGACGGACATACCGATGTATGTCCGATCCGAGTGGACAGTTGTCCATAGGACCGCCACAAGCCTACGGATACGTAGGATTTACGTGGAGAGGCAAGGATGCCTCAAAAGTGTTTTAGTCTATGGACCTACCATTAGACGAAGCCTAAGACGAAGAAGATGTTGCAGATGCCCTTTATGTTAAGGGCATATTAACATAAACCCAAAGGCCCTTTTCAGAGCCACCCACATCTCTCGAAAAGAGATAGCTTTCAATTGCCTACCCCTTTTTTATATTTTTTTTATTTAAAAAAAAACAAAATTAAATATCCCATGTTAAATTCCCCTTGTCCCTAGAATTTCTTTTTTTTCTCCCCTGTTAAATTTCCCTTGTCGCTCAACAGGCCCAAAATATATTCCCATGTTCATTTCCCATTGTCGCTCAACAGGCCGAAAATATATTCCCATGTTAATTTCCCATTGTCGCTAAAGTCGCCCAGCGGTATACGTAATGTTAAATTTTCCATTGTCGCCAAAGTGGCCCAGGGTGGTTTTTAAGGCTAATTCCCATTGTCGCTAAAGTGGCCCCTTTCACTACTGATGGCTATCCAGATAATACTCCCGAAGACTCGATTTAATAACAGTGAACAAACGTAACATGCCAGAAACACACTTGGAACATGTACAAAGCCAAATGACTCAGCTAAAGATGTTACAAGTAAACACATGGATCGGAAGACATACGTGCCTTTAAGAGTATCAATCCCTGTAATAATTAAGCTGCAAGATTATGTGTACAAAGCATTCTCTGTTAGGACATAAGGAAATTGAAAGAAAAAACGGTCAATCCAAATGGCAGAAAATTAACAGGCTCACCAAACTCTCAGTCAGACTATGCCTCGTAATTTAATCACCGAGCCAAATAAAGGAAGAAGACTTAGATTTGAATTTTTTATGTTACTGATGCAGTGAATAATTCCTAATCATATAGCTCATATGTTTAGTTAAACGGTTTCGTTGGATATGTTTTCTATGTATCTAAAACGATCATAGAACCTTGATATGTGTAACTTAATTCATACCATGTTATGATTGTGATTGGGTTTTAATATAATTGTTCTCATCAATGGTTAGATAACACTATCTTAATAAGCAAACAAACAAACCAACAATATAAGTAAGAATCCCAAAAATGTAGGTAATTACTTAATTATGTGAGAAAGACACGATCAGTAAGTAAATTCATAATTACTATGTAACTAACTTATTTCTGCTTCAACCATATTTCAGTCCAAATTTTACCAACTATTTGTTTTGTTTACTGTTGATATCTGAAATTACTTTTCTAAGCTTAAAAGCAGTGTATTAAAATATGAAAATGCAACCTCCAAAATGTGCTTGAACGAATTCTTTGGACTACAAAAAATTATTTCTTTCCATGATATAATTATAGGTTACTGCATTTTTATGGGAAAATATGAACGAGTTTTTCTGATGTGAATACTGAACGATCTTGTTAGTGCAGTATATCCATGCGACATAAGGAATCTATATTTTACCATGCTAATGCAGTAACCTTTTTTTTATACGCTCATTTTCTTACTCTACCTTAGGCTTAATTATATAAACAAAAATACGCTACAAGAAACAAAGTAACTGAATGAATGCCGTATTCCAAACTCAATACACAAGCGCAGATTCATCAGTACACAACAACATTATTACTGCACACATAACTCCGCCCAGATAAATTTGAATTTAGTCGCGCACTAGACATAACATTGGAAAATGAAATGGCGTTTTGGTCTACTTAAAATTGAAATTATGAGTCTTATTGTGAATGATTGCGCATTGCAACAACTTTGCTATTTGATCTGGAATGAATAGATTTTAGTATTTGTGCCGTTTCTACGAAATTTCGTGATTATGGACTGGATTTATCTGTGCCAATTCTACATGATGTACTTCGGATTTCAGTGGCGACAGAGAAGCGTGTTGACATCTGCAAGTGTGTTCCTGTTCTGTCATTGCCTGTTTGAAATCATACTGTGGGAAAATATAAAGTCTTTCAATTGCAATTATCAAAAAGACGTTATGGAATATAATGTTTATTTAATTTTTGAGTGTAGTGAGGAGGATGTAAATGCACTTGGAATAAAATTGAAATTAGAGAACAATTTCGAAATGTGTATACAAGCTTGACAACCCATGACAAGGCTCTTGTACTTCGGATTTGCGGAACTAAGAAAGTTCTTATTGAGGAAAGTCAGGATGTAAAACTAAAGATAATTTCGGGTACTCTTATAACCATGTAAAGAAGACAGTTTGTGCCTTGTCACTTGAATGTTATTTGTTGGAAACCAACAATTTTATGAAATCTGGCCTCTATCGCCCGCATAAATAAAAAACATTGCATCAAAAAGTTGACACGAAATGTGACAAAGCAGCTGCTGTGTGGGAGTCCACGAAACATCTGCTTTTGTCATTCAGAAACAAATTTAATCAACCAAATAATAAAGCACCTACTACGTGGGGGTACATGATTTGTTTACAAAGTAGTTACCATACAGCCATCGATGCAAGTTTCTGATATCACGTTTAGTCGCCTGCTTCGATTTTTGTGTTGTTTATTTTAGTCTATGAATTCATTCACGTTGGCATCTGTATATTCAAACGGCACAAGCAGTTGGTTTACTTCAACCACAGACAAATAAAATAAATCAAAAGTGCTGGCGTCTGCTCCATTGTTTGTTTACAATGGAAAGTAGTTCCATTATGAGTTCAGTATGGATTGTGCGCCCTATGCAATATCGTAAAATGCTGAACGATTCTGGCAATGTAAAGTGAACGGAGACAAAAATGAGCATATAATAATATTGTTATATTTTGCTTCCACTAAATGTAAGTACGTTTGCTACATTGTCTGATATATCTTGATGCCATTATCAAATTCTCAGACACGAAGCAACATCCACTTTGTTCCTCTTTGCAAAACAAGACAATATAAATTATTTTGAAGATTGCTCTGGATAGAATGACCGCTTATATTGCAGGCTTTATCAAATAAATGTACATTGTTAGTGTTTGGATGAATGAATAGAGATAAGCTTTAGTACGAATACAAGCCTGTATATAGTATATAAAAATTACATCGCATAAGAAACAAAATTTGTTTTACCCATTCGAACTGTATATAGTTTTCGAAAGTCAACATCAACCGATCTTTATCATCAAGTACTTCGGACAACAGGTTCCAAAATATTTATGTTATACAATTTCGAAATTGTGATGTCCGTCTGGCATTGATTTTTTCTGGATATTTTTTCAAACGACCTCAAGCAGCATTAATCGATTGTTTTCATTTCATAGCGGAAATTCTTCTAGAATCATATGTAATATATGTTCAATTAATTAAAACTTTGGACACCAAACACGACAGGCTAACATTGGTCCTGTAAGTGCAGAATACTGCTAAGTTATACAAATACTACTTGTGGATTTAATATAGAATAACACAAAGGCTCCAACACCAAACATTTTCTTGGTTTTTTTTCTTCAGTTGCATCATTTTGGTCCATACTATTAGTACCTCTGAATCATTTCCTCTCGGTAATCGTCTGTGCTTTCGATGGATTGAATTAAAATTACAATAGGTAAAATTACATGAGATTTTCTAACAGTGCGAAATGGAGAGTCTGAATATCGTTTTCCATTCTTGTCTCTTATTGCTTTACCTCCATCATAGCTTTATATTTTTTATGTTTTATTAAATAAACTGCGTAAATTTAATCTCACTCCTCTAAGCTAGCATTAATTCAAATAAAATGCAGAGCAAAAACTATCAGCAAACGATCCTCTCTGTGGACCGAACATATTGACCTTTTATGAACAGTTTCTCATATCAACGATAAGTACTGTCCTTTCTGTATATCGCTGATCTGACACGGCCATGCGATATTTTCTGTCTAAATGTCAAATTATGTGACCGCCTAAAAACTCAGATATGGATATGCTCACACTAACTAACAATAACCTCTCCGGATATTATTTAATACAAATCCAATATGCTACTGCACAGGCAAAAACACTCCCTAAGTGATTATAGGATCATGATTATGTACATTCAGATTTTGTTTTTGATCATTATAAAAGGGAGTATGTATGCAATAAAGTTCTTCATTTCATTTCCAGAGACCCGACATGTTTCAAAAGTCTCATATTCGTTGCCTCACAACATCACAATGATCGTGATAGTTGCTATATCCGTCGCATAAATTCAGGGAAATAGGTTAGCAAAAAAGTATGCGTCATCAAGAATCTTTAAATATGGTAGTTGCTACAATCGTTTGCAGTGAAGAATCTTTAAAACTCTGACTGTTTCAAAGTAAAAAAATTATCAGATCTTGTTTGTACCTTAGGGCAACATGCAGTGGAAGAGTACACTAACAAAATAGAGACCATGTTAAATTGAAAGAACATATACCCATATTGTTTATAGAACACTTATTTCAATACACAAAATAAATCTCTATGTGATATATTCATTAAATTATATCTGGGCTTTACGTTCTAAATCCAACGATACTAGGCGAAAGGTTTACAACGGAAGTTTTTTGTAAATCAACCAGAACGGATAAAGATTTTTAGGAATTTAATTACAGCATGCCGATATGTGGTAAGGAAAGTTTAAAACAGAAGTAATGTAGGCATTTGGAATACACTAATGCCCTTTCTGCCTACAGAGATTAAGACATTATTGGAGATGTTTTGCTCTGGTGTGTGTGTGTGTGTGTGTGTGTGTTGGGGGCGGGGGCGTGTTAAGTTGCGATGTAAGTGGCAAATTTGTTTGCCAAAACCTTCCAAATCAGTGAGTGAAAATTTGATTCCTTGCAGTACACTCGCTCGGTTTAATATTATTAAATACAGAATAGTCCAATAATCTGCACTTGTAATAATTCTGGCATCCGTGTCTATTGACGCTTACAAAAACAACATTAAATCAGTTACATGACGTGCAATTTGTTGAATTCCAGTACAAGTTTTATCATTTATGTACATGTACCTGTTTCCTTGAACCTGATTATTAGAGAGCAGATTAATGAATTAAATTTCTAGTTCGGTTAATGAATATATGACCAGTTTGGTCAGGCTACTCCGTTCTAGGGTATTCATTGTGATGACCCTTACTTAAAATATGTTTTACCTTTTTGTCCTATAACGGTTTATACTAAATACCTGTATGGTACGGTATATGATTGGTTCTCGTCTTACACACAGTATAAGCTCCACTGCATATAACATTTATTTATAGGGTGTAAGTGGTGGGAAACGATTACTGGTAAATGTTACTATGCTTTGCTGAACAGGTATGTCACATTCAGGATGTAATGTGGGGAGAATATATATAACATTCTCTCTTTGATTGATATTGAGACGAAAGACGTAGCAATTTCAGTTGATACCTTCTGGTGTTATTCTAAACAACAAATTGTCTACAAGTAATTAAGGAAGAAAGTTTCTAAATAAATGAGACACTAAACAAATATACAACAAAGAAAGCGTCATTCTTACCAATAGTTAACCAACAATCGCTTAAGAAAGAAACAAACGCATAATGAAAGTAAGTAATTATGTAAGTAAGAAGGAAAAAATCAGTACATCTCTGATCCGGCAAGGTCATGCAATATTGTTTGCACATCCCAATCATTTTCTCACAAAAGTCGTTGAGGTATTCAATGATTTCATGACGAAGTCTACATGAGGCTTTAGAACATTGGCGGATCGAAAGTCATAATATGGATTGTATAGCACAAAGCGAATTACAATACACAAATAACGTAGGTGTACTCATAATACCACAACACTGTCAGTATGCTTTCTAGATTACAAAGGCTATATAATGTCGTTAAATACACGTTAGGCTGACTACAGAATCAGGAAAGCACATGTTGAACCCATTTCCTATAGATAGAACAGAATGAGTTTGGTAGCTCTAAACACAAGACAGCACATTTCGCAAGTCAGTCATTCAACAGAAGCAAAACAACAACAAAAGGCTACGTCAATAAAAACAACACCAAAAAAATTAATATAAAACAGAGCAAAGCAACACAAAGCAAACCAGATATCATAGGCATTTTAATGTCGGGCTTGTGGTTATAGTCATTGTTTACAGAAGTTTATATTAAACAACAATGGATTTCTATCAACAGCGTCTCTATACTTCGATGGCATAATGGTAGTTTGTTTGCAGTAACTCGCTGATTCTGCGGCTATTGCCTTGTGGGTATCAGATTTTGTATGACAAACAAGGATCCGATATTCCGTAATTTTCCTTCTGTAATGAAGCTTTATGTTAGACAAATTAAGGCCTTTCGTTACTGGTATCTACTTTACGTAGAACTACATCAGAAAATTGCTTTTTAAATGAAGAAATGCAAATTAATTAAAGAATTTTTTGTTATGAATAGTAGTGAATTGTATTGCTACTGGGACAGCCATCAATACTAGAAATGAACACAAATACTCTGTTGAGAGCAATGTCATCTGCACGAATACAAGACATATCATTCAAGCCATATTCCAGTATTCAATCTAGAATTCGGAGAAATGGCTATAATTGCCATTTGATATATTCTAAAGCCGTCAGATCAAGTTTTAATGGAACAATATTTCATCTTATTTCTGCCCTTTTAAAATGGGGAAATATGATCTATTCATTCAATGTACTTTTTGATAATGAATGTAAAACATTAACTTTAAAAGTCGTTTCCTCGTTTCAGTAAATCCTTCATCTCCATTCTTCCCATATTAAGTTAAAGTCCACTATTATGATTATTTGTATTCTTCTTGGTACAAGATACTCCGTAAGAGTCAAAGTGCTGATTGATATGTATATTTTAATTTGAGATCGGTAATACTAAATGGACTGAATCATTTTTGTACATGCAATGCTTTGAAAGTATGGAAAATTAAATCTCGATACGATTTCCAAAACCATAATATCCTTCCCCCGAAAAGTTAACCTCTCGTTCAAGAACCATGTTTCATTTCCATTGTTCGTCCTCTCCGATTTAGGGTAAAAGAATAATCAATAAATGTATAAGACAAAATATTCATCATGCTATTTCCATGTTAACATCTTTTCTTCTGACTCTTGTTTACAATTTGTATATATCTTGGAAGAAAGGAAACTGCTTATGCCAATCTATAAAATGTGCCAATTGATGTAGCACAGTATCCTGATTATTGCATTTGGAGTTCTATTCATAAATTCAGTATCGAATGTAATTAAAATGTGATAGTTTCTTTAGGGAAACGAGATAGGACTATTATTACGGCTTTGACTTGTAACCCTATATAATTCACGTGCGTTTACAAATGAATACAGCATTATGTTTTGGTGCATGATTCATTTATTTCTGTCATTAAGGATATATCTAATTAGGTGGTCTCTAGAATATCCATTATTCTTGTGACAGTGATATCAGGTATTTGTTTCATAGAACTACTTATATTATATATATATATATATATATATATATATATATATATATATATATATATATATATATATATATATATAATATTTGCCGTCGTCCAGGAATTAATTTAGGATAAAGAAAAAGAGACAATAAGTGCCAGTTCCAGAATTAACTGTCATTTCATTAACTATGATAAAAGTTATCAACTACCATAACGAAATAAGATGTTTATACGACATGCTGCGCCAAGAATATGTCTCCAGTGTCATGTATGACCAACTTATACTGGTTCTGGGTGCTTGAGATTGATACCATGCTGTTCGGCATGCTGTGAGGTTTACAGCCATAAAGAAAACTAACTTGATGTTGTCCAGAGTTTAACACGATTTGTTCAAAGAGGAGTTTGGGATTAATTCCGCCACGAGGCCTTAATCAGGATGTTCAGGGTTAGTTGCTCGAGGACGCGAACTGAGGCGTAAAAGATTACGCTTTGTCTTGAGCAACTGTAGTCCTAATATACCTTATATGTATTTTTATATATTACATGCAAAGCTGTGAGATATATGTAAGGACTCATTGGTCTATTATTTTAAAATCGAAATGATGTCAATTTATGATGTTATTTTTTTGCTGGAAATAAATTGCAAAATTCATTTTAGAGAATTTAGTTAAACAGAGATTACGTTCTACATATTGGAACTGCAATAAAAAGCAATCTGTCATGAAACATGAATAATATATACTTGACTGATGTGCACTGAATACATGGCTCTTACAGTGTTAAAAACGTTGTTGTAAAGAGTTGAAACTTAGTAAGTTTGACTCATTATTCTAAAATCACTTTCATTTGTGGTTTAGTGAGTTTAACGTCCATTTTAGTATGTCATAGTTAGACACGAAGAAGAGTAAGAACCCGAGAAATCTCATCGCAGAACTACCGACCGATGCGACGTTACTAGAAATGATCCTAACACATCCACGTTCGTGGAACCAGCACTCGAACTCACGAGAACAACGATGTGATGAAAGTGATCTGTAAAGATGAGCGCCTTAGACAACTCGGCCACTTCGGCCTTTCTGAACACAAGAGACAAGGCTTCTCATTTCAAGGCTTCAGGTCAACATTCGAGCGCAGCACATATGAGAAGTAGCTAGCAATGTACATGATTTGTATAATACTGTACAGGTAAGAAGAAGCAAACCATTGTTTTGGTGCATTGATAACATATTTTAACAACAGATAATGTGTGTATTTGTGTGCGTTTATTTCTGTTTCTGCAAATCAAAAAACGAGAGAGAAAGAATGTTAGAGAGGATGTTTGTTATTGCTCCGACGAAAACGAATGGTAATGCACTGACTTGTAGTACGATCAGATATCATTCTTATAATATACTTCCTTCATATATAAGTTAATTCTAATAATTATGAGGTACCATCAGAGCCGCAGTAAGAGGTAATGACTCCGCAAACGGCAAAGGAATAATTTGGTTCTTCGCATTATGCTAAAGAAACTTTCTAATTTGACCCCCTCATCAGCAAACCACATATGAAAACTAATTGCAGTTGCACATTAGTACACACCCATATTTTCACTAGTAGTAACTATGAACAAAACCAGTAATAATTAAGATGAAATCTGGTATTTGATTAGATCAGATCTAATATGAAGGTGTTGTTCTATAATAGTAAATTCGATAGCTTTAAATGATCTACAACTAACAAACCAAATAATAAAACAATACCCAATGCAAGCGAGAACAATTGGAGCCTGATGCAACAAGCTTTATATTAAATGGGATAATGTTCGCCATACTGAAGAAACTGTAAGAATAGTATACTTAATAAGAAATATTCCAGCTTTTGAAGTTCATCCTACGCCATGTGATCTGTTGTCGCCTTTTCACAACAGTGGGCGTATTGTTTGAGTCTCCCATATGGATATATGAAGGTTGGCCCTTGTCTCCGCAACATATGCCTTGGCGGTCTTTTAGCTTAGGTTACGCGAGATGGGTCAGCATGCGCAACTTGTCCAAAGCAATTCACCAGAGGGAAAGATTTCAGGTGCATTCGCTCCGGCTTCCACTTATTTAGCCACTCTTGAGGGAGAAGCTTTTCTCGGTCTGCTCTCCGATTTACTTTCTTGCGATGCTTCTAGGAAAACCTGTAGCTCTGTGTAAATACAAAGAGTTTGTATTTTGAGAAAGAGTTTAATCGTGTGTCCTTTCCTGATCCGCCACCGACATTAAGATAGCAAGTTTTATCGGTGTGCTACATGGTACATATAGCCAGGCCAAAATATACCGACGCATTATTTCAGATGATTGTCAATTACAAAATTTGTTGAATAAATTACAAACATATTTCCAAAATAGAAATTATCCTACACATATAATTGACTCTCCACTGAACAAAGCCAATAATCTTACTCAACATGAGGCTTTAAACACAGCATAATGTAAAATAGAGAAAAATATAATTTTTTTCACAATACAATATAATCCTTCATTACCTCATATAGGTCGTATAATTAATAAATATTAATGTCTTCTAAATTTATCAAATAAAACTAACGTAAACTCACTTTAATAAAATAAACCAATTCTTGCTTATTGAAGACCCAATAATTTGCAAGATTTTCTAATTAGAACTAAACAGACAGAAAATAAAAAAGACAATTTTCGTCATCTAATTATAACAGAGACCGGTGCTCTCAATGTGCAAACATAAGAGAAAGTACATCTTTCAGTAGATCGAATACAAAAGAGGTATTTTCTCTACGTAATAAAACTAATTGCATATCAACTGATGTGATTTATTTGATAACCTGTAAAACATGTAGCATGCAATATGTTAGTCAAATATTTCAACAAGTTACTAAGAGAATGAATAATCATCGCTTTCATATAAAAATATAGAGATCCTCAGTTTTCCTGTAATATTTCAACAGACTTTAACACCAATAATCACTCTCTACTCGATGTTTCTTTCATGTCAATAGATATTGTCCATGGTGACATGAATAGACTCATAAAAGAAACTTATTGGATTCATAGATTAGATACTTTGTATCCTAATGGCCTTAATGCCAATGTACTACATAAAATTGTATAATTTAAATTGATATATTTTGTATATCCTTTATAACAATATAATTATATGCATGACTGTTTGTCTCTATTTTATTATATTATTTTACTACCTTTAACGTGAGAAAGTCAAACTTCGACTGAATTACAGGCTTGTAAGTATTGAATCTAATAATGCCCAAAATACAATAAAGATATATTGCATAAAACATTTTTGAATTTGATATGACCCAATTCTACACCGTCTTTTTAGGACATGCCATGCATATGCCACTTTCAGTCTTGATTATTTATAATGTTATACAAATCTCCACCAGTTCAGCATAAACAACAATAATATTTTGACTTGCACGAGAAACGAAAACTTAAATTTATAAAGCAACCCTTGAAAGTAAATGTGTGAAACGAATCTAATGTTTGTTTACGACTTAGCAATATGACTTAAACCGTTTGACCAGAAACCGAGTTTTACTTTTGCTGATGATGTGATTATGTGTCGGAAAATATGCGAGAAAGATAGAAGCGACTGAACATGTTTAAAAAGATTGGATATGTTAAAATTGGAAATAAAAAATAAATCAGTCAACATAATCTATTATATTACAAAGAAATCAGTCAACACAATCTATTATATCACAAAGAATACAAGTCATTCTGGAATGTTACTAAATATCTATGCAGAGGTTGAACCTTTTACTATTCCTTTGCTCTTCTCGATATTTCGAAGTTCTAGCTATAGATATAATATTGAGGCCGATAGCTATAGGTATGTAGTGAAAGAATTTGTAAGGACGGAGGTCTGCGTATTTATTATAGGTATGAAGCACTTTTATAACGCATTGAATGATTAGAGTGTGACCAAACTGAATCAATATTCATTGAATTTAATTATTAATCATTCATTAAGTTTTATAAGTACCAACAGTAGTCCAGCATGTTCCTAGTGCTTCTTCTTCTTCTTCTTTCTCTCTCTCTCTCTCTCTCTCTCTCTCTTTGATGAGGGAAAAGTATACATTGGAAAACCGAATCTTCTTGGTGTTGTTTTCAAAACCAAAATGATATTCGACCATTTCTTTCAGACCCGATATTTAACTTAGGACAGTGCACGTCTTTTATATTCAAAACTATTTATAGGTAGAACAGCCACATGTAGCCTGATAGGCCAACACGAAGCTACCCAAAGTTACGATAGCCAAGATAGAGACAGAGGACCTGAATATAGATCTATCATAGCTGCTGTTCTATCAGAATAATCTCTTGAATTTCAATAAAATTCTATTTTCGATATATTTAGATTGACTGATATATCGCAAAAAGAGGGACTCGCCGGAAGATGTTGAACTCAGTCACATGCTTAATTATGCTAAGCAAAATTTAAACCATTTCAAAACTTGTACAAAACTTAATTTCTTTGTTATCAGAGATTATAATTCATTTTACTAAAATTTAGTTAATAATGTTACAACCTTGAAATGAAAGAAACTGTAGGTCTCCTTTATTATAGGTCTGACTTACCATTCTAATGCTTTTAATGTTTAGCTTGTGACTAAACCGAATCAATATTCACCGCATTTTGCCTCAATACACGTGGGTGAAGTTTTCTAAGTGACAACAGTAGTGTATTGTAACACTTGTCTGAAAATGGGGAATTATGTATTATAATGGGTATGTAGATTTGTGTGACAAGATGGGGAATCCTATGCGAAACTATCTATAAAGGTTTTACCATATGGGGTTGTATGGTAGGTAGTACATGAAACACTATATTATTATTATTATTATTATTATAGGTCTTTCTGGACGAAAATGTAACATGCTGTTATGTCAGAAGTCTAGCGGGAATGTAATTACATAATGTCTATAGGTGTAATCTGTTTGTGTGATTTTAGTTGTTAACGTATCTTTAACAATTTTTCAGTCATATACAATATCTGCAGTGTGGCAGCTTATAGTGATTGTGACGTTTGCACGCATTGGGGTGGGGTTCTTCCAATATATATTAATTAAATTATGATGAAAGTTCCACCCTGGCTCGTGAGGTTAGAAAGTTAAATTAGTGACGAGGTAGATTTACAGCTCTGATCCCCCAGTCAGCAATGCCGACGGCTAAATTATACAGAACAAGAAGATGAAATTCAATTAATAACAATTTAATAAATTCGATAATTTAAACGATAAACTCTCAATCACCCGTCTTTCCCTCGACCAAGTGACAGCCTAATTCATCCCGTGATTTACAGTGTGAGTTCGATTTTCCCCCTGTCCTTGCGTCTACTCATCTCTTTCTTTCCCGCTAATTCCTTCTAAGATTTTCCCGCCAATAACGAATGGCTATTCGGAGTTACGCTAACCTCCTCTGGGTAATTTCTCTTAGCGAACTAATTCTTGCTGGAAGACGCGGAGATATCATTCTACCCAAATCATGGTCTCTCCCCTATCACGATTCTGATTGGGTGGCGCTGTGACCCTGTCCAATCGTCTTAGCGGCCAGTTTAACCTGGCTGGCTGTCTGCAGGGAAAATAAGTTAAGACACTCCCACTTCTTCAGACAACTTCTTTTGATCTGGACAAACGTTTCCACATCTAGGTGATAATTGGCTATCTGGCGTCCCAGCAGCTCCTAGGTCTGGCTCTCCACTTCTAGCCACGGGAATCTTACGTAATGGATTAGTGCTAGTCTTCGGCAATGTTTAACATCAAAACAATGGCTTGTCAGAATTACCTTGATTATACAAGTTTCAAACTAGGGGCTTCTCTGGGTCGGGGTAAACGTGACACCGACGTATAGCACAGGGGTATCATGCCTTTGATATTTTGCATTATGTCCACCCAGTCACATTATACTGACATCAGGCCGTCAAGGCTTAACACTAATCTCTTAATACTGACCGCCTAGCGAGGTAGCTGTTAGTACCATTTTTATAAGTCTTTGATATGACTCGACCGGAATTCGAACACGCGACCTTCGGCAAACACAACATACCTATTTACTATCAGATGCGGAAAGAAACAAGAGTAGTGAAGGGGGATATTATAGCGTCAATGGGAATTAGCATTACAGACCCCCTTGGGAACATATAGCGTCAAGGGAAATTTAACATGGAGAAAAATCGTGGGAACATATAGCGTCAAGGGAAATTAACATGGAGAAAAATCGTGGGAACATATAGCGTCAAGGGAAATTAACATGGAGAAAAATCGTGGGACAATATAGGGTCTATGGGAATTAACATGGCCGTAAACCCTGGGACAATATAGGGTCTATGTAAATTTAACATGGTCAAAAACCCCTGGGACTATATAGGGTCTATGTAAAATTGAAACAGGGAGGGTCTCTATCTCTAAAAAATAAAATAAAATAAAAAAAGGGGTAGGCAATGGAAAGGCTATCTCTTTTCGAGAAATATGGCTGGCCCTGAAAAGGGCCTTTGGTTTTTCTTCTTCTTCTTCTGCTTCTAATTTCTTCTTTTTCTCAACCAACTTCTTATTTTCTCTCCTACACTCTTTTTCTTCTTTTTTTTCTCCTCCTCTTCTTTCTTCTCTTCCTCTTCTTTCTTCTCTTCCTCCTCCTCTTCTTTCTTCCTCTTCTCATTTTCTTCTTCTTTTTCAATTTTTTCGTTCCATTTTGTGACGATCGTCGATAAATACCTATGTATCTATAATCAGCTGAAATTCCTATGAAATCCCACTATCTATTTATAGCTCCAACTTGTGGGTTTTTCCTTTGGAAAATCCCACTATCTTTTTATAGCCTCAGCTTGAGTGACGTTCCTGTTTATGAATTCTAGTATATATGTATAGCTACAAAATGTGGAAATCCCCAAGTCGATATTTATAGTCTCGAAATTTCCAGCGTCAGTGACGTCACTGTACTGAACACTATGGATAAATATCAACAGTGTTGCAAGTGGCTGACCTGAATACGCGCTACTGTAGGTAGGTAGGTAGAGTGTATCTGATAGGGATAAAGTGAGTTTTATACGGACAAACAGAGACCAATAGACACACACAACGTACGCGCGCAGACAAACACACACACACACACACAAACACACAAACACACACACACACACACACAACGTACGCGCGCCGACATACTCACACACACACACATGCTCACACACACACACACACACACACACACACACACAGAGAAACACACAACGTACGCGCGCAGACATACTCACACACACACACACACATAAACACACACACTATAAAATAGATAAAATTAGTAACTACTTACAATATCAACTTCTGTGACGATCGTGGATAAATACCTATGTATCTATAATCAGCTGAAATTCCTATGAAATCCCACTATCTATTTATAGCTCCAACTTGTGGGTTTTTCCTTTGGAAAATCCCACTATCTTTTTATAGCCTCAGCTTGAGTGACGTTCCTGTTTATGAATTCTAGTATATATGTATAGCTACAAAATGTGGAAATCCCCAAGTCGATATTTATAGTCTCGAAATTTCCAGCGTCAGTGACGTCACTGTACTGAACACTAGGGATAAATATCAACAGTGTTGCAAGTGGCTGACCTGAATGCACGCTACTGCGGGTAGGTAGGTAGAGTGTATCTGATAGGGATAAAGTGAGTTTTATACGGACAAACAGAGACCAATACACACACCCACACAACGTACGCGCGCAGACATACACACACACACACACACACACACACAAACACACACACACACACATACAGAGGGAAGAGGAAAAAACAAACCCCAAATATACTATCAACACAGAAGGGAGATGATACAAACCCCAAATAAACTATCCACACAAACGTACGCGAACGCATACAAACCCCAAATATACTATCAACACAGAAGGGAGATGATACAAACCCCAAATAAACTATCCACACAAACGTACGCGAACGCATACAAACCCCAAATATACTATCAACACAGAAGGGAGATGATACAAACCCCAAATAAACTATCCACACAAACGTACGCGAACGCATACAAACCCCAAATATATTATCAACACAGAAGGGAGATGATACAAACCCCAAATAAACTATCCAAACAAACGTTCGCGAACGCATACAAACCCCAAATATACTATCAACACAGAAGGGAGATGATACAAACCCCAAATAAACTATCCACACAAACGTACGCGAACGCATACAAACCCCAAGTATACTATCAACACAGAGTGAAGAAGTAAAAGTTTTTTGAAAGCACCTAAGCCCTCACCTGCAATGACCAACTCTGCCAAACACCTACACCCCACCCCACCCCACCCCCCCACTCCCAACACTACAAAACCCATTTAACCCGTTATTTTATGGCATCAGTGTGTGATTAGGAAACATCAAGACACAAAATAATGGAGGAATAGACTGACTATTGTTTACCGACTTGCATGCCTAAAGAGCGTGCGTGAAGGAAAACATCCTTCCATTTCAATTCTAACTAAAACATGATCCAGAGGGATAGAGATAGGTGAAAGGGCACAATTTCATAAAGTGTGAGTAGAAAACAAAACACGCCATCCTTATTATACAATGTCAAGACCAAGAGACACTTACGTGTTCTTTCTGGTCTATTCTCTTTTAGAAGGTAGTATGAAATTTCACATCAGGGCCAACGCATCGGCTCACATTGTCAATTTTTCCATTTCCATGTCTTTACTGGCACAAGTTCTTCATCATCTTCAATTTCTTCTTCTTCTGAATCCCTCTTCTCTGTTTCGTCTTGTTTTTGTTTATTCTCTTTTCTCGTAGGGCACTCTGAATTCCAGTGTCCTTTCTCCTGACAACGATATTAGGTATATTGACTTTTGTCTCTCTTTCTTAGACGAAGCAGGTATTCTGGAGACAAATACCCATTTACCTTTGCAGATATAGCAAACTTCATTAGCACTTACACACTTTCGTATGACTCTCATCAAATCAACGACCAAAAGAGTAAGTTTTGTTGCCACTTTCGCATGTGAATTATGCTTTCGTATGACTTTTAGCAAATATTTGACCAGCAGGTCGATCTGTGCTGACTCTTCCATCTTTGATCTTTTGAGAGCGGAATGAATACTCTGACGCTAAGACACTCTCCTTATATACAGAGACCTGCTGCGTATGAAACCTAGTCAAATGTAATTTTGCAATAAGATGAAACGATTTCATTGAGGAAGTAAAAGGCAATGATGTACCGTATCGCCTCACACAAAACCTGAAGTGTTAGTTCAAATCCGTGTCAGCGATTTCGAAGACGACATAACTGGCCTTTAATCAATGCTCTCCATTTCTGCCACAAAACCACGAGTCCTGATTCACGCCAAAAGAAATTTCGTTCGGTCCATAAAAAATAGTATCACATCTGAGAAACGCAAAAACGAACTTCCAGAAAACTGAGAACGACGGCTTACACCTACAACGTAAATGTATGAGTTCAAGTAGTGCGTAAAACCTAGTCAAATTAAATTTTTATAGTCAAGACGAAACGATCTCTTTTCGAAGAAGAAAGCAGACACCAAACGACAATGGCGATCCGTGTCACACAACACTTTTCAAAATGTGTATGATCAGAGGTTTATTTAGCGATCTGCACGGTTAAATTAAATGTTGATGTATTTTACAATAAGACGGACACAATTTCCATGGGATCGCCCATGGTACGATTGTTCGTGCATTAGTTTAATTTTTAAAAATATTTTTTTATATAAATCGCCTATAGGATAGACCCAGAAAAGCATGGCCATTCTCGTCACTGTCTGAATAGCTACTCAAGTCAATTCGAAGCGAACGCGGTAAGAAAATAAGTATAGCCAATGAAATGGCTTACAACGGGTGATGCATTGTTTTGTTCTAGGACTGTGTGGCATAATAATCCTATGTTCTTGCGTTGTTACCATTACAGTGCAGACACTGAAATGTGAACTTACAAGCCCTCTTTGTGTGTGTGTGTTGTACCATTTCCTCTTACCACATCAAAATACTGAGCGTCACAGTATTGGTTCGCGTTTTCAAGCTGACCATTTTTTTATATCTCACTTAAACATTTCGACATAAACACTCACACTCACATCGGTAGAATCAGAACAGACGTGTTACAGTATTGAGGGGCATATTATCTTTTTTTTTCAAACCAATAAATTTGGGGTTTGTATGAAGTAAAGAACCGAAAGTACAGTGAAACTCAAGGATGATGACCCAATCTGTCTGTCTATTGATGCATGTATTTACTTAAGAAGAAATATGACCTCTAAAACACAAAGAGATACGGCAAGCATGATTAGATTAAACACAACGATGTTTTTCCTTCACGCCTGTGTAATTTAGAGTTTCAATCGTCTTTGAACACAAACTTGGTCTCCTTTTGTAGGGCTTGAAATAATAAAAAAAGCTGAAAAATCTTAAGCACTTTGCTATAGATAATTTCATCAACAGACTAAACAACATAAATACCGTTACAACAATAGAAAGCCTTAAATCTTCTATCAAAAAGAAATGCATGAAAAAAATTAAAGATTAACGATAATTAACCAATGAAACCGAATTTAACAAAGGCAATGACATGTGAAGAAATGCCTCTCACTTTGGAAAGGTAGGCGAATGTACTCTGTCATGCACCATCAACTTGAAAAAAATTATAAACAGAGAGAAACCTGAATTCAAAATTCAGTTGTTTTTTTGTTTTTTTTTTTTCCAAAATTATTTCGTTTCTTTTTTCTTTTTTTTGGAACAAATCTAAGCACTAATATAGAGTGGAAAAGGGAAAATGCACATACAAGCTTTGATATTTCTGAAAAAATGAGGGGATATTCCTAACGTTCATAACCACCTATATATGCTTGGACTTGTCTGTGACTTATCCACAAAACAAGATGTACATATTTCTGGTCAAGCTGCAAGTGTGTGCGTGTTTTTGAAAATGGTAAAAACTTGGATATACAATTTTCTCGTGACACTTATAAAGTGAAGAGTCTGTGCAAGTGTCAAAAGCCAAAGTCATATAAGTTTTGTATTTTGTACGGCTTGTAAAGATTTCCACTTTAGGAAATGTGAAGTATCATAAGTTATTATCACAAACAGAAGTGGAACATAGGGGCTTGCAAGAAAGAAAATAACCCAGACAGTTGGTGTCATCAAGAGTGCTAGAGATGGTACCCGAACTTGCTTGCTTGCTTACTTGAATTAAAGTGATTTTCGCTCTAATGGAGCATGTATCACTGGTTTAATAACGCACCGCGTGATTTTTAATTACTCCTGGGGAAGGAAAGAGAGCCTCATCCCCCAGGCTTTTATGTACTCACAGACTATTTTTAAATTTAGCCACTCAGGTGTAGGACTAACTAGTCCTTAACAACCTGACTGAAAGGCTTTACACATGAGTGGGAATTGTCTCACCACACACTCATTTTTCTGTCCGAGCTTGGTAAAGGAGGAAAAAGGTGCTCAGCAAGACAGTCATGGATGTTAAGTACTCACCAAAACGCTAGCCCGTACTTATTTCAAATCAAGTCGTGTCACCAAAAAAAACGACGTGTACGACATCAAAGGCATTGTCAAACGCAGAATGCCTCAATGCTAACTGGCTAGGTCTGCATTTCTTGCTCCCGCTGCTGTTGCGTATATTTCTTCCCTCCACACCGAGTTCTGGGCCTAATTATTTTAATTTCGTTGTACCCGAACTTACATTATCCATATTATCACCAACAAAAAAAAAACAAAAAAAAAAAAAAACGCACAGACCTAAAAGAAACATTCACTCACTTTTTTACAGAATATTACTATTTTGAAAATTTTGATAATCGACGGAAACGAACAACTTAGAGTCACACTTTCTAACCAAGATAAAGAAGTCATGTGCTGATAGACTCACTTCTGTATTTTTTCTTCTAACTGACTAACATATCATAGGCAATGGAATGTTATTTCTTTTCGAGAGTATGGGGTAGCCCTGAAATTTTTTGGGAACTTGAAGCTATGGCGATCGCTTAGGTTATAAGATGGCGACCTCCTTTGACGACAGGCTTTCTCACAGGATAAGGTCTGCTTCTTCGGAAAAGAGAAGAAGAACTCTTTGGTGTCGATGCGACAATCGACAAAGCCTCTGTCAGGTTCATGCTGCTGCTGTTGCTGCTCTCTCTGCCGTTTATGAAGTCTGTACTTCTCCATCCATTCTTCTTTCTCCTTCTTGAATTCCTCCTTGAAGAGCTCTTCTTTCAGGTCTTCAGTGACTTTCAACATTATGATATTGTCTATCTCTTCAGGTCTCGGTATCAGACTTGTCATGACCCTATGCAAATTCACATAGGCTTCGTTCAACTTGGCTAATCTTGAGCACATCTTCGTAGGAAGATAAGTTAACAATGGATGGGCAGACTGGAGACTTACCCGTTTGTATTGTCAAAGCGCGGACGTGAAGGAAAACATTGCTACACGGTTTTCGAGCCGGAACGTTCAAATAGTGTTATGGGAGGGATAGAAAGAAGTCAAAGAGCATCAATTCAACATTCCTATAGCCAAACAAACCACAAAGGCATTTTTTTTTCTTCAAAACACAACATTTTTTTATTCATACTAACAAACAACTCTAACATTTTTTTAACAATAATCTAACACTATAACATCAAACATTTTTTTCAAATACCAAACGTTTTTTTAATTCACACTCTACTTTAAACAGGGCTGACAACGTTGTGAATGAAATTGTGATTTCCACTGTTGGAAATCATTAGGCCATTGATGGACACTACGTTTCCTAGCTTGAGACAAAAGATAAGCATAATGGTCACAAAACCATCGATCTACTTTCACATCGTTTCTAGCAGAAGAACGAGGATCAAAATGAGTCACTAAATGTTCTAAGGAATAGCCCAGGCTGCGATGATGCAGAAAATACACACAGTACTGTCCACACACCAAGGAATCTGTGCCTTGTAATTTCACATTATTGAATCGGGTGGTTTGAGCATTTCTTCTCATAAAGTCGATGATATCGTCTTCCAAAGGGGGCAATCCGTACGAATCGAAATATTCCACACATCCTTCTTGAGGAAAGTAGACGGCTACCCAGTGGGTTCCTGGGAGATGACTGTCGTCCGTGTTGATCACGTAAACTTGATGGTCTTTAGGTTTGCGATGAGGGAGTTCATCTTTAGCACAGACGACAGGATTCCAAGAAGCCGTATACGAACTGTGGTTCAAAAGGTAATAAAGTTCTCAGGTATCCATTTTTTGTTTTTTTTCTTAAGTCATCAATTCGATCCTGACTTTCTGCTTGAAAATGTCTGACAAGTAATCGTTTTCTTCGCCTTGTCTCCCAACTCTGATCCAACAGAGCTTCGATGCGATGGATCTCTTGAGTTGTTAATGGAGGACAATAATGTTCACGCAAGCCTTTATACCACTGTTGTAACACGTCTTCTTCCGAGATGAGACTCCAAGCTTAGTCCAGATATTCGTCCAATTTTTCTTCTTGACTCAGCATTAGCATTTATCGTGTTGAATTTGACTGGGATGATCGTTATGACATCCATAGCAATCTTTCTTGATCAATTCCTTAATTTTTTTTCTGTCAAGACTATAGCATAACAGGAAACTATATGTGATTCTTGTTCTGGCCATCTAGACTTCAACATGATGACTTCTTCGTCTTTGTTTTGGGGTTCTCCTTCCTCAGGATCTTCACATTCCATGTCCAAAGAATCCCTACTATACAAACATTGATAAAAGTCTTCCATGACTTCTAATAGTGTAGAATGACTTCTCTCAAACTGTTGGCTTATCTCATATTGTCCAATTCAGCATACAGGAGGACGTTCACCGTATTATCTGCGCGTAGATTTTCTGCAAACTGAAATTCCACACGGATCTGGCCGGATTTTATAGGGTGAAAATGTCACTCGTCGCTGTCTTGACTTACAACTCGTTAGAGAACCGTTTTCGAAAATGGAGTTTCACTGTAACTTTCCCTTTGGAGAAGGGAATATTTTGTCCCAGATCTCCTTTTATAGCAATGTTGACAGTGTCTAAATACGACTTACTGACGGGTAAATAGTGAGGATGTACAAATTCACGGTGTACGTGATAGGTGTTTGCACCTTCCTGGTCATTGTTTGTGGTACTATCCACTTTGAAAGGAATGACACGCAGTAACGGCACAGAGGTGTGTCCCACCACGTTGTACTCCACCACATCGGAATACACAAAGATCAAATTAAGTCCTTGGTTCAGTTCTACCGGGTTTCCAAAAGCTCTGTAAAAATCCATATTACTTTTGATCTTGGGGCTCATATTGTTTGCGACCATTTCTGCATGTCCACCCAAAATTTCAAACAAACTACCATTGAATCTGAGGGACAATGTGTCCGTATCTTGAAATTTGATCACGAGACGATGAGCCACTTTATGGTACTCAATCTTCACACTTTTTTTGGCTCTGTTCAGTGCTTTGCCAAAGGCTAAGTTGAACCTGTCCGCAATAGTGTCCACCAAATGTTCACCACTAAAATAATAACCTGAAGGAATTTTCAAGGTGTAGATAATGAAGGCTGGATTGCTGGCTGCTCTTGTGTCCCCTAAAAACCCGATTTTGTTGATTTCTTCCTCCAATTGGGCATTCAGGATTTCCACCTCGAAAGTGTTTTGCTTTTCGGTGATGTTTTTGATTTGTGTTGGGTGAATGATTTCCACTAAAGCCACTTCCCAATGGGCTTCGTGATCTAACTGGATGGTCTGAGGTAATTTGACCGTGTAACAGCACAACGTGTTGTTGGGAAACACTTCCATGGAACTGTCACTGGGTAAGGTTAAGTAAAATTGGCTGTTATTGCTCATAATTCCAGAGTTTTGTGGCTCTCCGAGGCGATACTGGAAGTCAGAGGAGTGTCTCCGCCCAAAATGGAGTTGTTGTTGGAGTGGTGGCTGGCACTGACACTGGACACAATGTTCCCGTGGTTCCCGTTCGAGGAGAATTTCAGGGAGGGATTAGGAAGCAGGTAACCGATGTAACTGCTCAATACAATGGTCCACAATTGTTTGTCTCCTTGTTGCAAACTCAAATTGGCGATGGCTGCCCCGATGACACAATACACCACGAAGATTTGGCAGAAAAAGACGATTTGCGTGTTAGGCACACGTTCTCTATACCTCACCCACAAGGGTTGTTTTTGTAAATCTTGCAGAGAAGAATTGGGTGAAGGAGTGATCGCAGTAGCTGAATCTGTGTGAAAGGGAATGATGGTCAGTTCTTTTTATAGTCGATGACGTGCGAAGCGTCGATCCAAGAATGATAACTGGTCGGATATCCTTTCCAACGTACTTTGACTTTTTTGACGTCGTTTGCCCACTTTACGGTTTCTGCCAGTTAGCACTCCACCCACCTCGAGAACACAAATAACATCTAGTCAACAGCCGACTATACCTAACAAACAACCCGTCCCGGAAAGAGTGGTGGCAAAACAAAGGTCCAATTATGTTAGACAAACGGTATGGCAAACTCAAATGTAATTATCGGAGGCACTACGTTCTTTTCTCACTCCGATACTACAGGCAATCTCAGCTGAAATAACAACCACAACAACAATAACAGCGACAGACACCATAGCGGCGGATTTGAAACTATCTACCTCAACTGAAGAATTAGTATCAGAACCAGAAAAGGAAATTGAGGCGGTTGAGGAGGAGGAGGGGGACGCTGACCCTCGTTGAAAAGTACACCGAAATGGGGCTAGATCAAGCATTGTATGACGTCAACATAGCAGGGCAGTTTATTAGAGCCATACAATACGTTGCCTACAGATCTCTAGACACCTTTAAACCAAGACCTTCTCAATGGGGCTTAGGGGTCAGAGTTCTTCCCCAATTCTACAGACAAACCTACACTGGATACCCCCTCAGTCAACTGGTAGAAGCCGCTGCTTACATTACCGCCCATCATGGCTACGCATTTCCTGATATCAAGAATCATGTGACTAGGAGTGCGGGAAAGAACGTGAAAGCAAAAGAGAGACGTGTTACCTTCTAACAGAAAAAAACAGACCTTTTTAGGGCTCCAAAAGATTGCTTTTTATTAAATAGGGAACCATATTTGGCTTGGTATCCCTCCTTGACTAAACTATTCTCGAAACAAACTTGACCCATTGGAACACTGCAACAAACTTAACTTTTTAAACCTAACAGTGACCAAACTGGTATATGTCGCTTAGACATAATAATTTAAATAAGATCAGTATGGCTATTTTTATGTACACTAAGAACTAATATTAGACAGATATGTTAGGAAATTTAACAGACTCGTTAGATTTGAACTAATTGCACAGGTGGTTAACACATTATTGGTACTTATTATTGTCGATTAGCAAAAAACAGGACTTGATTTGAAATAAGTACGGGCTAGCGTTTTGGTGAGTACTTAACATCCATGGCTGTCTTGCTGAGCACCTTTTTCCTCCTTTACCACGCTCGGACAGAAAAATGAGTGTGTGGTGAGACAATTCCCACTCATGTGTAAAGCCTTTCAGTCAGGTTGTTAAGGACTAGTTAGTCCTACACCTGAGTGGCTAAATTTAAAAATAGTCTGTGAGTACATAAAAGCCTGGGGGATGAGGCTCTCTTTCCTTCCCCAGGAGTAATTAAAAATCACGCGGTGCGTTATTAAACCAGTGATACATGCTCCATTAGAGCGAAAATCACTTTAATTCAAGTAAGCAAGCAAGCAAGTTCGGGTACCGTCTCTAGCACTCTTGATGACACCAACTGTCTGGGTTATTTTCTTTCTTGCAAGCCCCTATGTTCCACTTCTGTTTGTGATAATAACTTGTGATACTTCACATTTCCTAAAGTGGAAATCTTTACAAGCCGTACAAAATACAAAACTTATATGACTTTGGCTTTTGACACTTGCACAGACTCTTCACTTTATAAGTGTCACGAGAAAATTGTATATCCAAGTTTTTACCATTTTCAAAAACACGCACACACTTGCAGCTTGACCAGAAATATGTACATCTTGTTTTGTGGATAAATCACAGACAAGTCCAAGCATATATAGGTGGTTATGAACGTTAGGAATATCCCCTCATTTTTTCAGAAATATCAAAGCTTGTATGTGCATTTTCCCTTTTCCACTCTATATTAGTGCTTAGATTTGTTCCAAAAAAAAGAAAAAAGAAACGAAATAATTTTGAAGAAAAAAAAAAAAAAAAAAAAACAACTGAATTTTGAATTCAGGTTTCTCTCTGTTTATAATTTTTTTCAAGTTGATGGTGCATGACAGAGTACATTCGCCTACCTTTCCAAAGTGAGAGGCATTTCTTCACATGTCATTGCCTTTGTTAAATTCGGTTTCATTGGTTAATTATCGTTAATCTTTAATTTTTTTCATGCATTTCTTTTTGATAGAAGATTTAAGGCTTTCTATTGTTGTAACGGTATTTATGTTGTTTAGTCTGTTGATGAAATTATCTATAGCAAAGTGCTTAAGATTTTTCAGCTTTTTTTATTATTTCAAGCCCTACAAAAGGAGACCAAGTTTGTGTTCAAAGACGATTGAAACTCTAAATTACACAGGCGTGAAGGAAAAACATCGTTGTGTTTAATCTAATCATGCTTGCCGTATCTCTTTGTGTTTTAGAGGTCATATTTCTTCTTAAGTAAATACATGCATCAATAGACAGACAGATTGGGTCATCATCCTTGAGTTTCACTGTACTTTCGGTTCTTTACTTCATACAAACCCCAAATTTATTGGTTTGAAAAAAAAAGATAATATGCCCCTCAATACTGTAACACGTCTGTTCTGATTCTACCGATGTGAGTGTGAGTGTTTATGTCGAAATGTTTAAGTGAGATATAAAAAAATGGTCAGCTTGAAAACGCGAACCAATACTGTGACGCTCAGTATTTTGATGTGGTAAGAGGAAATGGTACAACACACACACACAAAGAGGGCTTGTAAGTTCACATTTCAGTGTCTGCACTGTAATGGTAACAACGCAAGAACATAGGATTATTATGCCACACAGTCCTAGAACAAAACAATGCATCACCCGTTGTAAGCCATTTCATTGGCTATACTTATTTTCTTACCGCGTTCGCTTCGAATTGACTTGAGTAGCTATTCAGACAGTGACGAGAATGGCCATGCTTTACTGGGTCTATCCTATAGGCGATTTATATAAAAAAATATTTTTAAAAATTAAACTAATGCACGAACAATCGTACCATGGGCGATCCCATGGAAATTGTGTCCGTCTTATTGTAAAATACATCAACATTTAATTTAACCGTGCAGATCGCTAAATAAACCTCTGATCATACACATTTTGAAAAGTGTTGTGTGACACGGATCGCCATTGTCGTTTGGTGTCTGCTTTCTTCTTCGAAAAGAGATCGTTTCGTCTTGACTATAAAAATTTAATTTGACTAGGTTTTACGCACTACTTGAACTCATACATTTACGTTGTAGGTGTAAGCCGTCGTTCTCAGTTTTCTGGAAGTTCGTTTTTGCGTTTCTCAGATGTGATACTATTTTTTATGGACCGAACGAAATTTCTTTTGGCGTGAATCAGGACTCGTGGTTTTGTGGCAGAAATGGAGAGCATTGATTAAAGGCCAGTTATGTCGTCTTCGAAATCGCTGACACGGATTTGAACTAACACTTCAGGTTTTGTGTGAGGCGATACGGTACATCATTGCCTTTTACTTCCTCAATGAAATCGTTTCATCTTATTGCAAAATTACATTTGACTAGGTTTCATACGCAGCAGGTCTCTGTATATAAGGAGAGTGTCTTAGCGTCAGAGTATTCATTCCGCTCTCAAAAGATCAAAGATGGAAGAGTCAGCACAGATCGACCTGCTGGTCAAATATTTGCTAAAAGTCATACGAAAGCATAATTCACATGCGAAAGTGGCAACAAAACTTACTCTTTTGGTCGTTGATTTGATGAGAGTCATACGAAAGTGTGTAAGTGCTAATGAAGTTTGCTATATCTGCAAAGGTAAATGGGTATTTGTCTCCAGAATACCTGCTTCGTCTAAGAAAGAGAGACAAAAGTCAATATACCTAATATCGTTGTCAGGAGAAAGGACACTGGAATTCAGAGTGCCCTACGAGAAAAGAGAATAAACAAAAACAAGACGAAACAGAGAAGAGGGATTCAGAAGAAGAAGAAATTGAAGATGATGAAGAACTTGTGCCAGTAAAGACATGGAAATGGAAAAATTGACAATGTGAGCCGATGCGTTGGCCCTGATGTGAAATTTCATACTACCTTCTAAAAGAGAATAGACCAGAAAGAACACGTAAGTGTCTCTTGGTCTTGACATTGTATAATAAGGATGGCGTGTTTTGTTTTCTACTCACACTTTATGAAATTGTGCCCTTTCACCTATCTCTATCCCTCTGGATCATGTTTTAGTTAGAATTGAAATGGAAGGATGTTTTCCTTCACGCACGCTCTTTAGGCATGCAAGTCGGTAAACAATAGTCAGTCTATTCCTCCATTATTTTGTGTCTTGATGTTTCCTAATCACACACTGATGCCATAAAATAACGGGTTAAATGGGTTTTGTAGTGTTGGGAGTGGGGGGGTGGGGTGGGGTGGGGTGTAGGTGTTTGGCAGAGTTGGTCATTGCAGGTGAGGGCTTAGGTGCTTTCAAAAAACTTTTACTTCTTCACTCTGTGTTGATAGTATATTTGGGGTTTGTATGCGTTCGCGTACGTTTGTGTGGATAGTTTATTTGGGGTTTGTATCATCTCCCTTCTGTGTTGATAGTATATTTGGGGTTTGTATGCGTTCGCGTACGTTTGTGTGGATAGTTTTTTTGGGGTTTGTATCATCTCCCTTCTGTGTTGATAGTATATTTGGGGTTTGTATGCGTTCGCGTACGTTTGTGTGGATAGTTTATTTGGGGTTTGTATCATCTCCCTTCTGTGTTGATAGTATATTTGGGGTTTGTATGCGTTCGCGTACGTTTGTGTGGATAGTTTATTTGGGGTTTGTATCATCTCTCTTCTGTGTTGATAGTATATTTGGGGTTTGTATGCGTTCGCGTACGTTTGTGTGGATAGTTTATTTGGGGTTTGTATCATCTCCCTTCTGTGTTGATAGTATATTTGGGGTTTGTATGCGTTCGCGTACGTTTGTGTGGATAGTTTATTTGGGGTTTGTATCATCTCCCTTCTGTGTTGATAGTATATTTGGGGTTTGTATGCGTTCGCGTACGTTTGTGTGGATAGTTTATTTGGGGTTTGTATCATCTCCCTTCTGTGTTGATAGTATATTTGGGGTTTGTATGCGTTCGCGTACGTTTGTGTGGATAGTTTATTTGGGGTTTGTATCATCTCCCTTCTGTGTTGATAGTATATTTGGGGTTTGTTTTTTCCTCTTCCCTCTGTATGTGTGTGTGTGTGTGTGTTTGTGTGTGTGTGTGTGTGTGTGTGTATGTCTGCGCGCGTACGTTGTGTGGGTGTGTGTATTGGTCTCTGTTTGTCCGTATAAAACTCACTTTATCCCTATCAGATACACTCTACCTACCTACCCGCAGTAGCGTGCATTCAGGTCAGCCACTTGCAACACTGTTGATATTTATCCCTAGTGTTCAGTACAGTGACGTCACTGACGCTGGAAATTTCGAGACTATAAATATCGACTTGGGGATTTCCACATTTTGTAGCTATACATATATACTAGAATTCATAAACAGGAACGTCACTCAAGCTGAGGCTATAAAAAGATAGTGGGATTTTCCAAAGGAAAAACCCACAAGTTGGAGCTATAAATAGATAGTGGGATTTCATAGGAATTTCAGCTGATTATAGATACATAGGTATTTATCCACGATCGTCACAGAAGTTGATATTGTAAGTAGTTACTAACTTTATCTATTTTATAGTGTGTGTGTTTATGTGTGTGTGTGTGTGAGTATGTCTGCGCGCGTACGTTGTGTGTTTCTGTGTGTGTGTGTGTGTGTGTGTGTGTGTGTGTGTGTGTGTGTGTGTGCGTGTGAGTATGTGTGTGTGTGTGAGTATGTCGGCGCGCGTACGTTGTGTGTGTGTGTGTGTGTGTGTTTGTGTGTTTGTGTGTGTGTGTGTGTGTGTTTGTCTGCGCGCGTACGTTGTGTGTGTCTATTGGTCTCTGTTTGTCCGTATAAAACTCACTTTATCCCTATCAGATACACTCTACCGACCTACCTACAGTAGCGCGTATTCAGGTCAGCCACTTGCAACACTGTTGATATTTATCCCTAGTGTTCAGTACAGTGACGTCACTGACGCTGGAAATTTCGAGACTATAAATATCGACTTGGGGATTTCCACATTTTGTAGCTATACATATATATTAGAATTCATAAACAGGAACGTCACTCAAGCTGAGGCTATAAAAAGATAGTGGGATTTTCCAAAGGAAAAACCCACAAGTTGGAGCTATAAATAGATAGTGGGATTTCATAGGAATTTCAGCTGATTATAGATACATAGGTATTTATCGACGATCGTCACAAAATGGAACGAAAAAATTGAAAAAGAAGAAGAAAATGAGAAGAATAAGAAAGAAGAGGAGGAGGAAGAGAAGAAAGAAGAGGAAGAGAAGAAAGAAGAGGAGGAGAAAAAAAAGAAGAAAAAGAGTGTAGGAGAGAAAATAAGAAGTTGGTTGAGAAAAAGAAGAAATTAGAAGCAGAAGAAGAAGAAGAAAAACCAAAGGCCCTTTTCAGGGCCAGCCATATTTCTCGAAAAGAGATAGCCTTTCCATTGCCTACCCCTTTTTTTATTTTATTTTATTTTTTAGAGATAGAGACCCTCCCTGTTTCAATTTTACATAGACCCTATATAGTCCCAGGGGTTTTTGACCATGTTAAATTTACATAGACCCTATATTGTCCCAGGGTTTACGGCCATGTTAATTCCCATAGACCCTATATTGTCCCACGATTTTTCTCCATGTTAATTCCCATAGACCCTATATTGTCCCACGATTTTTCTCCATGTTAATTTCCCTTGACGCTATATGTTCCCACGATTTTTCTCCATGTTAATTTCCCTTGACGCTATATGTTCCCACGATTTTTCTCCATGTTAAATTTCCCTTGACGCTATATGTTCCCAAGGGGGTCTGTAATGCTAATTCCCATTGACGCTATAATATCCCCCTTCACTACTAACAAGAGAAAATAGTATGGGTGACTACACATATACATGCATAACATCTGTGCGTTTGAATATCTTACACATACTTAAAAAAGAAACAAAATACCAGTTAAGAAATAGAAACACATCCATGTCTTAGCTGGGCACTTGGGCGACGAAAATGACTCTCTGACGACTAACTCGAATTTAAAATGAGTCCGTATATTTTGTGGGTTTATAGGGACTAGGTTAAATGTAATTTTAAAAATGCCCAAAGGCTTAAGATGAAGTGAATCTATATAGAGAAGACGGGAAATGAAATTATACAATGTGTAAGATCATCTACTGACTATCACATAGTCATCTACTTTTCAACACTCACCTATCCACTATTCAGCATCTAGTTCACAGCTATCCAATATCCGGTCATATAATATAAAACACGGGGTTAAAGTGATCAGTAATATCCCACATATGCTCTTCAACATCCCATGCTCTATAGCGTCCCTACCATCCACTTCTAAACAGAAATACGATCCTCTAGCCTTATAATCCGGAAAAATCTATAAGTAGACTATACAGTAGGAATGTTCACATATAAATAAATATCATGATATACAATCGTATATGTAGTTAAATAGGAGAAAAGGGTATGTATACTCACACACATAGACAATCATACTTCTACACAATCACACATGTAGTGAAAGAAGATAAAATAGTGAGCACTCACAAATAAACACATATACATGTACATTATCACACACGGAGTGAAAGAAGAGAAAATACCCGATTGAAAGAAGAATAAATCAAGACATTGTGTGATAGACATCGACTTACTTGTTCAGTAAAAGGACGTATATATGGAATAAACCCATGCTGTGTAGGGTTTTGGATATCTTAAATTTAAGATTCTCAATAAAAATGCTCATTTTGAAATAGTGACAGTAGATTTTGTTGCAAAAAAAGAGCCATTCTTTATTCGCACGGTTGGAAACAAATGCTAAAAAGTGGCCATACTAGATTTCGTTCTCTGACTAACATTTTAACCAGGTCAGTTCATTGTTACAATACTTTTTATCGTACGAAGAATGAAATGTTTTGACTTAGAAGCTATTGAACAGATACTTGTTTGTAATATTGTCAAACTAACGCCATGAATGAAGTGAAGATTTATTGTGAGGTTGCAACATTGTATTTTCATGTTTTTGAAAATTGCTCAATTAAGCTATGTGTTGAAATATGATGATTGAAATGTATATATAAAGGGTCTGGAAAGAGAGAAGAAGGACCACGCAACAGTTTTGTATTTTCTTAACGTAATCATTTTGACTACATCAAACAGGCAGATTGGTCCGTTAGACTTGAATCTATTATGTTTTCTAAGGTTGGACATTGTTGTCCAAGTTTGAAAATAGTAGTAAGATAATCTTTGGTTACAACCATATCATAATCTATGTCCGATAATATTATACAGATCTGGGCGGTAGGGTCAAAGGAAATGTTCTTTAACAAGCCAGTTAATACAGCTGTGTTTTCCAAAACCCAAATACTCCATTTCAGGTTTCATTTATAACTCTTGAAAAAGAAATCATATTCATAAGATTGTTAAATTGAATAAAATCCACATCACTTCATTATCAAATGTAGATCCTTGCAAAGAAAGAAATCAAGACATAAAGACACGGTTTTTGCTATATTCTCTTGAGAAAAAATCAGAATGAATTTTCGAAACTCGTGTCAAAGTTCTCGTTCTCGTTCTATTCTTCTACGGTTCCTTTTTTCAATTTCTTCGCTGTCATGTGTTCTTCCTATGCTGATTGATCGTCTTGTCTTATGCAATCGATCATACTTGCTCTGCACAGATATAACAAATATCTTCACTTTCATCTAGAGGGGAATTGGCAGAAGTCTTGATGGACGTGTACATGTAATTGCTGCAATCCAATGCTTACTGAGGCCCATTGAATATGATCTTATAAATGGCACATTATTTAACTTAGTGGATACTGTATTTCTCACGTTTCACGTTATTCGATACAAAGGATAAGTAATATACAGTCACACAGTTCCAGATATAGTTTACAAATTGATCGTCTAAACCGTCCACTTACACAAATGTTTGATTTGAATAAGTATTCATAAGTATGGGATATGAAATCTGACAGGAGATCACACTGAAGAAATTCAGTCATCATCTCACCAAACATCACACATAAAAACTTGTCATCCTGATGAAGCTGTCTTTAAACATTCCTGTTGTATTCCTGCATCTCTTGAACCTTATTCGATAATTGGTGTCATATAATTCAGTGTATCTCAACAAGATTGTAGGTAGAAGTCATGACATGCAAAAATTATACAATATGCGGGCAGTAGTTGATTAATGTTTGATCATTTCCACACTCTTAATGCAATTGGCTTCTAATATACTATCCAGATGGACATTCCTAACACGTAAATGTTGTAGAGGATGCAATTTTCCTTTAAGTATCACTTCAGTCTTTAGAAACTCACTGTAAGCTCCAGAAGTAAACTCACTCTATTCTCCAGAGGTAAACTATATAATAGTATCCATATATAAACATTAAAATGTTTCGAAAGCAATCGCATCCATAACTTGTTTGCACAGTAGATTGTCTGCATGCAAAGATCTAAATACGAAAGTTCTTCATATTTATAATGGTAACCGTTCTTGTAATAATAGTCGAGTTTAGGTAAGCTCCATAGCTGCTTTCCCAAGCGGTAATGAAATCAGCAACATGTTTACAACACGTTTATGTCAGGACCTAACGGTATTGTAAGATATTAATACAGATGTACATATTTAAACGAAATATGGACCTCTAACATGTATTTATGTTACTTTGGTCAATTTACATTGATGCTCTTTTAAAATACTTGTACTGTCAACAATATGTTTTTCTGTTTACCTGGTTCATATTAAAATAACATTATAGAACCTACTTTAAATCTGAGAAATGCAGTTGCAACACAGCCCACAATAAAACGATATACAGCGAAGCACCACTATACCGTCCAGAAAAGAGACAGGCACGTTTGACGCAGATTGCCTTGGTTTGTCAGTAATAATAATAATAATAATAATAGTAATTATATATATATATATATATATATATATATATATATATATATATATATATATATATATATATATATATAAAGAATACAAATAATATGGCGAATAACAGTCCTTTTAAGTGCACTGGATTCAGCAAAGGATCACGTGTATCAGGAATTGATTAAGATAAATGCAATAAACTGACAACGAACAGTGCAAAACAAGTATCTAACTAGCATGAGTGCTTTCGACTCTCGATGAGTCTTTATCAAAGGCAAATACAAAACAAAGACAAGACAAACAAAACATAAACAACAGAAAAGCAGTTGTTTTTGCAACACTTTACATGGGTGTTTCCACAGGAATAAACCTTTGAATTTAATATATTTTAGCTAGTTTATTTCATCATTTGTACTGTTCGTTGTCAGTCTACTGCATATATATATATATATATATATATATATATATATATATATATATATATATATGCAGTTATGGTTGAGATATGCTCAATCTCTCAATCTCTATACAGAGGGGTCACGACTATTTTAAAACATATTTTTCTTTCAAATAATATATTCGCACAACATAAGCACGTATATATATATATATATATATATATATATATATATATATATATATATATATATATATATATATATATATATATATATATATATATATAGGGTTTAGCACAATCCTGGCTATTGTGTTGGTTATAGTACAATTATAAAAAATTAAGAAACAGAAATTAACCAAAATCATTAGAAAGGCAAATCCTTTAAAATATGTTCCAACATTTCGTCCTACAATATAAATATAAATGGCAAAGATATTGCTCTTTGCCTTCATCATGGACGTATATTTAATTGTAACAGGTATTTCTTATACTTGCAATGAATACCTGGTTCAGTGTATATTGTAAGTCTATTTATAATTTATTTATTTATTTCATCTTTTGTAAATATATGTATTGTGTATTCACTTTCGTTCATTATCAGATGCAATGTATATTTAATTTGTATTGTGCGTCTTACTTTTTTCTATAATTGAGGTCATATGTTGGGCCTACCTGACTAATGGTTGCTGGAGTTTTCTTGTGGGCAACATATTACTTTGCTAATTTGTGTCTTTGATTTTTGAATATATATAGAATCAATATTACGTGAAAGTAAACATGTTTACAAATGTTGAGTTCAAGGTCAGCTGCATAATGTCATAGAATCAAGTTTCTAATTGTGTTTGGGAAAATGACTTTCACCCTAGCTCTGTTATTGTCTCATAGCTTTTTAGTAAATGTTGTTTTCTTCAGAATAACTGATTGCATATCTTGACATCAATCGTAATGGAAACAAAATTAAATGCATTACATATCATGCCGGATCGTACATAAAATATACTGGGCAGCAAGTATAAATTTTCTTGCAAAACTGGTTAGTTGAACCCTCTTTAATACATCTTTAGACAGTCTTTTGTGAAATAAAGTTATGTTTCATGTGCTGGCAATGCTTCATCATAAATTGTACCCCACGGTGATACACGTTAAAATCATATATTTGATTTCCTTTATAATTCCAAAGGTTTTTTTTTCTAAACATTATTTGGATGGTTGAACCGCAAAAGATATTAACTACCCTTTTTAATATTTTGGGATATTGAGCATGAAAAGGTTTCAGTGGATCTAAAGAAAATGATCTGTATGGTATCGATTTAAGTTATGTTGCAATGATTCTTGAAAGAAATGTTTTAATGTTGTAAATCAAAGGTAATATAAAACATGTATACTTTGAAAGTGTAGCAATTTGCAGTTTTGCAACAAAGTCTCATATTGCTATCTGCTTTTCATTGCCGATAAAAAGAAATATCAGCAGCTAGTACCTGTTACTATTAGAACCTAAATGGTAGCATAGTTTTAGCATATTTCATGAGAACTCTAAATTGCAAAAGCTACTTTTCCAGAGAATTAAGCAAACAATCAGCACGGGTTATTAGTATAACACTTTAATGAAGAAAACTAAGTGCAAAATAGTATGACCATTGTGCCTATTAAGATGAAAGTGTGCGTCAACCATGTTTAGGAATTTATAAAGAAAACTGTACTTGTGTCACATCAGTTATTGTTTTCATTGCCATGGAATGTAACAAGTTATATAAAATCACCAGTATTATCAGAAACATTTTTTCTCCATGGTTACATGTTGCAGTACAATTGTCAGAATATTAATTTCGTCCGAAGTTCCTTGGGAAACATTACCGGCACTTCCATATTCCATAACTTACCAAAATACTCTTTGATTTATGTATATTTGCTGGAATATTATACGAAAGGCAAGAATATATTTTTTAGTGAAATGAAGATTATACTGTATTCTCCAAAACGTATATGATTTCCACAATTGCGCTAAGATGCTGAAGTGTATGCATAAATATTAAACAGTACAGTAATTAATTAAATGTCTTTTCCAAACAAGATTTGGCCGATCTCGGTACAAAGTAAGTTTATTCCTGATTAGTGTCTTCCTTATGCTCGCTTGCATCGGTTTTCACAGATTTACTGCCAAAATATTGGGCCAAAGTTATGGCACTGATTATATTTTGTCTGCCTCTGGGAATACCATTGGTCTTGCTAACCATATATATTGTTCACATAAAGGCTTTTTGATGTTACCTTCCTATTCTGAATCAATTTTATCTTGAACCCGTTTACTCTTTCCCCTGTTGTGTCTACTTTCACGCATCGCACAGTTCCCTCTTTAATTTCGTTAAATCCATTAAGTCTTTAAACCTCAATGTAATTACAAAATAAGATCTCAGCTTCCTAGAATGTGATACCACTGTTTCCCATCGTGAACGAATTTACACACTGGTAACCTTCTTTGCATTTTCAATGTTGACATGAATTAAATTACGTTCTATTTCTGACTGTCCACTTCCTATGCGGGTTATGTTTTCAACCTTTTGAATGCAATGCACATAATACAAACTGGTTTCGATTTTGCCCTCCATATTTTTCTGAATAATAAATCACTTATTTGATGTGTGGTGTCCTGCAGGTTAGAGAGCATAGATGCAATATAAGACAGGTTCCAGTTTTGCAAGACCCTCTATCTCCTTATGTCTGCAATTGGACACTGTTCTTCTTAGGACCAAAGAAGGACAAATTGTAATTCTTGCAGAAAAGGTTTCTGTACGCGTTTTCATGAACATATTTTTGCCAGTTTCTTTTTACTCTTCTACGTAAAATGAACACAGTCATATAATTTTTAAGTCATGTGACATGTATTTCCTTTCTGTGTCTTCTATTTTAAAGTGCGGATGAACTGTAGCAAAACTACTGATATGCTAATGAACAAACTTAATATCAGTTTCGGGTGTTTTGATGGGTGCAGAGTGTGTGCCCCCACCATATATACCAGTGAAACTGCCACGTACTTTACTCCTCATTGCGCGTTCATCAATTATTTTGCCAATATACAATGTCCTTAGAAAAATTCTTTTGCACACACGGTGATCGTCCTGACCAATATTTGTGTGTAATGGCTGAGACATCTTTCTTCTTTAAACTCGTGCAGGTTCTGCCTGATTCACATGCTGACAAAGAAAACTTCTCTGTTTGTCTTAATCATCCAAACGCTAGTAAGTCTGGAAAAAAATCCTTTCGGTGATCATCTGGTTTTTCTTCGTCTTTCTTTGAACACTTGAATCTGCAACGTGAGCAGTGTACAGGTAGTAATGTTCTTGCTGGAATAGTTTTGCCATACTTAATAACATAAACCGCGCCTTTATTTACTAATAAGTGACTTTCACATATATGGATTTGGTAATTTTCTTTCGAGAAAGCTTTTTTCGTTTTGAACTTTGATAATTAGCATCTTTTCGTTGTGTAAAAAGGCGTGGCATAAAGTATCAGTTGATGATTTAATGGTGTGTACGTTTTATCCTCTGGACCAGTGATCGGTGTTTGTATGTAATATATGTTTTCAACTGACGAATTTTCATGTAGCATCTATTTCAGCTCATCGACAACAGAAGCGTTTGGATCGGTAGCAGCTGGCAAGTCATGCTTGCTTGGACATCTGTCTAGTTTGTTTTTCTTGCATACTTCTTTACTTTTCGCATAATCATAATGATATCTATCTTTTATTGCAACAGATGCAATAAGAATTGGTTCTGCATGGAATGGCGCAACCAGATCTGGTTAAACATCAACTACTGGGTTGAATGGTTAACTTGAAAATATGTTAAGTGGGCGACTACATATATTTACCATGCATATTAACCAAAAGTCCATCATATCCGAATTACACAGTCCATCTTTCTTCACTTCCGCTATCAATTTAATCACTATATTTTCTTCTTCTTAAGGCGTTAGCTTATCGGCAAAAGTAACAAAGCACATATGATGCACAATATTCTCCTCTAGATGTTTAACTATTTCAGCTCTCAGGTCCTTGATTGACATTTACAAGTCTAAATGTTATAACACAGCAGCCATTAAGCAGTCGTCACCTGGGTTAATCTTTCTTCCTATCACATTACTGACTAAAAGCTTGTCCAGGCAAATGGTGTGATATGTGTGCAGCATGTCTAGAACTTTTATTTCCTTCATACTATGCCTTATTGCTTTTGAAACATTAGAATAATCCTTCATTTTGCAGTCAACATCTGCTTTACGTTTCTGTAATTGTGATATGTCACTGATATCCCTTGCCTTAAGATGGTTTTCTGAATCATTTTGTAATTTAAAGCTTCTGTTGATGTATTTGCTATCCTGAATTTTGTCTTATTTTATGTAAAGGTTGCTTATCTTTGATTTCTTTTAATGTGTCTTCCGTGCTTTTTCTAGTTTCGTTCTCGGATGTTCCGGTGCTGTTTTTTATTTCTTTTCTTTGGAACTAATTCCCATTTTTCATCATCATTTGTTAGTGTACAGTCATCCGTGTTAACAGAGGAAATATCTTTATTTGATGGGACATAGACACTGTCACTTTGCATATTTGTATTGAAACTGGTAACTGGAGGATCATACTAGGATGCAGTGTAGTCACTGTCACTGTGTTTGTATTTGTCTTTTTGTAATATACTATTGTGCCTTTGGAGGCAAGTTTCTTTTCCATTGTTTCAAGAGGTATTACGGCATCGGAGTCCTCTGAAATAAACAATCATAGCTTTCGTTTACTTGTATTTTCTTTTCCCATTGCATTGATCGAGTTCATAATGTCTTGATTTTTTGTCAGAAGACAATATCGGTTCGAAATCAGTAATTTAAGAATTAACCGCCTCCGTGGTTAGACCCCCTACCCTGTAATCAATGATTCTACAGAAATTTCACCAAATGAATGGTTGATGTATATTATATCAGACGTGCCTATAATATCATCATCAATAACATTACCTTAATCACCCTTTTGCTCAATATATAAAAGTTGATGTGTACTACTTCTGCGAATTAATGTTGAAATGTTCTCTAACTTCATTGTCATCATCTACTCAAAAGTGTTTTCCGTTGTGCTTGATACCATCTTCATCTGTTTCTTCGAGCTATTGTTGGTATTTTTATTTATTTGTCTGTCTCAATCATTCATGTGTGAGTCTAAATTAATTTCATCCTTCTTTCAATTTTTTCCATGAAGCTTTCTTTGTAATTCTGCAACAGAAATACCGGTTTCTGATTTTGCATCCTTAGCAATTGTAATATGCACTTGGCCTTGAATCTTTTTTATAACAATAACTTTACTTTCTACAAATGATTGTTACCCTGATCTCTAACTCATGCTGGCATCATTGGAAACAGAACGGTTTTTTCGTGTGATTTTCTGTATGAATGCGTTCTTTTGCCAATTGTACCCTGTGAATTGTACCTTCTTTGCAGATGTAAAGTAGTTTATGTCAGCTTGAATGCAACTTAAAAATTCATTTGACCAATCGGACCAGTCCCTCTTATAGGCCTCTTTATCGAACTGCAAGTAAATAATCCATTTTCAGACGTGAATCATCATGAAGTACATAAACCATTTCTTAATCACAAGAAATGCAGGTCTGTAAAATTTCAAAAAGACTATTTTATTCGAGCCAGTAAATTATAATAAACCATTTTGTTTTTAAAGAAAACGTTACTTAAAATAATTCCCTCAAATATTTGTAAATATTGGCAGAATTAAATTTAAGATTGCTTGACTTACCTTATACAGTTGCTTATCATAATCTTATAATTGGATACACGTGAAGTATGTTAAATTCATAATCCTTGATAAATACTCCATATAATTAATATAATTTTTAAAAATCGCAATTTAAATTACATATATGAATGAAAAATAAGTCTTTAAAGACAATCAAAAAGGTAAGAAAACTAAGATTTTTTCATCAAGTTGGAAGTCCATTAGAGAGTGCATTATGTGTTACGATTAGTATCAGCAGCAATAACAAAATATAATTGCACAAATTAAGATCTTCATGTGCATTTAAAATACTTATATACTTGGTGTAAATGTGTGCCAATTGCAAGCAACGCATTTTAAACATCAACAAAATGATCGTAAGTCTTAAGCTAAATAATTGTGATTAAACATTAGTAAAAATCACAATCTGGATGAAATTAATAGAAATTATATAGATTTCGGATTTCCTTTTAACCTCATATTAAACTTTAAATGGTCACACTTACATGTAAATTGGATTTATTTCTTCATTGACAATCAAAATACTGTTGCATCTCTTCTCGAGGCAACTGTATGATTGCATCAACAACGAGGACTTTTTATTTTAATACTTAAACAAGCTATTAAGTGTCTTTCATGCAGCCAGTTTAGCAGATAAAGGCATTATAATGTAACATGTAAACTATCTGGCTCAGTCAGAGAACAATCACCCACCAGGTAACCCTTTGGCAATGGGATGAGTAGAACACATTGTTTCAGGTAGAAGGTGATAGTGGATTTCATCACTTTCAAAATGAAATTCTATTTAATCTTACTCTGGAAGAATCTGCTAAAGGTTCATATCACCTTTAACCAGCTGTTTTGTTAGTTATCCCCCTTTGCCTGTAAAGATATGAGCTATGAGCTATCAGCATATATCCCGTTTTACTTTTCTGTATATTGGGCAAAGGCGAACTATAATAATGTTTTACAAAAGTCGCTTTATTGAACTATTTTGGAACCATACAAGCGGTAACGTCGACACACTCAGTTTGAACAACAGATTATATACACATATTCAACAGAGGTTTGTCTAGGTATTCACTGATAATAATAATAATAATAATAATGAGGACTTTGCATAGCGCCTAATCTTTAGAAGCTCGAAGCGCTTTACAACATTAGACAACATCTATAACATAAAAAATATATATAATGATATTGTTACAAAAAAGAAACACCATGAAATTTAAAAAAAGATCATGCTGAAAAATATTTCAGGTAGGGAATATTGTTAGCTCTTTAAGTTAAATATATGAGACACTGAACTTGGTTCATTGTATTCAAATGTAAAATGGCACGCACGGAGCCAACAGCGGTTTCATCTATTAAAAACAAAATAGGTTATGATCAGTTTGTTCTACGCAACTGTAATTTACCGAATCCCGTACAAATTTATTTGCAAGTGTGTTTAAGAACCATTTGGCTCTTCTAATATGTGAAATTAAGAGACTGGAATTGTTTTTGGCCTATAGTGACTGACCGGGTCTAAGGGCTATAGTTAACAAAAAACAAGGAAACAGCGAGCAAGGAACACATACATGCAGATTGTGTCGTCGATGATCATATGTGTCATTGTTCCCTATGCAGTCTTTTGAAAGTATTCAGCAGTTATCCTCCATAATTGCACAGTCTCATATTATTTTACTAACCTATACATTATCTCGAATGACATTTGAAGGACAATGTTGTTTTTATTATTTTATTTAATAACAAGATTCGTTTAAGATGAATTTTACGGAACTCTTATGTCACATAGACCGATGACACACATGCACATGCAATTTTTATTTCTCGCCAGAGAATGCCATACTGGTAGAAGAAACAGCACATATGTGTTTAGTGCTCATTTTAGGTCATTTTAGCATACTTGTTATTGTCAAAATAGACGCTGTTAAATACTCTTTTAAGAAAAGCTAAGATTTGTTTCCTTGCAGTAATATACATTTTATCCAAGCGCTCATATTCTTGAGGCGCATATGGCCTTTTGTATAATGGGATCTTGTATGTATTACGTAAATACGTTATTTACGAAGTTGGTACGCAGACTTCCATACATCGCTAGGACAACACTGACATCCTTCCCTTGGTTTGTCAACATCGTCAATGATTTTTCTGCCGTTTGAATATCTATCATCATGACTGGATTTTGCAATGGGGCAGTAAATGTTCTAATCATATCTGGTCAAGTCTGAGAGAGAGAGAGAGAGAGAGAGAGAGAGAGCATAATATATGCATGAAACATATGCAAAAAGTAAACACTTGCTGATAGGTGCTCGTGGAAATGAACACCATTCGGCAATTATACAAACAAGTATCTCCAAATATAGTATGCACATTCCTTCTTATTAGCTTTTAATACTCTAATAGTTCCTCGGCACATTAATGTCCGTATCATGTCAATTTAGCAACCACCATTGCATAGATTATTATTTAATCAACTGGCAAGAGCTGACCTAAAAGGTCATGTGCAGTCATTCGCTGACAATGCGGCACCTGTTTGGTTTATTTTATGAGATTACCAGTCATTCAATAACCGCTTTATAGAAGGTACAGAACAGTTATATAAACCAATTGTCGAAGCAACCCAAACAGTTGTTATAGCAACTGGGCAACACAAAAGCTCTTGAGACATTACCTGCTGATATTGCTGGCCGTCTTCAAACCACACCAACACCAGTTCAGCCACCTCCCGAAGTTCAGCTACCACCACCACCAAGAGGTAGAACCGACATGATGGATAAATTTACTGAGGAACGTATTGTCGCTATCAGAGATAAAAACCAAATACTTTATATTGCCAAGTTTGGGTGGCGGAAAAAAATAGATGAAACCTGAATATACTAAAACTATAAGTCGTGATGATTGGCGTAAATACACATATTGCATTTTTTCCGGTGCTCGGCTGGTCAAAGGTGTTGATGAATATTTTTAACGTTTTAGCAAGGCTGTAGATGAGTATATTGAAAAAGTGCAACATGAAAGGAGGCTAAGACAAGAAGAGATGGCTCTTCAACTTCAAGAGACAGAAACAATCCCAAAAAATCAAGTGTAACAATTACGTCTAAAACAACGAAGGAAACGATAAAAGGCTAGCCACTCAAGATCGACGTCATAACAAACAGACCCCGTCGTCGATTCAAGATTAACTTTGTCCAAATAACATCCTCGCTGATGCTGATCGACGAGAACTTTTGATTGATGGAAGACGAACCGGCAACAATTTCCACGAAATCATCAATGAAGCAGATGCTATTTGTTATCGTTTGTTTACCGGTGGCGTCATTGATAAAAGTCATTATCGGACATTGATCGATGCAACTACCAACGATTACTACAGTGACTGATCAATTAGATCGGCGATATGAAAATAATACGATTATACACAACACCGTAATTAGCATCATGGATGCCAACGATGACTCCATCAATGACAGCGGAGAGCAGTTGTTATCGTTGATGGATGGAGAAGTAGACAAAAAAAATTGAATATATAATACTGAAGGTTGACTAAAAACAATGTCGACTAAGGACAACGTATACCTCAGCGAAATTTTTTGAGGTTGTATCCGATTTATCACGTTTCGTTGGTACACCTCAATTTGTTCAGACAATCCGTCGTTGAGTACACGTGTGAGCTGCTCTTGTTCCTGCGGAGGCTGGTGATTACAGAGCAATCGCTTTTATACCATCGTACAAAACAAAGTTGCTTGAACGCGTTGGTGGACGAATGAGAGTTACTGATGCGCCCGTGGAAAACATGTGAATGTTTTCCAAACATGTAAGTGTTTTGCAAACATGTAATTGGGTCATTCATAATATTATAATGCCATATTATCACGTCAATGTCACTCTGACACCCGGTCAGATTACAAAGCTGCAATCGGCATCAAAGAAGAATTATGGGGCAAATATATATATGAAATCAGCAGCGTCGCATGGCCTAAATAAATAATCGTTGACAGAACGTCAACTCAAACACTACAATGACGCCAAGACATAAAAACTTGGTGTGAGAATTAGTCTCTTCGCGAATGAAATCAGCGACACAACAAAGACCTGTGGCATATTTCGGCTGCTAGCGACGATACTAGAGCTGGTTGCAGCTGAAACGTCATCACTCGGTGCCGTTGTAACTGCTGCCGGCATGACGCTGAAACAGGCAACCAGACACGGTCTAAAGAAATGAAAAAAGGGACACGGTTTAATATTACCCGGAACGTGGTACTGTCAAAGTTTGAGACAGTCGGGTACGTTTGGTTAACGCTGCCCATGTCGAATTATTATTCATTCGATGCTGATCGGCGATTGAACACAAAGCACATTAGAGTTGTTTTCATGTATGATTATTTACTGAGAAAACCAAACCACGTTCAAACTGGTATCTTTCATCTCGATGGCCGTTCTGGTTCAAGTACTCATTGGGTTGGATTCGCGGTTAATCTATGTGGCGTTGCTTATTTCGATTAGTACGGACTCGCACCACTGAGAGAATTGTAAAATATCTCAGCAAAGACTCACAGGCGATTCCGTCTGGTATTCAACATTTCCAACGTAGACAATAACGATCCATGAATATGTGGTCTCGAAGCATTAGCCGCACTTAGCGCTGTGTCAAGGTCATCGGTGCCACCTCATAAAGTCAAGCACAAATATGTCAGCAGACGGCATAGCCGTCCAAACGCCTTTTAAAACAGGTTAATGGTTTATAATGGTAGATATTTACAGAAGATGCGCTAAAAGCAAGGCCCAGGGCGAAATTGATTTGTCAGCGTATGCAACACGAGATGAACGTCCTGGTTTTTTGTGTCTCGCAGGGATTGATTCAGATAAGGTTGTTATTTTTCAGGATCATTATAGTCGGCTAAAGACAAGCAATATCAAATGGGTCGATATTATCCAGCGAGTTTGACGTGCGACCAAAAATAACATCGTGGGAATTATCGGCGACGGAAAAATCGAAGACTCAGGAGTATCACTCACGATAATCCACAGCGATGTCTGTAGATTTGTTATTAAAGGCAGCGATACAGTAACTGGTGAACTTAACATGGACGGAAATATAATCGCTAACTTGAAATAACCAGGATCGGACGATAACGCTGCAACGAAGAAATACTTGGACAACAACAACGTGCGATAAGAATCGTCAAGAAAAATTAGTGAAGGATTGGCCATATTCAGAGCTGAATAATATCAATCACGAGACCGCATTTACAAATTGTCACGGATTCGTAAATAGACCCGTTAAAGATTTTTTTGGGAGTTCCAAGTGTCGTCGAAATTAAACTCTTTGAAATTCGCACACGACTCGGCGACAACGACAAAAAATTAAAACGATTCAAATTTGTGTTGTTCATACGACTCCATTCATCAACACCGTATACACAGTAGCGTCTGGATCAGCAACATGCACACAACAAAACATCTATACCAAACATGCCGCTGAGTTGACCTGTGTGTATAGGCTCTCCGTTTTTCTAGCTCCGCGATTTAGGATATTTACGACATTTCCACGGCGTAATTCTACCGATAAAATTTCCAGAGCCGTGTTAAATCAAAATACCGAAGAAATATTCATATTGGATCCAGAAGACAAAGAAAATAACCACAATGACGTATTGGTTGTGTCTGGAATTAGTCGCTAAAACACCTCAATTGGTAACTTAGTTTAGACCATAACGAATCATACACAGGCTTTTCGGTATAATCAAGCGTGTGCGTGGAATGCATCGCTGGAAGAAATCATCGAAGAGACGAATTATAGTCATCGATAATATTGTATAAAGCTGTCTGCTCGATGGTCGCTGCAACAGCAACGTTAATTAACACGTTATCAGGGACGCTTGTGATATGATCTCACCCGTATTTGGAATCGGTGTCGGTGTTTGTGTCGGCTTTGCTAGCATCCTTAATATTATCGGGGACAATCTATCAACATGAGCCAGTAAAAAATTACAATAGCAAGCAAAATTAATGTAAATGTGTGAGTGCATTAATATATCGTCGATATTGTCAGCGGGGTTTTAAAAAAATGTGCAATATCATATAATGAATTTGCTGCAATTAGGGATATTTATTATCGGTATCACATCAACACAAGCATGACGTTGCTAGCATTGCCAACACCACATTTAGAATCCGCAGTATAGATAATACTGATCGCAAAAATAACTACACGACTGTATCATTTTATCGCTAACACAACGCCGAAACTACCAAATTACATCAACGACTTCAACTCAGCGGATATTCGATACTGGTGTTTCCCCTCTGATAAAAGCCTCAATGGTCGGTCACTTGAGATAGCATTGGCACAATTACGACTTTATTATGGTTGGTTAAATATCAGAGAAAAATCATTTGGTGGGTTAGACACCAAAAATTCCCTGGTATTCTCGCATAAAACCAGCGCTGATTGAACAGCCCCGTCTAGGAAGTCGTCAGCATGCCGACAGGATCATATCAATTTGAACAAATAAATAATGAACTTCAGCGTAGAAGCAAATATATAACAGGAAAAGAATGAAAGATCGCTATCAAATTACACGAGCCCTCGCTGAGTTCCGTCATTGAAATAACTACGCCGGATTACGCGGTTGACGTTCACATGTCGTCGATCAGAACTGTGTTGGTTGGCCACTGAAAGCACCAGCTTAAGCTAACTACCACGACCTTAATGATCTGATTATGTTTTAGGCAAACATACATTAGTAAAAAATCCAGAGCTTAGCAGACATTCTCATGTGGAATGATAGGTAGAAAATACGAAAGAAAATTAATGAATACGACTGTATAACGATAACTTTGTTAGACAATGACAAAAACATTTGGGAAGTTCTGGCAGAGAGTAACATAGCGTAAGATGAGGCAGACTATGTTAGGAGAGTTCCAATATAACCTGTGTGGCTTTATAAAAAAGCAACAGTGAGGGAATAAGAAGCTGAGAACTTGCACGATTGGGTTATTTCTAGTAAATCATTTATTAATAAAATAACGAGGAACATAACAATGCACAGAACAGTCTGAGTGGGCATTTTGAGCGGTATATAATTGATAATCCAAATGATTAAACATGAACTCGTTAATGTGGTATCAGGTATGAGATCGGTGAGATTTTATGCAGAATACTTTCAAGCGTCTTTGCTAGAAACATCAATAAGCCGTAGTCATAAATAGTTATTACCCCGGGGCGTGTACAAAAAGTCATTTCTCGATTATTTTAAAACTACCACAGAACAAATATCCACGTTCAAACTACCTGGGTTGGATATCGATTAAATGAAACAGGATCTCGATGGCGTAATGGACAAATATTTTCCAAAGATTATTGAGGCATGTTAGAATATAAGAGGCTCTCCAGATATTCTTCGACATAAGAAAGATCCAATGGGCTGTGGTCGCCATACAACACATGGCATTGCCAATATAGGATCGACGATTTATATAAATCTAATATGTGACGCATTCGACGGTAGCTATACCGAGTCAGGGCAACCATTCCAATGATATGCCCAGCAGGGACATGTTCTTTACAGTTCTTCTCAATATGTCCCACCAGGGCATCTGTTTGTGCCGGTGCCCACTAATCCTGTTTATTTACGATATCATATTCTGTCACTGTCACCAATACATTTTATTCCAACCGACCAAGATGGTAACCTAATTAACCCGCGCGGTGAAGAATTAACTTTTAGTTTGTATTTGCGTGACAGACGTTAATGGTCAGCCGTGACATAAGAAGACAACAAAAAAGCACAGTACACCACCAATAACCAAAATCCCATTTTTTTGTAGTTAATTTTGTTTTACCATCTCTCTTTTGTTTTGGTACCTGTGACGTTGCTATTCCACCTTGGCGGATTCAGGAACAACACAAGTTTCTTTAGCTGTTTTGCACGCGCACGTAAAGCCGCACGAGTTTCATTTTGTGGAGACAACTCTGACTGTATTTTCTCAATAGCGCTTGCCAATGGAATGAATTTGTTTATCGCATGTTGTTGGTGTAAATCCGCCAATGACGATTCCTTTTCGCGCTGAAGTAATTCGAAAAATCTATATTCAATTCCTTAGGAACATCGTAGCATCGTTGGTCATCTGTGAATGGAGCCACTAAATAAAGTTTGTCCCATTTGAGCGACCTCATATTCAGGTTGATCAACAATTGGATTTTACCAGAACCGGATGAAATACTTATAATAGCTCGAATGAAATTTGACAATACTAGATGATGCTTGACTGATATTTGCTTGCATGTCGCAAAGAAGTCACTCATGTTCAAATTGTACAAATATAGTATTATCTATAATCACGAGTTTATATTGCGTTCGACGCAAAACGGTCAATGTGTTATCTATTTTTGATTTAATTTATATTTGATTTAATTTAATCGTTTGTTTCTTAGTTTTGACTTTTTTTTTAATTCATTTTACACACTATTGTAATGTAATTTAATTTACTGGATTTATATTTTCCAGAAAGTCAGTTCAGTGTTTCGAAAACCTAATATTAGAACTTTGTTTCTAAAGCTGACCTAGTTCCTGACCTTTTTCATGATTTGAAGTAAACAAATGTTTTTTATACACAACTTTTCTTAGTTTGAGATTCATGGAATGAAATCGAGGCTGTTCTGGAAATACGTGACATTATAGATGTAAATGTCTTCTACGCGGTTCTAAACATCTAGCAATGATTTCAAAATTCTGATTTTACCGGAAAGTTTTGAACAGCAGCCCGATTTAATAGTGATGTTTTGAGAAAGAATTTCAGTTGGGATTTAAATACTGAGACGTCAAAGCGTTGGAATTTTTGTTGTGACGAGTTGGAGTTTAATTTGAATTTTTCTTCAAATTATTTGGATTCTAAAAGATCATTTTTCCTTGCATATAATTGTGCTCGGAATTAATTCTCGGACAAGAATGCTTATAGAAATTTACAGAATTCAACCACCGGAATATTATTTTCCGTGGTTCAAGAAAGAAATATTGACACTTCAATACTTTATTGACTACTGTACACGTCATGGCCTTCCATTTTGGATTTCGTCGGGACTCGAACCCAGATTCATTAGAACATTTATTTATCGGATTTCTTACGATCGTAAGTTCATTCACTCATATTTACCTTGTATTTAGGGAAATACATTTTATTATAATTTACAAAGCTTGTTGTCTTCAAGTTTTTCTTGTTACTATCCAAAATGGCCTAATTCCGTAAAAACGGATACAACTGGGCTCAAAGTAATAACAACGAACGATAACGGGTGAGAACTCACAGGTAAGTGTGTGAGATGCGTCATATATAAGTTTGTGAAACACGAAAAGTCACTGGTGGTGATATTGCTGCGAAAATCACTCGAGAACTGGTTGATAACATCGGCGATGGTCGGTAAATTAGCCATGGTGGGTTGGGCAAAGTCCCCGGAGCGTAGCTCCCCGGGAAAGCCCCCATGCTAGGTAATTGGGATACAGAATTTGAGCGGCAACCGTTAGCATCATTTGAACCTGTCTCTATGGATTTTGTATGTACAATCGTGACTAAGAGTGCAACAAAGTCATGTGAACTTGGTCCAGTTCCAACATCACTGCTACTTGAGTGCTTAGATCCAGTATTGCCTTCGCTAACTGATGTTATTAATATATCTATCTCTCATCCGGGGAATTCCAATCATTTTTTCAAAACTCCCATTGTAAAACCTCTGCTGAAGAAACCAACACTAGGCCATAACGATTTAAAGAACTACCGCCCAGTTTCTAATTTCCCATTCATATAAAAAATCTTAGAAAAGTTTTTCTTTCCCAGCTTGTATCTCATCTAAATTCAAACAGTCTTTTTAGCAATGTACAATCTGCATATCACCCTTGCCACAGTACTGAAACTACTCTTCTAAAAGCAGTTAATGACATTGTCTCTGCGTTGGATAGCGGAAAGATCACAGTCCTCACCCTCCTTGATTTGTCTGCAGAATTTGACACAATAGACCATGATATATTACTTCACCCTCCCCCAGCATGTATTTGACATTCATGATACAGCCTTACTGTGGTTCAAGTCTACTTGGTCAACAGGACACAAATTGTATCTGCAAATGGAATACACTCCAGCCCAGTTGATCTGTGTTGTGGTGTTCCACAGGGGTCTGTTCTTGGACCTGTTTTCTTCATTCTGTACACTCAGTCGCTCTCACGTATCATAGATCATCATCCAGTGTCTTATCAATTGTACGCTGATGACACCCAAATATACAAATCTAGCCACCCAACTAAAGTTCATGCTACCATCCAAGGTGTAGAGAGGTGTATTTCTGATGTGAAATCATGGATGACATGTAACAAGCTGCAGATGAATGATGATAAAACTGCGGCCATTCTGATCACAGCACAAAGACTTTCACTTTCACATCCTTTACCTCAAACAATAAATATCAGCAACTCCAACATTAAATTCACACAATCAGTACAAAACCTAGGTGTTACTCTGGACAGTACTCTCACATTGCATCAACATGTCATGAACATATGCAAGGCTGCATATCCTGAGCTGAGATGCATCAGCTCAATTCGCAAATATCTTTCAGTTCATGACACTAAAACACTTGTGTGTTCATTAGTACTTTCAAGACTGGACTATTGTAACTCAATTCTGTCTGGTTTATCTCAATATCTACTCTAGAAACTTCAGAAAGTTCAAAACACAGCTGATCGGATCATACTTAGAGTACCATGATCAGAGCACACACCCCACTGCTCTGAAGCCTACACTGGCTATCCATTCGATCCAGAATCAAACACAAAATTTGTTCTCTGTGCTACGTTTCACTGTCGGACTCTAGTCCAACATACCTATCTGACCTCACCCATGTGTACACACCAGCAAGAAACTTACGCTCCTCTTCAGGCAATCGTATACTTATTATTCCCACTATGAAAACAAAGTTATATGAACAGCGTTCTTTTGCATACCAGGGCCCAGCAACGTGGAATGAATTGCCCACTGAATTTAGACACAAAGACACAGTTATCACATTCAATAGTGCTCTCAAAACTCACTTATTTCGACTGCAGGAACAAAATTAAAGACCTAATAATGTTTCCTACGTGAAATATTCTCAGCATGTTTTTTTTATTTTTTAATGTTTTTCTAATTTCATGGTAATTGTTTTTGTAAAAATGTTATTATATGTTTTTATCTTATAGGTTTTTTCTGATGTTGTAAAGTGGAATAATAACTAAGATATTTTATCGAAGGGTATCTGCCGGGCGATAACACAATTGAACTGGAAGCGCTGAAACGTTCCTCGGTGAAGCTCAAAAATTCTACCCGGAAGTAATCACCTACAATTTTCCTGGATACAACTAGCAGATCATTAGGTCGCCATGAGTTCCAGAAATCAGACATTGGGGTCTCAGGAATTACGGTACGTATAATTGTACTCTGAATCATGTCCGGCTGTAATCTGATTAGCAATTTCAACTGTTGTAATGTCTCACCGCGCAATCAATGGTCATACAATATTTCTTGGTAGTGCCTGAAATAATTGCGCAGCCAGTCATGCGGAATTTTTCCCGTCCCTGATCGCCACGCATGATAATCGATGTGTTTTTCTTCGACAGTTAGTTAAGTAACATTATTAAAATATCCCCCATTCGCTGGGGGGGGGGGGTCCACGCATCACCACGCTATAGAAAAAAGATGTGATACATACATGACTTAACTCCACGCGCTTTTATCTCTCTGGCAAGACGGTGAGTTGGAGTCAACATAATCATATCCAAGTTTTTAAATAATTATATCGCACGTGTTGTTTTACAAGAACCACCAGGACCATTAAGAAAGACTTTCCTATATCGCGTGATTGGATCATTCACTGACCGAGACGATGATGGTTCTTTGAATTTATCGTTTCGATAAAACACACCAGGAGGTTTAACATCGGCAGAATTTGAATAATTATATATTTGTTCGCGCATTTTTCTCCAATAACCGCGGCGTGTGCTTGTAAATCAGCAAACATCTCCCTACACAGCGTAGCTGTGTTGATAAATGTTTTCTCAAAATTCATTTTCGATCAACTCATATAAAACGAATCCGTTGAGACTCTAACATCACCCGCTGAAATCTGGTTAATCATCGATAACAGATGTATTGACGAATATGCAAGCATAGAACATCTCAAATGAGTGAACTGCGGGAAATAGCCGTCGTAGTAACTAACAACCGTGCCAATATTTGTGTCATTGAATAAACACACATGCTCCTGAGAAACTAAAACACCTCGTGACAACGTATCTTCGGTCATAAAATATAGTTCTGCCAGATTCATGATTGATCTTGTGCAGCATCGTTTATTTTCAGATGGGGCACAGAATGTAAACTTACCGATAATTTTTCTGCAGATATCTTTATTATAGTGCGGTAGCCAAACTGTCATCGCCGTTCATTACGAAATTTTACAGACAGCGATATAAGTAACTTGCCATCCAATATATTTCGTAATAGCATTATTGGAGCCCAGGCACGTTGATGTTTTGCACAACATTCATTCAGATTAATTTTTGTGTCCTATTTATTAAAATGATGACCAATCCAGACGGGTGCAAGCGGATTAATACTCGCTGAGAACTCGAATGATTTAATTTCGGCAAATCCAGTCGGATCATGTTCTGTGTGAAGATTGCCATTGATCGCTACTCTGGTGAATTCGTGTCTTGGACGATCGAATCGATCAAAATACGTTTGACATTCGCCGTATCCAAGAAAGCTTGCCGGGTAAAAAAACACGCTGTCAACTAAGATCATATCAGCAGAATTATATTTTGTGTTCCAGAGACCACCATGTCCAAACTCGACACAGGATCGTGATATATCGTCGAGACATTCATTGGAACTTGGACGGAATGAATGGTTTTGCTTCGCTGTATGGGCCACAACTCTTAGTCCGTTTCCACGTCTCGGATTAAAAAATGTTCTCTGACACATTGGGCTACGCAATTTAATGTGTCCGTGGCCGTGGCATTGATTCTTGCACCGCATATCAGGATCGTTTAATCGGAATAGTGCATAAACCACCGATTACCCTTGATGCTTATTATTGTAGCATAGTTTGTCTATTCTAGTAAACTTGCTTAGTTTGGTGCTTTTGTCCACACTGGCTATGCTGCTATATCGCTGTGATTTCTTAACATTGTCAACACGAATAATCCAAGCTGAGCCATCTTCGCTGACATGTTCGAAGATACATTTTGTTCTGAAGAGATAGCATTTGTCGTATGCATGATTATTAATACTAGTACCTGTTCGGATTGTCGTTCATTGTAAAGTCGACAGAAATGCCGTCGCCGTCTTTCCGGAATGTTGAAAATGCAAACATGAGATGCTTTGATTTTTGGCCATTCTGATAAATTCGTGTAATTGCATCTCAGATGGTGGACATTTTGTGTCTTTATTTAATCTGTCAAAGTTCAATGTAGTGGTCTATTGTGGTTCAATCTCCGATACTCTTTCTGTTCTCGGTCAATACACTAGTCTGCACTGTTAGATCGCCGATAATCTCTCAATCTCACTCGCGTTTAATTATTCATTTATTTATATGCCTGTGCAAATGTTTTACCTTGGAAAAGCTGGTTTTATCCCGGTTAGACTAAAATACTGTTCCATCATCTGTTTGCAACAGTATAATTAGTTATCGCTATATAATTAGCGAAAGTAATTTCTTTTTATCAGCTTTCTCCGAATAATATAATAGTGCTGGAACAAAATAGTTGTCCTGACTCATGATCAAATCAGTCCGACCTTGTGGAAAAAAATGTGGAGGTGATTATTGTGGTTATCACATGGCCAGTGTTCGCGGTGGCAGTACTGGACCTCAACCATGTCTTCAATGAGCAATTGGAGTCAAGGGGAAACACAATTATGTGTGTCTTGTGGTTAACACAATTATCGAGCGCTTAAGCGATATTATGAGATAATGAACGCCACTAATGATATTAGAATACAAGATGCAAATTAATATCGCGAAAGACATTCCTCTGCTGAAAAAAATGTTGCAATAGAAAAATTGGAATTCATATGTGGAGCAAGCTGAGAAAGATATTAATCTAGAGGAATTTGAAATGCGTCCAACATGCGTTAATTACGAAGCAGATCGGGCCGGTGTCATTAGAGATTGTCATCACAAAGATATCTTGGAAATATAAGCAACATGGGGTTCCTTACTAAAGAAATTCCAGAAAATAAAAATAAATTAATAAATTATCTTTTTTTGTCTTCACAGGTTTGGTTATGAGTGTTTTAAATGCCTTATCAATGATGGACTACTTATTGTTCACGTGAACTCAGATAGAACAGACAATCATTTGTAAAAGTTACAGGCCATCACACAAATAGAAAACACAATACGCGGAAAAAATACAGGAAAACGAAAAGGAAAGAAGCACGACCAGTAGATTCAACTAATCTTGGCACTGGAGAAACAAACGATTATAAATAAATATCAACTGCTGAAAAATATTTTGAACTTGCCATAATTCTGTACAGCTTGTCGCAGATGGTGCAACTAATTCAGCTACATTGAAGCGACTTAGCCAGAAAATAAAATTCGCGTATATCACACAGCAAATATCACTGTTACCAGACCCACATACAAGTTAGTTTTCAGTATAAAACCAACGTAGTTGATTTTTTTTACCGCAGAGAATTGCCGGAAAACTAATTCGACTCACATTTAGACATTGCCACCGACGGCTTTTGAGTCGCCTAACATACCGGCGATAAATTGATCGCTGATAATAGCACGCAGAATTTCCCATGCTCGGCAAAATGAATACCTGTTGAGATAATATAACTGGATTGCTCAGATACTTAATAAATTCTCTGTTAAATGCGTGTACACTAATATTTGATCAGTCAGGTTTGAATGTCCTGATTACATTCTATGTGATTCGCTAGTAAAATTACTGCTGATATAGTACATGAAAATTTTTTCAGCCGTATATTCTTAACGGAGACAGTGTTTAGGGCGTATGGATAATCTTTGGATCAACCTGTGGAAACTTACTTCACGTGTTCGGTCACAGAGCGCGACTGGCATATTGTCGGCGTTTAAAAAGTTATTAAAGTGCGGGGCAGCCTGCGATGCATTGAAAAAAGACGAAATATCGTTGAATTGCAAACCTACACACCAAGTGTACTTGCCTGGGTCTCCATCCGAACCCAAATAAGGATGTTCATTTTATCGCACCTGGGGTTCACTTGGGTGTGTGTGAAAATCAGCCTTGACAGCCGTCTGAATTTCTAAAATTCGCATATGGGTCTGTTTACGAAACAAGATAAAACCCCAAAACAATTACCCATGAAAGTCATTCAACAGATATGCAACGTCAATCAAACTGGTCGCAGTCAGTAATGTTTGCAATCCGCAGATTAATAAGCATTACCGTAGGTATAATTAACATTCTCACAATTGGGCCTTGATGGGGTGGGGCGCTCAAGGTCAACGCGTATTTTATTTTCGTTTCCTGCTCAGACAATAACCATGCTTACATATAAGCCTCGGATTGGCCTTTTGGATAATTAAAGAGTCAACATTACTTGGCTAAATTAACTTATGTTTCGCCTAAATTCAGAAATGGAGAATAGATTGATCTCCATCCCGAAAAGGTCGGTCGCGTGTTTGTTTTGGTTCGGCCGCCATTTAGGACAGCCTCGTATTGGCCTTTGGATTGATAATGAGTCAACACTACTTGGCTAAAATAGCATTTTGTTTAGCCCTCATTTTGCAAAATATGGCCTTGATGAGGGGGTCCTTTTCCCCAAGTCGTCCCCACTTTTTGGGTAGGTCGCCCCTCCCCTTCTGCTGCTTTAGAAACGCAACGCATATATATATACACACACACATATATATATATATATATATATATATATATATATATATATATATATATATATATATATATATATATATATATATATATATATATATATATATATATAACGTTATTATTTCCTAACTTCGAGCACACGAGAGATTTCATAGTTGAATGGAAATTGTCCAGCTGCAGGTGTCAACCAGGGTTATATCATATGTAAATTGAAAAAGAAAACAGCAACATGCAATGAATAGAGTTTGACTTTAAACAAAGAACCAATAAGTGGTTTAACGTTTAATTTGGAAATTTTAAATTTCGTTGAACAATAACCTTATATCTCATACAACATATTTATAGTCGCAAATCAGTGTCTCCAAATGTTACTTACATTTAAATATATAAGATCAATTTATTTTTCAAGGGTATGCATGTAATATTATATTCTTTGAGGTATTCTTCTTTTTGTTCCGTTAATATGAATTGTACACATGTACGTGTACACTGCACCTCGAGCATAATATAAATTAAGTGAGCTAATTAGGTTTCTTGATCTTGAAGCAAACCTTTTAATTTCACAAAAATATAGCTCCTTTTTTCATGCTGCCTAGTTTCTGCTGTAGAATTTTATAGTTTGAAAATGTTTTCATTGAGGAGAAATGGGAGGCTGAGTTGTCTAAGACCCTGGCCTTTACAGGTCACTTCATTTTAGTCAGCGTGGCATGTGCGATAGCTTGCCAGTAGCTTCCCGGGGCTGGTGGTTCTTCAATCCGTTTTCCTGGTTTGTTCCTCTGCCAAATGTTCTGGCCGCCATGTATGGCATATTATCCGCTAAAATGTGCTTTAAACCCACATACCCAAACTAAACCTACTTTTCGTGAGACACAGTCCTGTTCCCTTCTTCAAGAAAGGAGAGATAGAAGGATATAATTCTAGCTTCTCTTTGTAGAGGTGTCCTTCCGGCATCCGGATGTGGTTTCTTCGCTTGTGTGTGGAGAGGTACGGAGGCCAAAGTGACATCTTTCTATCTTTATCTTTCGATGTGAGAGTAACCATCAATAAATAGCAATGACCATGGAAAGCAAACTATTTATTGGTATAAAAAAACATGACCATAACACTCAGTATCGGAAAATGAAATCAGGTTAAAAAATTAACAGGCAACCAACATAACAACTGCATCAAGTAATTTAAATATCTTAGAACTGTTATTAACCGAGTTATTTTCATTGCGACTGATTCTAAAAAGCAATTTATTTAATTCTCTTCTCGGTCAGTTATGATGCATTCAACAAGTCAGTTTTACCCCAATCTGGTAATTAAAAACTCAGTGTGCATTTATTTTAGCTGATCAGGGGTCCACCCTGATTGTGTGATAAATTTTAATTGTCATAAACAATAATTGTATTTTCTGCATCACATACAACGTGTTGTGTTTGAATTTGAAATTTGAAATTTAATTAAAATCAGTTAATTTTGTCTCTTCTATCCTGTTTTTGAACTTTAAAATTTCATAAAACAAACTCGTTTTGTTACAATATGGGCATGCTTTTAACGTATGATTTATATTCATTTACAAAAGTTACTTCTTTTCTCATTCACAATATTACTAATTCCGTTCTTCAAATAATACTTGCATTTATTTCAAGATGTCTCATATTTGCTCAACCAGATGTTTTACAAAAGGACCGTGTTTTAAAAGTAACTTGTTTGAGTTCTTTTGCTTTTGTTTTCAGTCTATCGAAATTCTTTCTATATGCACACATTGCCCAATGTAAAGGAATGAAACCATACAATTATGTATTTATGTCAGCTGATATGGGTTCAAGCCTGAGACTGAGATATATTTTACACGTCATAAAATCTAACTTCCTTTTCATTCCAAATAAGTATGGTTCTACTGTACGATCCTGATTTGTTTTACAGCACTTTTCCAATCTAGCGCAGAAATTTAAATTCATTTAAAGTTAATTTAGTACTTTTTGATGCAACACAATTATATAGCCTTCTTCAAACATTCTTTCAGTTGATTAAAGATCTCAGATGTTACCTGTTTGGTTTGGAAGTTTTCAATTTAATTATAATAAATTACTTCCATTCTCCAGCATGGACCTGGTATCAGGTCGCAACTAACATAAGGAACTAGAAAAACCGTAAATCCAAATGCATAATTATATACTAGATACGAGGAATGAACTAAATTTTGTGTGAGTTTAGAAAATTATATAAAAATGTATCTTTTTTACGGTATAGCTAAATAGAATTCCACATGAAATTAAGAAAATGTGGCATTTCGATAATGACATCAAAATATGATGCAATGTGGATAATATATTCAGTTCAAAAATTGTACAGCAGATGACCTGATGCCAAAACTTGTTTATATAAATGTTTTCATGCTTCTTATTCGACTGTTGGCATTACACCGACTATATCCTGTGAAGCCACTATGTTAGGTGTACATACCTAACAATAATTGCAAGAACAACAAAAGCCTGAAACACCTAATTTACAAATATATCTATATCTTTGACTATTAATCAGTGCTAGCTCAAAACGTTATTCCTTAGACTTAAGCTTTGAAATTTACCATGGATCAATGTGGGAGACTGTCCTCTGTTACCTCAGACAAAATATTGCGATTTGCCATATTGAGGCCCAAGGGAGACAAGTTTTGCACTTCATAGAAAATGTACCTTATATGTGATTTCCCGTACATGTTAGAGCACAGACTGATGATAATTAAGATTATATTCAGGACAGAATTTCATTTTCTTGCATGTTTTGCCTCCAAACAGTATTAATTTTGCGAAGGACTATTATTGTTCCATTTGATTTTTAAAAGAAGTATAAATATAATGAAATATAATTAATAAACAAATTACCATAGTGAACAAACGAAAACAGAAGTTTTACCTATAGAAAACATGACCCTAGCCCATAGTTGCGAAAGCCCTGTTCACACTTCATTGTCTTCACTTTCTAGCGTCCCACAGTATCGGTACATACAAACAATGGAAGCATGATCAGCCAATAAACAGGTATGCAATAAAGCGCTTTCTCAAAGAATCGTGTGCTGGCGTGAGGTCATCTCTGCGCTTGAAGCCAACAAAATAACCAGTATACATGTAGCTGTCACGAATTGGTGACCATTGACATTTACATCTGCCGCAATCAGGATTATCCGCAGAGATGCAAAGTGATTGCTTCTGCATTTGGCTGTCCTAAGCTTAAAATCTGTAACAGGTGTGACAACGTAAATTAATGCTAGTAATAAAAAAGCAAATAAACGACGATGTATACATATATCACAATTGCACAGAATCAATAATCTATCAGAACAAATAAAGAACCAGGAAAATTTACGTTGAAACATAAAAGAGTTCTGTGTAGGATGGCTAAGATAACATTCTTATGCTAGTAAATAACGAATATTTCTCTAATACCTGGGTATTACATATTCCGCTTAGTAATGGAGAATTAATACGCAAGTTTCATGATGCAGTATAAGCATTTTACAATCATACGATTAAAAACAAACAGCCTGAGGCTGTTCCTTAAAGAATGCACATTTACATAAATACAGCAAGTGTGTGTTCCAAGCACACACATGTACACACGCACATGCTCTATCAAACGACCTACGTTTAACTTAGCAAACACTGTTCTACCTTTCAGTCTGCAGAAAGCTTATTATCTTTTAAACATTGTTTACGTCAATATAGAATTCAGTGTAAATGAGACTTAGTTCTGCTTATTCATATTTTTTTCTACAGAGGTTCTACATGTAGATGAAATATAATTTTATCTTCGGCCGCATTCTGCATTTTACCAAGATATTCATTCCAATAATTCATTTTCAAGTGGACTATTTTAAAACAATTTAAATAACCAAACCAAATATTGAAGAGCAATATTATTCTCTTCCCATTCAGATGAAATTCAGGATTAAAAACAGAAGAAAAAAATATCATCTTCTGAAACCGTTTCGCAAAAAATTTGAAGAAAGTTATTTCTTGGTCTTTTCCTCAAACAACTAAATACTTTACACAAAAAGAAATAATACTGTATTAAGTGATTACTTTAAAAGAGCATAAGGGTCTCAATGCAATAAATTTATTCCTGGGATACAGTTTGTAGAAAATCCATCATCTCACAGCCAATGAAAACTATTTTTCCTGTTAGAATAATGTTTAGACATACGTTTGGTTCGTGAATCTGTTGATGTGCATTTGTGACAATTCCATCTAAGTAGAAATTGAATACTCTATTTTGTATTCTGTAAAACTTACAGCCAAGAGGTTGAGATCGGAATAAGGTTTTCAAATATGTATGCATGATAGAAAATAACAAGTTTGTTGAGGCCAAAAATCCAGTAAGGGAATGGTCGGTTACGGTCTGTTTCTTAATCATTCCTGGTTTTAATTGATATCATTTAACATCATGTTTGTAGGTACGAATTGATCATTTAAAATAGTGGAACTGGTATTCCTTTGATGAATCCAACAATTTCCACAACCACTATTCTTTCGGCTCACGATCAGTTTCTTTTTGCAAAACAACTTTATAAAACAACTCCTGAAATTTCCCCCGAATGTTAAATAAGTCAGTATGTTAATAGAAAAACTCAAATAGTACAAAAGCTGAAACACACTCTGGAATACGTCGTCTAATGCTGTGGATCTGTCATTCCCCCTCATATAAGTATTTATAAGTATCTTTGCACGAATAACGTGGCTTGGAAAATTGAGTGCGAAAAATATCAAGGTTAGCGCAAAGAGCATTTTGGTCACCTTGCATTGTGTGCCGTTGTTTGGTCTCCTATGTCTCCAACTGTATGATTTATGTTTCCTTTTCATCTGCAAGTGTTTGATATATTTAAACATTATTGTGAGAGTAAAACCAGAGATTAGAAACGTTGGTACCACTAAGGTGAGCAGTGAATCAGTTAGTACAAGCGCCTGCGTGACTTGAGCAAAATCTGGATTTAAGGTGCAGTTTGCCGTCAAGATCCACAACGGGAGATGATATAACGTTAAAGCTCCAACACAGAACGCCCCGATTAAGATCTTCGCCTTCATAGTCGTACAAAATTGGCTTACTTTAAATGGGTGGCATATGCGAATATAATTTTCTATCGTTACCATGACCACCAGCCACACAGAAACAGAACCGCAAATGTAAGTGAAAAAGATGCAAAGATGGCAAATGATATTCGTCGTCATTATGTCCAAGTCAAACGTCCTGCTGATCCAGATTAGGAAGAGGATAAAAAGAAATCCATTGTCGGATACCGATCTTGCTGCCAAGTACAAATTACATGACGTCGTCCGAAGCTGTTTCCGAAGAAATACGATCAGTGAAAGGGTATTTCCAATAAGTCCGAAAATGCATATCAGTGGAAAACAATACTTCTCGATTTGGTGAGTCATCGACGTAGCGCAGACTTCATTCTGGATGTGAGAAGAAGATACGTTTGTCACTAAATATGTCTTAATGGTGTTTTCTTTGAGTAAAGCAATCCAAGATGTGTTGTCATTATGATTGGCCGTCGAGCTCTGAAATGAAATTTGCCAAATGCAATTAAATCTCGATCTATATGTACAGTTGACATGATTTACACCACTATACCCTATTTCCATCATATGTCAACTATAGCAAAGTATAAAAGAAATTAAACATTCCTAGCTGGCTCATAAATACTTTATTGGCGGAAGACCCTAGTAGTTATAGAATTTATGTTACGAGTTGAACTTTGGCAACACCTGCATCTTGTGCTATTAAATACATGTTGATTTTACGTTCAATAGACCCTAGATCCACAATTGGAATCTCTAGTTATTTCCTGCACCACACGAATCATAATAGTCTTCTGTAAGTAAAAGAAAAGTCACGGTGCTCAATTTTCATACTTATCGTCAAGGTAGAGGGTATTTAATTTACAAAATGAAGCAATTCGGGTCTAAAACTAAGTTCCAGGGACACTTTTAATGCAACATTTAACCTTTGCATAGGATGACAGCCAAGGAATATCCTTTATATTAGTTTATATTAGTACAACTCCTATCTGTCTGTTTATCTATCTATCTATTTATTGATCTACTGTGATCGGATATATATATATATATATATATATATATATATATATATATATATATATATATATATATATACACTGTGCAACATATATCTTTCGCAATTATAGCTATATATGTAATTTAAAATGATCCCCTATGAAAGATCCTGTACATGAAGTCGTCGAAGTTTGAATTTATACTTATCTACTGAAATAGTTTTATCATCCAGGCAAAATATAATACAACCTGATAACGGTAGCAAAACCTGTACGATATGATGTACAAATTACATCAACGCCTTCAAATTTGTATATTTCTCTTTGACCAGCAGTACATAAAACACCAGCATTGTCAAGTATTGTCAACATTTTTATGATGGGAAAACCCGTGTACATTTTCAATAATAATCGTACAAAAAAACATATCGATAGCTTATGCTGGATCTCTAGTATTATCGTAAATGTTAATTAAAAGCCTTCTCTGCCATAAATAATGGTAATGGTGAGGACCTCTCAATTTTATTGTATCTACTTTTAATATAAGACTTTTCATCCGGTTTAAACATTGTAAATATGTTTAAAATCTGGATTCTTCTCAGTGTCAGTGGAATATGGGACATTATACATGTTTTTGTCTCATCCCCCATCAAATTGTGTGCTTCGAATAAAAAAGGGTTTTCCCCGGGTTCCTCTATCTTTACTTTGTTTTGTTGTCAAACATTATTAGTGTGGCAGTTGTGTTTCTTGACAAAAGACATGACAGTGCACACACACACATGCAACAAATAGAATAATATATGTGATATGTAATCACTCAACGAAATTGTCATAGGATTAGATTTTGGATGATACGCTCATTAATTCCTTGCTTTCAGACTCAAATAGATTATCTAAGATGATCTCTATGCAAGTATGCTATATCTTCGGTATCACAAAAGGTACACTCCATTACTAAAATTGAGGTTTACTGGTTTTATATAATATTCAGTTTGATGTTTGGTGATAAACGTGTGTATTAAAGTGCAATGTTATTTCATCTGACTCAGCCGGTTGATAGAAAATATAAATTGATTGATCTGAAATGGCTGTGCATGGTCATTATGTATTTTGTATTTGCTCATCTCGGTAGTAATGCAGCCCTTTATCGTATTGGCAGAACATGTAAAAAAATACAGAAAGCTACGGCTTTTGACTTTAAGAAATATAATCAAAAACATGTGTGTACTTATAGAGCGACATATGCGGAAGCTTGCCATGATTCTCCAGTTACAGGGACCTTCCTCTACCAGTTAAAGTGACCCCACATGTATAGCCTAACATGTGCCGAAAATGACGTTTTACCCAAAGAAACAAAAGAAATCAATATGTTATATGAAATGAAATCCTGTGACTTCTATATTTGCTGTTATTACACATTGCAGCTAAAACATTACCTATATATTCCGCCGAGAAACATGATTTTAAGATATAGTGCAGCATAAATTGTTTCATTTACACATTGGTCTCTGATTGCACTTACCTCACAAATCGCTTCATCATCCATTTGTTTTGGTTTGTTGTCTTTTTGTCTTGTTAAGCTGCTGCAAGTGATCGTCTTGTGGATGGAAAACTGCGGTTTTTAAAGAGCAGTTTACCGCATGAATGCTATGTGCTGTCCTTGTTGTGTATCTCTATTCCGGTTAGACCATGCGATATGTTCTGTCAAAATGTCACTTTATTTGACTTCCGATAAAAATATAAAATGTTAATATGCTGACAACAGCTGACAGTATACTGTTCTGGGTGTTATTTAATTCGAATCCAATATGTCACGGAACATTGTTTAAACAATCCTTAATGATTATGAATATATGGTTATTTGCTATCAGACTTGGTTGTAATCAACATTACAGCGGAATGGATATGTGTTGCAGTTATTAGAGAAATCGATAATTTGTTTAAAACATCTATGCACATTTAGAAATAACTCATATGTGTTGTTTTCTAACTTCAAGAACATTGTGCCCAATGTTAAGTCCATCGTAGAAATAAAAATAAAAAGGTTAGCAGCATTATTTAATGCCGCGTCAAAAATATTTAAATGCATTTATTGCTGTAATCATTTGCATGAAAGAATCTTAAAAATTCTGAATGGTTTAAAGTAACTGATACATTACTTAAATTGGTATGTCCAGGTGATTATTCTAAATTTATAAATACAGGGCGGAACTTGTACCATGTAGTTTCTTAGCAAGTCAAACAGAACTTACAATTAAAGGATTGTGTAACAGCAAACAATTAAGGAATTGTGTTATAGCAAGCCGATAAATGTTAAAGAAATGCTTAAAAATAAGGAAAAATACATACACCAGTGATTAATCAGCCTGCATACTTTATGACATTATTAGACAACAATTTTGCACTTTTGGGGGTTTGCTTTGGTGAGTGAATGTAATTCGTCAAGTGCGCAGTAGGTGGAAAATTGGCTTCATAAATGCTTCTAATTCATTAACCGAATCAGCTTCCTTTAGGTACACATATTCAAGATTCGTATTATGAAATAAATAGCAACCCAGTAAGCTACACTTATAATCAGTCTGACATCTGTGTCTAAAATCTTTTATAAAACAACATTACATCATTTAAATGACGTTCAATTTATTGAAGTCCAAGGTTTAGTTTTACAGGTAGGTAAATAATACAAGGTTCGTTTCAAGCAGTGAATTATATGCCACCGTTTAATGAATTCAAATACTATTTCAAGCAATGAATATATGAACAGTTTAGTTAAGTTACTCCTTTCTAAGTTTTTCATTGTGACGACCATTAGTTGGTTACTAACGAATACACATTATCTTTTGTCCACTAACTTTTCTAATAAATAAACATATCGTTAGGTATATGGGTAATCATAGTCTCAGACACAATGTCGAGGTGCAGCGCCTTGAAATGCATTATCTTATAGCCATTACGATGGAGATTGCGTTTGAGGGGAGAGGGTGATGAGGGAGATGTTTCCGGTACAAGTTGCTATGCTTTGCTGGAGTTCGAAGCTGAAGGTCATGTATTTCGCATCCATTATACAATCTGGGAAAATAAAATATGGTCACTTTGACTGCAATAGAGCCCAAAGAAGCTGCCAGCAAAGATGATACGTTCTGGTGTTATGCTAAGTAAGAATATGTTTATAAAACGTGTTATTTAAGTAAGCCATGAAGGAATCTACTAAGTAAATGAGACACTTCGGAACTATACAACAAACATACAAGCAAAACCGCATTATCATCAATGGTCAACTAGCAGTCTCTTACTAAACAACGAAACAAACAATACAATTAAGTACTTAATTGAGAAAGACAAGATCTGTAAGGAAATTCCTGACAACTAACTATTTAACTAACGCACTGCATTCTTAACTTTACAAACTCTGTTTCTTTTGATGTTGAAATCTGAACCAATTTTTCAAAAGCTAAAATCAGCTTATTCAAAATGGAAACACAACTCCATAATGTGCATAAACAAAACATTCGTATTGAATACAAAAATTCATTTTCTTCCATGATAAAAGATTGTTTTGTTTTACTTTCGACTAATTGTAAGTTTTCTTGATACATTGTCTGATATATCGCGATGCCATTATCGAATTTTCGGACACGAAACAACAGCTGCTTTGTTCGTATTTGCAAAAACAGTAATATACATTATTTTTAAGAATGTTTTCGATACAATGACCACTTATATTACATGCTTGTAAAATATACGTACATTGTAAGTGTTTGGATGCATGAATAGCGATACGCTTTAGTACAAACATAAGTTTGCATATAGTGTACAACATTCACACCGCACCGAAAACAAACTTTTTCCCCATTCAATCTGCATATTATTTTTGTAAGTCAATATCAACTTGTCATTATTATTACATCTTTAAAAGAGCAGCTTGTAAACTATTTCTTTTATATATTTTCAATATTTTGATGTCTGTCAGACGTGTTGATTTACTGGACAATTCTTTCATATGACCTCTAACAGCATTAATGGATTGTTTTCATTTCATAGCTGAAAGTCTTCTGGATCCATGTCTAATATATGTTCAATGAATTAAAAAATTGGACACCAACCGCAGTAGCCTATGTTTGTTCCAGTATGCATATAATACTGTTGACTTCGACTCGACATTACTTGTGAATTAAATATAGAATAACATAAAGGATCCAACTGTCACAGAATTAGGAATAACGTTATCTAGGGTGAATAAGTGTTTTTTCCAGGTAAGCGCGAGAACCAACCGCGAGAGATTTCGTGAACGGTCGAGAAGTCGTAGCATTACATAACACTGGTTGCAAGGGTATAGTGATCAAAAGATGTCTCGTGCAGGATAACCAAATGCTCGGGTGGGTGTCCCCATGTATGCTACTCGATCAGACGATCGGTCTCATTCCCGTAGCACGGATCACGGTAGAAACACCTTTCCTAACCGTAACTGTCGATGCCCCTTGTATGGAAAACCCTATTTACGATCTGGCCATCGGTAATGTTGAAGGTTCCCGTTATCCAACCATAGCAGATTTCAGGATACCCTTGGCCCAGGCAGTCGAAACGCTAGAGCAAACACGACTAGAGAAAACCGCGTTTCAGAAATTAATAGTCCCTGAATCGATCTCGGGAATTTTGCGTGACGAATTCAAACGAGAAAAAGAACGTGACGAATCCATCAAAACTATTATTGAGAAAATCGCGTCCGGCGCAATTAAACCCTGCAAGGGTGGGGACAGCTGAAGATTCGTTCGGAGGAACGAGCTAATTCATAGGGAGTTTACCACTCCGGATGGTAAGAAGTATTGGCAAGTGGTCCTACCCCAGAGATACAGATCTCAAGTACATAGGGTGGCACATGAGTCTAGCATGGCAGGCCATCAATGTAAGGCGAAGATCACCAGCAAAGTAGTCGCTGAATTCTACTGACCTTGTGTTAATGGCAATGTAGGTCTTGTGACATATGCCAGAAACCTGTATGTAAGGGAAGGGTCACAAGGGTGCCCTTAAGACAGATGCCATTAATAGATACACCGTTTAAAAGAGTGGCGGTGGATATTGTGTGGCCAATACAACCAGTTACCGAAAGGAAGAACCGGTATATTCTTGCTCTTGTGGATTACGCAACCAGATATCCCGAAGCCGTAGCGTTACCAACTATTGAAACGGAACGGGTGGCTAAAGCATTGGTTGACATCTTCTGCAGGGTAGGGGTACCAGATGAAATCCTTACGGATTGTGGTGCCCAATTCACCTCCGACCTCATGGGTGAAATAAGTAGGCTGTTATCCATCAAACAGCTAAGCACTGCCCCATGCCATCCGATGTGCAATGGACTGGTAGAGACATTTAATGGTACCCTAAAGCATATGCTAAGAAAAATGTGCGCGGAACGTCCGCAAGAATGGGACCGCTATTTGAACGCTGTTCTGTTTTGCGTACCGTGAAGTGCCGCAAGAAAGTTTAGGGTTTTAACCCTTCGAATTGCTGTACGGAAGAACAGTTCGAAGCCCGATGCGGATACTACGCGAACTTTGGACAGGTGAAGTCGCTAACGAGGAAATAAAAACTACCTACCAGTACGTGTTAGATCTGCGAGAGAAACTAGAAAGTACATGCCAGTTGGCACGTGATGAATTAATGAAATCGGGACGCAGATATGCCAAGTATTATAACCGCAGAGCGCAAAATAGGAAATCTCTTGTAGGAGATCAGGTTATATTGCTTCCTTCTACTAGCACAAATAAGTTACTAGTCCAGTGGAAAGGTCCCTACGAAGATACAGGTCAAGAATGACATGGACAATAAAATTGACATAGACCGTAATTTAAAGACATTACATGCTAACATGCTTAAGTTGTACATCAAGAGACAGAGCGACAATGTAGAAAAGGGGGTCTTAAATGTGGTTTGTACGGCAGTCCTCGACGACGACGTAGTAAAAAGTGCACCACTACAAGATAGAGCTTTTAGCGCGCTGAAAGAGAAATTAATCAGTTCACCTATATTAAAATTGCCAGATGTTAGAAAACCCTTTATTTTGAGAATAAATGAATCTGAAACTGGGTTGGGAGCAGTTTTACTCAAGAGCATGATAACAATAAGTTACCCGTAGCTTACTCGAGTAGGAAATTGCTACCCCGGGAGAAAAACTATTCCATTATTGAAAAAGAGTGTTTGGCCGTAGTGTGGTGAATTGGGAAGTAACATGCGTATCTTTTTGGGAGAGATTTCGTCCTCGAGACTGATCACCAACCCCTGTTGTATTTAAACAAGGCCAAGGTCGCAAACACTCGATTGATGCGTTGGGCGCTGACACTACAACCGTATCGCTTCCGTGTAGAGGCAATAAGAGGAGTTGAAAATATAGGGACAGACTACTTGAGTAGGATATGATTGAAAATTTTGATAACTATTTACCCAGTATAGAAAATCCAGATTTCAGTATAACCAGTGTAAATATGGTAACATATCATTAGTGGTTACTTTTCTTTTATTCTGTTTTTTTTTCTCTTGGGGGAGGTATTGTCACAGAATTAGGCAAAACGATAAATTGGTTTTGTTGTAGAACTATTTGACTATTTTTCGTTGTACGTGCGTACAAAGTTATCTCGGGTGAACAAGTGTTTTTCCAGGTAAACGACTATATTAACATGTACCTCGCCGGAAATTACTTGCGAGAAGGGACATTAATAACATGATATGCACCGGTATTTTACCCTGACTATTGCTCACTCTCCTATGGATTTAAGTCAGATCAATTTCTAACCGACACTGGTCGTTTTGGATTACATCAAGGAGTGTACACTCTTCATTGTTCTCCAGTAATAGGGGTAAGTGTTAAATTTATATTTCATTTGATACGCGAAGCATAATCGGTTTGTATTGTCTTATCGCGTAATAATGCATAACGCAGATTTGAACTTTGTATTACAAGTCACTATTAGAGGTTACTGTATTAGCATATATCTAGAGATTTTACAGAAACTATTATTATGACCAGTTTGGTTTTATTGTAGCAGATTGTGATTCTGACTGTGACTATGACTAGAGCTGACTAGAGCTGTTTAGAGCTGTCTGGGGTTTCCAGAGTATTTATGGCTGCGTGCTGTCGATACGTATGTATGTACGTATGTCTGAGCCACGGACGTAGACGTAGCTAATTCAAAAGGGGGCTGTATGCTGTCTGTATGTATATACACGTATGACTGTACACGTTGTGGATCCATGAAGGGTGCGAGCGGCCGATCAGAATGTGGGCCAACCCGAATAATCCTGCGACTGTACAACGGGTCCAGAAGCATACCTTTGGCTCAATTGTTGTTCAAATTGGGTGCATTTTTATGTTCATAAGATTATTTTGAATCTTAGTTGTGTTCCAAGAGATTATGTGAATCTCTGTTATAGTTTATAACATTATTTGGAAACACATTTGAATATCATAAGATTATTTTGAATCTTAATCTTGTAGTGTATAATACTGTTTGAAACGTGTTTGCAGTCCATGAGGTTTCTTGGATCTGTACTTCATATTGATTTAATAATTTTGGTTTATTTTCAATGTTTGAATGTTGTGAAGAGTGATTGGGTCAATCGTATGTTTCATTTTTACATCATATATTTCTCTTTATTAATTAATTTCATAAATTTCCATCTTTCTGACGGTATTTGTCTTATTCATTTAGTCCAATAACCCACTCGGTTTCTATTCTGCGACACCAACATTACATGTTTGCTAGTGTTATTCAGTTGTATCATTTTGATCCATACTATTAGCAACTTTGAATCATTTCCTCTTCGTAATCGTCAGGTGCAATGTACATGAGATTTTCTAACAGTGAAGAATGGAGAGTGAATATGGATTCCAATTCTAGCCTCTTTTTGCATTGAATGTAACGTTGCTTTATAACCTTGTACAATCTTTATTAAATACAATACGTCAGTTAAATCACACTCTCTCCGCTAAAATGATTTCTAGGGAAATACACAGCTAAAACTATCTGCTATCGTTTCTCCCTTGGACCAAAAATATGAACTTTCAAGAGCAGTTCGTCATATAAGTGACTGATACTCTCCGCTTTGCTTGTTTGCGTGTGTATCTCTGATCCCACGCGGAAATGTGATTTTTCCTGTCAAAATCCCACATTATCGACCTCCTCAAAAATCTAATCTTGATATGCTGACAATAATTTGCAATATCCTGTACTGGATGTTATTGGTTTCAAATCAAATATGCTGCTACACAGTCTAAAACTTACTGAATGACTACGAAATCATGACGATTTAATATCGGATATTTTTATAATCAGCATATAAAGGTAGTACAAAATCATTATAATTCTTAGAGAGATCTAGGTTTCATTTCCATTTGCAATCTTTTGCAGGAAAGAATCTTTAAAGTTCTGACTGTTTTAAACTAACAAAGATTAGAGCATGTGTGTACGTTAGGACAACATACAGTGGATGAGTACAATTTTAAAATAGAGACCCAGTGAAATTGAACGTAAATATCCACGTATCTTACTTAGCACATTTGTTTCAATAAATTAATAGAGAACATTTGTTTCAATAAACTAATACATCTACATGTGATACATTCATTAAAATAATTGTTTCTGCAATTTGCATTATAAATGTATCAATGCTGGGCGAAACGTTTACAACGTAATGTTTTTATTGTTTATGGTTTGTTTAATAAATCAGCCAGAACGAAGAAAGCTTTTAAAGGAATTGAATTACAGCATGCTTATGAAAGCTGAGGAAAATTAAAAACAAAAGTAATATAAGCATTCGGAATATACTATTGTCCTTTCTTCCTATGGCGTTGTATGACATTAACTGAGACTATCTGCTATCTGGTGTGTTTGTGAATTTTGGGGGCGGGGGCGTTTAGAATTAAGTTGCAATGTAAGCGACATGTTTGTTTGATAAAAGCTTCCAAATCATTATGTGAATTTGCTTCTTTGCAGTTTCATTTAATCGAATTTAGAATAATCCAAAATTCTTCAATTGTAATAATAGTGAGATCAGTATATATTGACAATCAGAAAACAACATTACATCAGTTACACGACGCTCATTTTGCCATTTAGATCAAAAGTGCATGTTTCGTTGATCCTGTCGAATATTGGGGCCGATTAATGAAACAAGCTTCTACTTCGGCTAATTAATGTATGGACAGCTTAGTCAGGGTCTACTTTTCTTTGATTAATGCTTTGATCTCCCTTACTTAAGAAATGGGTTTTCCTCTTTTGTCCGATAACAGTTTCTAGGTTATAATAAATACTTATATGGTACGGCATATGATCGGTCCTCGTCTTTGATATAATACAAGCTGCACCGCCTTGCACATCGTTAGTTTATAACCTTGACGTTGGAGAGTTATATATCAGGTTTGGGTGTGTTGCTGGAAAGGGGTTTCTGTTCAAATTTATTATACTTTGCTGGTGTTGGACATCGTAGAACAAGTATTTCACATACAGGATGCAATGTTTGGAGAATATGACTCAAGTGATTCATTCTGGTTAAATAATGTTAAATGATTATCACTGGACGATCATGTTCTCTCCGAAATTGTTAAAATATTCGAGGTTTGAATCGAAAGTATATAAGACGAATTGTACATGAGGCTTTGTATTATTGGGAAATCGAGACGAAAGAGGATTCCCGTTCTATAGCATACAGTGATGTACTATTAACACGTCATGTAGGTGTACTGGTATTATCATTACACTTACAACTGTTTCTTGGTTACAAACAATATAGGATGTATTTAATTACTCTTCAGACGGACTACAGATGCAGGAAAGAGTATTTTAAACCCATTTTCTACAGATATCTCAGATTGGAAATTTTCGCACTAAACACGCATTAAGCAATTTAGTCACCTAAATCTAACTATAAGATCAATGACATTGTCATAAACAATCCAGCTAGGAAACAAATAACTTGGGTGGGGGAGTCATCAATTTGTTATGTTCTTACAATTTATGGTCTTAAACGTAAAAGAACTGAACAAAAACTAACACGTTTTGCAAAATTTATTAAATAATTTATTTTTCTAGAACACAAAAGTACAAATATAAATAGAACTTTCAGCATTGTGAATTAAATCTCAAATATTCTTAAAAGTTCTGTCACAAGTCCAAGTGTATATAATTCTAAATGAATTACAATGGCTTTTCTAATAAATTCCAATATTGAATGTGATGATATGTCCATAGCCTTGAACATATTAATGTGCCAACGATAATGTTGTATCAGTTATATCCTTGACTGAATTCACAATAATCCCAAAATAGTGATTTAGTTTGAAAATGTTGGAAATATAGTAAGAGAATTTACTTAAATGTAGAACTGATTAAGAAAAATGGATAAAGCTTGCCATAAAATGTTGTCACAAAAAGGTATGTTGCATTGCATGTTTGATTCTTATGTTGAAGCTAAATGTTACAGCTCGATATTTCAAGGTGTTTTTAGCTTTGCTTTAAATCGTAAAAGCTGTTGAGATACAAGGATGAATCATTACACAGTTTATTTGTTCGATGGCATCTCGTGTATCAGTCAAGGTTTATATATATTTGGTAAAGGTCACTGATAAGGTTCATGACCTATCTTGTATTTTCATTATAATACCTTTGAGATGGGACAATGAGACTGAATCTCCACAGTACATATACAGTAGTGTCTCATGGGCCATAGTCAGAATCTGTTATTGCGAACCCTTCCTATCTCATTATGGTGTATGTTGGTAGTGGGGTGATTCCTGAATTTACTGTTTATACTTGTTGTGTTATCTATTCTGATTCCAGCTGTCTGCTCATATCATGGTATAAATTTTTCAACATCAAATGCCATGTATTTTGAGAATTCGAACTGTTCCCACCATTAATAACTTACCTTTTATATTTTTTATTTATCTTGTTTTTTATTTATACTTTTCAGTCTTTTGTACTACTTGATTTTCCACTTTCATCGGATAGGACTATATGTCTTCCTTTCACGTGGATTTTAATCTTCTTAAATTAATTTGCAATGTTACCTTGGCCATTATTACTAACAATTAACTTGATTATATGTATTGGTCATGACTGTGCAGATTTGACATACATACATACATACATACATACATACATACATACATACATACATACATACATACATACATACATACATACATACAAACATACAGTGCACTTTTGTCTAAGAGCTATGGCCAATTCTTTCAATGTAAGTGTTCCCAGCTACACAAAAGAACACTGTCCATATGACTTCGGAAGAAGAGAGTAGGTACCTAGATGGGGTGTTTGATTCCGGACGGAATGAGTGGTCAGTGAAGGTTACATAGTAAGCAGGAATTTTATTAGTTCTTTGTACTCTAATAATGATCTGAACTTTTTGAAGTTTTAAAGTTTCTGTAGTACATAGTGAGACATACCATACAGATGTGAATGACAAGTTCAGTCTTGATAGTACGAAGGAACACAACTGTTTAGTGGCAACAACCAAAAGAAACATTGTGAATAGAGCTGATGCATCTCAGCTTCATATATGCAGCATTGTGTATGTTGATTACATGTTGGTTCAATGAGAGCATACTGCTGAAAAAGAACCTAAGTTTCGAGCTGAAAGTGTGAAATTAATTTAGTTTTTGCTGATACTTAGCCTCTTTGTGGTGATCAAGATGGCTTCAGTTGATTTTTAATAATACATCTGCAACCTGTTTTATATCATCCATGTCTTCAGAACAAAAATGCACTGCTCTATGCCTTGTAGAGTAGCCTAAACAATAGTTGGCAGCAAGATGTGTATATATGTGTGTCATCAGTGCACAATTGGTGAGACACCGAAATTCCATATATGACAAGTGAAAGGGGATGAGTGGACAGAATGAAGAAAACAGGGCATGGAATAGAGCCTCGTGGGACACCAAAACATTGGTCAACTGGGAACGAATCGTTTTATTTTGACGGACACAATTTGTGTCCTGTTGACTAAGTTGGATTTCAACCATATTAAGTCTGTATATTGAATTCCATATTTCATACCGGAGATGGTGAAGTAATATTTCATGATATACAACATATATACATGATATAAAACGTCAAGTGTCATGATCGGTTGTGTCAAGGAGGGTAAGGACGGTATTCTTCTCAGTATCCAGAACGGAAACGTCATTAAGCACTCTCTAAGAAGGACAGTTTCAATCCTATGGTAAGGGTGATGTGCAGACTGTAAACTGCTAAAAGAGACTATTTACATTAAGATGAGATACTTGCTGTGAGAGAAAAAAACGTTTTTGAAATGCATTGGAGGTTAGAATTAGTTACGTATTTCTTGAAATCGTTTTCTTCAAACAATCATTAAAATATCAGTTATGAAAAGTAAGTAGTATTCCCTGGACGAGAGAGAAATGCTGATAACATACTTCAGTGAAAGGTATGTTAGTGAAGGTGATATTGAATCTAAGAACTAAGGTAGCAGGCTGATCGAGTTCAGATGGCTCTGTGATGCTCTTCATCACACATGTATCACAGCAGAATGTACCAAATCCGTAGAGGCAGCTTCAAATCATGTTAAAAGCTGCTGCAAATATTCAGATTCAGAAATGTATGGCGATGACGAGTCTACCGAAATTCTGTTTTCAAGCTTTTCTCTCATGAATTCAACTTTGTCATGGCAGTAATTTGTAAACATGCTCGTAAGATCAATCGAAGAGAAGGTATAAGGGTTTTAATATTAACATTTGAGTACTTTTTATATCAACAAGGTAATAAAGCATAATCAGCAAGTACTATCACTACATCATGGGTTTCAAGAGAAACAATGTGTTAATGTTCCTATATTAACAAGCAACATTAATGAAAATCGTTAAACTTCATCCTTATAGCAATTTTACTACATCAGGTCTTTGAGAAGACACAATCAGTGTTCCACTCTAGCCTGGGCAATTGTAGGGTGATACTACTACATGGAGTTAAGGCAATGTAGTGTTATATCACTAGATCATGTTAGTGGGTCATGAAATCAGTGTTACAGTGTTACTTTAGAAATAGGGTAATATTACTACATGGGTTCAGTGATTAGCAATATAGTGTTGTTTATGGAAATCACTAAAGGATTGGGGGAATAGCTATGTGGCACTGTTACTACATCGGGTATTTGGAGATTTTAAAATCAGTGACTGGAGTTAGGTCAATGTTACTACATGTGTTTGGGGGATAGCTATATAGTATTGTTAATACATCAGCCTTTGAAGATCCCATAATCAGTGCCTGGAATTAAAATATGCTGCTATATGGTTATCTAGTATTGTTACTATATGCTGATTTTAAGGTGACAAAATTAGTGTCTACAAATAAGGTAATGTTGATATATATATATATATATATATATATATATATATATATATATATATATATATATATATATATATATATATATATACATTGAATGATTAACAATTTAGCTTTCTTACTACATCAGGTTTTGGAATCACAAAATCAGTACCTGGAAATGAGGGAATGTTACAACATGCGTTTGGAGGGTATTTGTGTAATATTGTTATCATGTCAACTTTTGGAGATTACAAATATCCTTGACTAGAATTAGAGTAATGTTACTTCATAGGTTTAAGGATTAACAATGATATATTGTTGCTAGTACAATTATCATTCGCGTTACAACTTCTTGTGTTTCTACTTCTTAAACCTGATAGTGTGTGCAAAAGCATACAATTCTCTTAAAACGGACAAGCAAGCAATTCCTTTTTTTTTTCTGGAAGCCATTATTGATATCAGTTGTTAATTCTGGGTCTAGGTGCTTGTTCTAATGATTACGCCAAACAGACTACATATATTCATATATGCTAATGCCTTATGAAGCGGGATATATGGGTTTTCCTGTTGAATTTGATTGATGGGCAAGTATATACGTGCTACAAAATATTTGAATATCTAACCCATGTATGTGTTTTATCTCTACCTGCGCAATTATATTGTACATAATGTATATGCCAAATCCTAGTCTAGCTGGTTTCGTTACCAAGAAAATCAAGTACTCAAACATCATGCGTGATTCCCCCAAAACAGACTGGCTTTGTCCTTTGTGAATGAATATCCTATAACCTTCAAACCTATATGGCTGATGTCATCACTAAAGACGTCAAACAACTAACATATTGATAATTTCATTTCTTGCCAAAGTCCATTTCAACATGGTCTAATATGTATATCGCTCCCCTTATGCTTTCGTAAAGTATATACTTCACCAAATTAAAACAGATACAAAACGTGATAAAACGATACCTTAATTTACGCATGTAAATGGATACTAATTTCAGTTAGAATTATACATTAATGAAGACGACAGTAGACGCGGCACATCGTATACAAGCTGGTCATTTTTGAAAGTCATTTGTGTTAATTTCGGAAAGGAATGCCATGTAAAACTGGTATAATGATATAATTTTACCCATCGTTTTGCAAAGAAGAAGGGCTCTATTCTGTTATATCAACAATACCGTGCATCCAAATACCCACAATGACTTACACAACTGGTCAACGTGCATAATAAATAAGCGTTTTATGTGAATACTGATTCAGCCTAAGATAGACAAACACAGGCCTATCTAATGCGTGAGTGGGTAAAGTGAGGGGATGCGATCAGAAGAAAAAATGACTTTCATTCCCAGTTGCCTATTAAAATATATGTAAGGAAGGCCAGGAACGATTTCAAAACACTGAATAATTTTGTTCAAAAGAGTTATCAATCTGACAACACCGTGTAATCTGTTTTTGACAACAAAATGTTTTAACAGCACTTTCATCTTTTAATGTTTGGTGATATATATTCTAGAACTGACAAATTTCGTTGTTGTTGGATCTCAGGCTATTCCAAAAGGGGAGAAAGAATCCTTTCAATTTAGGAGAGAGATGGAAATTAATATCTAAAGAAAGATAGGTCCTGAACATATTATGTGCGATTATGCCTTCAGGTAATATTGGGACACCTTTTTAAAAAGGAACGTCTTCAAAATGTGCTATTATAAATAGCCTCGTTATCCTTAGGCAATGGTTTATATCTATATTGTCTATCAGTTAGGTGGAATTAAGCAAGCGAAGATGACCTAGTCCAAAAGCATCAAGAGGAGTGTTAAGTATCGTTAGCATAATTGTTTCTTTGAGAAAGCATACTTAATATATTTGACATTCATTGTGATTGCTTTCTGCCCATTTCGAGTTGTAGCCTCAAATATATGAAATCATTTTCAGTGAGATCCAGTGTTCATACACCATATGATCAAGGCCCCAAATAACAGTTAATTAAAAGTTAATTAAAAGCAATATATCAAGCAAAAGTGCAAAATGTCAGCATATACATTTTCTAATAAAGTTTGTGTCATATCACTTTGTTTGGCAACATAGTTAATAAGTTCAGTGTACAAAGGACTTGCGAATGCGATGAATATACTGGTAATCGGAGATTGTGCCTCTCGTTGCAAAATTGAATCTGAGGTCAGAGTCGAGCGTGTTTTATTGATAGTTTTGTTGTGATATGGTGACGTTCTAAGGAGATGACACATGCGCAGTTGTCATAATACCACTGAAAACCGATTGGGAACTGAAGTTAGGACCAAGAATATACTGACGTATACAAAATTACGTCAGTATTTTGCAGCCATTTAAAGACCATACCTCGGCAGAAAATGCAATAATTCATAACAGCTAGATTAATTTTCTTCAGAAATTAAGTTCGTGAGGGTTTTAGTAACGAAAATAAAGATGCTGTTTAGCAAATATTATGTATGTAAAGGAAGTATTAAATGGAGCACTATTAATATAGTAAAATGAATTGTATGTATAACAATAAATTGACTGTAAAATAATGAAGTATACAATTTAATTAATGTTAAATTTTATAGTTCGGTGCGTTCATATTTCAAGCATTTTCTCAAAGTGAAGAATATATCTAATTCTTTTATTTGAAAGAGGATTGTAACATTATAGCTCTGGTAAGACGAAAAACAGAACTTTTGTGTAAAGGGAGTGGGTGTTTTCTGCATGCCAGTTCTAATTATGTTAGCTTCCTATAGACAACCCTTTTTTCTCCGTAGCTACATTTGTCCTCTCTGTCTCGCCCATTATATATCTGCATTAGTATTTTTCTCTCTCTTATTTCTCTCTGTATGCCTGCATTTGTATTGCCCTCTGTTGTTATTCTCTCTGACTCTACATTATCTCTCCCTTCAAGTGTATTTCTCTTTTTCGCTCCATCTCCATTAGCATTTGTTTCTCCTATTCCACGTTTTGCATTGCAATTCCATGCTTTCGTTCTCAAAATGAAGTTTTCCTAACTCATGTTTCAGCTGTGTTTTAAAAGTAATTCTTTAAATTTCCCCTCAAAACCAGATACAGACCAACGAATCCAGTGTACTTTTATCCAGAAATTTATTTTACCACCAATAACTGGATGATAATAGATTTTATTTCTTGCTTTGTTAAAGATACATTTGATTCTGAAACACCAACAATCTGGCGATCAAAAGTAACTCATCCTGTTCATATACTATAAAGCTTTTTAGATCTGATTAATACATACATTAAATTACATACTAAATTCTTCTTGGATTCACTAAAGATTAATTGAACGTGTGAAAGTAAAATCTTTACCAGGGACAATACAATTTCCCAAACAAGGTAATTTTAAATTTCAAAAGCAATTCTAATTTCTCTGAAACAGTTTAAAGAAATTCAGATAGCTGATGAGCCCCCAAAATCTATTTCGATTATATCGTCTTAACTATGTAACAGAATAAAGCAATATCAACGCTTTTTTCAAAATTAAACAAATTTCTTTATTCTCTAAGTTACAAAGTGAAGATATAAAAGTAACTCACAGTATAGTGAATCGAATCCCGAATATTACTAAAGAAATGTTTTATCAAAATTTATAAAGTGTTTCGAATGAATCCCAGTATTGAATGCTCTGATGAATCAATAGCCTCTAATAAGCTGACCTTGAACAGTCTTCATTTATCACATCTATAAAATCAATAATGTATTTGAATGGATTCTCAATAATGCCAAGATAGTGTTTTAATCCAAACGAAAACATGCACTTTGTAATTCTAATGCGTAATTTAAATAAATTATTTCTGATCACAACTAAAAGCGATTACACAGACTGATATTAAAGAGGATTGAATAATTTTACTTATTCCAACCTTACAGACAAACCTAAGCGACAACGACATAACCATGTTTTAAGTCAAATGTTTTGCTTCCAGAACATTCTAATTGTTTGTAAATAAGGCTAGACTTTGAGCTCGCATTTCAGTAAACAACCTGAAAATGATTATCTAAACGGTTTGTTTATATCGGTGTCATTGGTGTATTTCATATAATCTGGTACACAGAAAAATCCCGTTCTTCGTCAGAAGATACACACAACTTGTGTATGACAACAACACGTCGTTCAAGCCAGAAAAAGGATCATGTACAAATGTTACTATTATTGTCTTGCATAGTATTGTGATCTTTAAAATTGAATTTTAAATGCTACACTAAGTTAGGTTTTAACGACTAAGATGTTGAATATTTAATGCTCATTAAATTGATCATGTGCCTAATATTTGCATTGTGCAAACTCCATACATGCTATCTACAAGAGAACAATTTTTAAATAAATAGATTTTTATAAAAAACAGAATGAGTCTCTAATTTAGGAAGAAAAGTAAAAGGTTTGTCCTGCTAACATGTTTACTCTTAAATAGTGAATAGCAGGAGTAATTGTTGAAAGACTAATAGGTAACGGTCTATCTCTGGAATACTAGACCGACTGTTTATTGGTCTGTTTTTGATTTAGTTGTTTTTGGTGGGAGTGGAGATTAAAACATATGCATAAACAACCAGGCAACACAATGTTTATAAGATATGCATAGCAAAACTAACTTTTTATGAAAGCAAATTATTAACACTGAGTTGATTAAATGAAAGACTGAAATGACAAGTATAGTGAAACAGATCTTAAGCGACGAGGATGGTGAGATCACTGTTATAAACATTACTCACCCAAATAAATCTACTCGCACAATAAGTAAGGTAGACGCCTAAAGAGCTAAAGCCAAATGATTTAAACCTAACAAATCAGTCAATCAATCAATCCTCTCTGCGCCGTCTGCTGCTTGAGGCGACAGCAAGGGAGCACCATTTTGGTCTGTCGGCTGTTGTTATGGGGGCGGTCTGCAGGGTGAGGCCTCTGGTCTTGAGTTCTTGAGCTCCACGGTTCAGCGCCAAGTCTCTTTGGGTCTGCCACGATTCCTTTTCCCTTGAGGAGTCCATCTCAGTACCACCCTTGGTAGTGAGTCGGGGGTGGGTGGGTAGGGGCATTCTGCAGACCTGGCCGAGCCATCTCCATCGACGAGTTGCAATGGTCTCAGCAATGGTGCTTGTGCCCGCTCTGTGCCGGAGTTCCTCGTTCGAGATCATGTTTGGCCCGAAGATCTTCATGATCCGTCGCAGGCACTTGGTCTGGAAGACATCGAGCTTCTGTTCTATGTTAGCAGTGGTCTTCCAACACTCCGACCCGTGCAAATGGACGCTCAGCACGTTGCTCTTGAAGATACGGACCTTAGTGTGGGCGCTGAGGTTTGTTGTCCTCCAGATGGGCTTCCGCATTGCGAAGGCCTGGTTGGCCTTGCTGATTCTTGTGGTGACTTCCCTTGTGCAATCTCCATCCGTGGCGACCTTGCTGCCCAGGTACGTGAATTCGTCTACTTCTTGCAGCGGCTGGTCGTTGATGGTGATTGGTTGCCCCCACTCTAGTGTTCTTCCTGAAGACTTGTGTCTTCCCTATGTTCACTCGAAGACCTATGGTGCTTGCAGTCTGTACCAACTGTTGTGTCTTCCGTTGCATATCCTGGTGTCTGCTTGTCAGCAACCCGATGTCGTCGGCATAATCCAGGTCATCCAGCACTGAGGTCAGCGTCCACTGTATTCCTTGCCTCCTGCCCTCTGTGGTGCGTCGCATGATCCAGTCAATGGCCAGTGAGAAGAGGTTTGGCGAGAGAATGCATCCTTGCTTCACTCCGTTTTCCACCTTGAATGGTTCAGTGAGTAGGTTGTTGTGGATGACTCTGCACTCAAAGTTCTCGTACAAGGACCTGATGACGTTGTCAAGTTTCTGGGGGATGCCGTAGTGTCGTAGGATCTTCCACAGAGAGGCTCGGTGCAGGCTGTCGAAGGCCTTCTCAAAGTCCACAAAGACCGCATAAAGGGATCCATTCCACTCATGGGACTGCTCAAGGATCTGTTTCAGAACGAAGATGTGGCCGATGCAGGATTTGCCCTTCCTAAAGCCTGCCTGTTCCTGGTGTAGGATGCCGTCAACAACTGCTGTGATGCGTTGGAGAATGATGCGACTGAAAATCTTACTGGAGATGGGTAGTAAGGTGATTCCTCGCCAGTTGTTGCAGTTCCCCATATCTCCTTTCTTGGGAAGTTTGACGATGTTTCCTGTTTTCCAGTCATTCGGTGCTTCTTCACTATCCCAGATCTTTTGGAGACTCTGGCAAAGAAGCTGCGGTGTCTTTGTGTCTTCTGCCTTCAGCATCTCGGGACATACTCCATCATCGCCAGCTGCCTTCCCATTCTTCAGCTAGTGGATGGCCTGCTTCACCTCCTCAACAGTGATATCGTTGCAGTTGATGTCAAGGTCCTCCTCTGCTTCAGGAATGTCAGCGAGTACTGGTGGGTCTGGGCGATTCAGTATGGACTCAAAGTGTTGCCTCCATCTCTTCAGCTTCTCCTCCTCCAATGTGACATGAGTTCAATCTTCATCTCTCACTGGAAGGTCGTGGTGCTGGCCGTAGTCTCCCTTCAGCTTCTTGGTGTTCTGGTACACCGTCTTCATGTCTTTCTGCTCTGCTGCTGCCTCCGTCTCCTTTGCCAGTCTCTCTGTGTATTCTCTCCTGTCTCTCCTTGCTGATTTCTTCGCCTCCTTGTCATTTCCTCAATACTCCTTCGAAATTCTCTCTTTTAGTCTTGGTGACTTGGAGTCCAAAAGGCTGTTCTTAATCTGTCTTCTCTCTTCTATGCGAGTCCACGTCTCTCCTGATATCCAATCTGTCTTCTTACTATTCCTATAACCTAAAACTACTTCTGCTTCCTTCATTACTCTGTTGAAATTGTCGATGGTCAGCGCTGCCTCATCTTTTAGAACACTAAACCTATTCCTTAGGGCCAGCCTAAACTCTTCCTTCACTTTTAGATCTTGCAGCTTGGCCACATCGAAGCGCTGATTCCTGGAGACCCCTATCCTAACTTTCCTGAGCTTCAAAGTCTCCTTGGCCACCAGAACACTACGGTCGCTGCCGATGTCAGCGTGCCGCATCACTCGCACGTCCTGCAGGGAGTGTTTCCATCGGCCGTTGATGATGATGTGGTCGATCTGGTTCTGAGTTCTGTCGTCTGGTGACGTCCATGTGAGCTTGTGGATGTCCTTGTGCTCCAACAGGGTCCCTCCTATGACCAAGTCATTCTCTTCACAAAACTTGACCAGTCTTTCCCCGTTGTCGGTCATTACACCTACTCCATGGCGCCCCATGGTCCTCTCTCTGTCTTTATTGTCGCAGCCGACCCAAGCGTTGAAGTCGCCAAGTAGCAACAGCATGTCATGTCGAGGGACGTCCTCTAAAACGGCTTGAAGAGCGTCGTAAAAGGTGTCTTTGTCCTCTTCTTCCGCGTCGTCTATTGGTGCATAGGCCACAACAACAGACAGCTTGGCGTACTTGGAGTTCATCCTGACGTACAGCAGGCGCTCGTTCACTGGCTTCCACTGTAGAACGGTATTGGTCTTGTTCTTGCGGATAATGATGGCGACCCCCTCCCGGTGGTCATTGTCCTTCCTTCCGGACCAGATGATGACTTTTCCGGAGTTCAACTTCTGCTTGCCGGTGTAGTGTTAAATTTTGACCCTCGTTGAATTCTGACCCGCCGGGTCATTTTTCAACGACCGTGATCAAAATTTCACGTTAAAATCTGACCCTTTTTTTAAATGTCCTGTTAAATAACGACCCAGCTGTAGTATCACATTTTGACCCTCGTTGAATTCTGACCCGGTCGGTAATTTTTCAACGTGATCAAAATTTCACGTTAAAAACTGACCCTTTTTTAATGTTCTGTTAAATAACGACTCGTTTTCAGGTGAAATTATGACCTTAGGGTAAAATGTTCTGTTATCAAAACTCAACGTTGATTTTTTGAACCACTTCTAAAATAAAATCAACTTATTACTCACTGAGTTGTGTCTTTCTTAATGTTTTTTCTTTTTCTTTTAAGGAAACAACTGTGTGCAATAGGATGTTGTTAATCTGTCACTATCGTAATTCTCTCCGTTTTACTTTTTTTTTAAATGTCCCAAAATGCCGAACATTTTCAAAATAGCTGAACTTTGCTTTGGACAAATTGGACAAACTGATAAATGAATGACTATGTTTCACTTCGGTAAAATCGCAAGGTTCAACAGCTCAGGTAAACAATTGAACAGTATATTAACGATGATCAGGAGCGTAGCTGCCAACAAGGCAGCTGCCTACACAGAATTTTGACGATTTTTTTAAGTTTCACTCACGAAACCGATATGAAATCTATATTTATATAATACAATACATACGGAAAAGAGGATTCGTTAGAAGCGAAAACACGAACAAGATAGTAGCAAACTCGATTTTATTGAGTCTGTTCATAAGAATTTGATGTTTTCTTTTTATTTTTACAGTATTAAAACAGTACCAAGGTTCACAAAGTTTCAACAAGATGCCTGAAATGTTATCTCAGAGCCTCTAGATTGTAACAATATTGCCCCGTACTCACACACACCCCACTCCTCTAGCAGTTCGAGGCTTCGCCGTTCAACATGTCTAATCATCAATCATATACTAGCTACATCCCTGAGGATAATTATAACAATAAATAAAAACCGGTGAATAATGAATAAACCATCTACAGTTGGCTTAAAGATGCATACTAATGAAAGACTTTGTCTAATTGTTACTGTAGGTAAATCGGGTAAAATTTGGATTTTATTAAATGAAAATGCAGGTTATATATATATATATATATATATATATATATATATATATATATATATATATATATATATATATATATATATATATATATATATATATATAAGAATTAACGTTCAGTTTAAAGTTTGTGATGGATCAATTGCATAGGCGGTTCAGCGTATTATTTAACAAAACCATATATATATATATATATATATATATATATATATATATATATATATATATATATATATATATATATATATATATATATATATATATATATATATATATATAATTTATTAATTTATTTCAAATCGAATTTTGAAGTATTGATATACAATTTGTTCTGACGTTTTCTAGTTTATAATGTATTTTTGAAATTATTTTTGGGAAATGCATATTATTTTATTTTCATAAACATTCTGCATTTTAAATTACAAGATAATATTCAAGCGATACGACAAGAAAGGCGTGGCGATGTAACTCTTGTTAGACCTAATATGCCGTGTATGTTTCTGAAGTGACCGCGCCTTCGCTTGCGGTTTATATATACGTGCATTTAAGACATTTTGATACGATCTTAAAATTGCACACCGGTACTCTTAAAATCGATAATGCTAACTGTTTTGTCATGATATTACATCAACTAAAAATCTCAGATATGCATCGGCATCTGTTATGCATTATATATATATATATATATATATATATATATATATATATATATATATATATTTTTTTTTAAAAATCATATCGATTGGGAATAGAACCATTAACCCTTTTGTGATAGACAAGATTTTAAAAAGCTTACAATGGCATGCATTTTAATGCGAATCATTTCAACTGTTATCAATATACATGGGTATAACTTATCTCCCTATAAATACACCAATGTTTATAACGGTTATCATGTAACTATCGGCGGACAATACAGAGAAACAGAGATCAATTGACAATGTTTACGTTTAGACCAAATGTAAACAATAGATATATTTAAATTTTAAAAATACATTTCTTAATTTTGTTACAAGGAAAACGTAAAACCCGCGGCCGTAAAATATCGCTAATTTAGCACGATTTACCTGTATTAAAAGATTTCCAAAAATGGCTTCCTTCACTTGGAATTAAATTATATTGTGCTTGGGTAGCGAACATTCCATTAACCTTTTAAATTCTGACGAATACAATTGAATAGTTGGAAGCAGTCAAGTTTCCAAAAAGCAAGCAAAATCTCTTAAGTTTTTGCTACATTTAAACTAGTATTATGTGTTATTTGTTCAAAATCCCTCAACCAAATATATAGTCTAATTGGACCTTTGATCACAAAATATCACATTTAGCATGAACCGACAAGACTGGAATCGCCTGTCTGAGCATAATCTCAATATTGTGCAAATTTGTCCCATCTACTACAGTCAGCTGGGATAATTACTGGAGCAGAAGATGTGTTTGTGGAGCAAGACCTGGAAGGTGCCATCACTAACAGGTGTATGTGGAGTTCCTCAAAACAGCCCCTTTCAGGGCTAACCAAAAACTCTAGAAAAGAAACACTATTCATTTTGCCAATGTGAGAATGTAGAGAAGTGTTTATATAAACACTCCCTCCTTCCCTGGTGTAATTATGTGTGTGTGTGTGTGTGTGTGTGTGTGTGTGTGTGTGTGTGTGTGTGTGTTTGTAAGCGCTCACGTACGTTTGTGTGGATGATAGATTTTTTTGTTTTGTAAGCGCTGAAGTACGTTTGTGTAGATAGTAGAGAGTATGGTTTTTTAAACCTTCACGTGTATGGATAGTATGTTATGGTTATGTTTCTGCTTTTCCGTGTGTGGATAGGAGATTGTGGTTATGTTTTTAGCTTCTCCCGTGTGTGGATGGTATATTTTGGGGTTTGATTTGGCTTCTTCTCGTGTGTGGATAGCATATTGTGGTTATGTTTTGGCTTCTCCGTGTGTGGATAGTAGATTTTGGTTATGTTTTTATCTTCTCCCGTGTGTGGATGGTAGATTTGGGGGTTTGATTAGGCATCTCTGCGTGTGTGGGTAGTAAATGGTGGGTTTGTTTCTGCTTCTTGGCGTGTGTGGATGGTAGATTGTATGGTTTGATTTGGCATCTCTGCGTGTGTGGATAGTAAATGGTGGTTTGTTTCTGCTTCTTGACGTGTGTGAATTGTAAATTTTGGGTTTGATTTGCCTTCTTCTCGTGTGTGGATAGTAGATTGTGGCTATGTTTTGGTTTCTCAGCGTGTGTGGATTGTGTTTTAAGATGGTTATGTTTCTGCTTCTCCGTGTGTGGATAGTAGAGTATTGGGGTTTGTAAGCGCTCACATAGGTTTTTGTGAATAGCAGAGTGTGTGGTTGTTTAACTTTCCTTTTGTGATAATAGTATAATTGGGTTTTGTTTTTGCTTCCCGGTGTGTGTGAATAGTATAGTTAGGGTTTAATTTGGCTTCTCCCCGTGTGTGGATAGTATAGTTTGGGTTTGATTTGACTTCTCCGCGTGTGCGGATAGTAGATTTTTTGTTTAATTTGGCATCTGTGTGTGTGTGGATAGTAAATGGTGTGTTTGTTTCTGCTTCTTGACGTGTGTGAATGGTAAATTTTGGGTTTGATTTGGCTTCTCAGCGTGTGTGGACAGTATATTATGGTTATGTTTCTGCTTCTCAGCGTGTGTGGATAGTAGATTGTGGTTATGTTGTTAGCTTCTCCCATGTGTGGATGGTAAATTTTGGGGTTTGATTTGGCATCTCTGCGTGTGTGGATAGTAAATGGTGGGTTTGTTTCTGCTTCTTGGCGTGTGTGGATGGTAGATTTTGGGGCTTGATTTGGCATCTCTGCGTGTGTGGATAGTATATAATGAGGTTAGTTTTTTTTTTTTTTTTTTTGTCTCATTACCTTTGTGTGAATAGTAGATAATATGAAAAGACAAAATTAGGGGATGTTTTCCTTCACGTCCGTGCTTTAGATATAAATGTGAAAAGGGCTCGTCATTCGCGCCATTCTACGGAATAAGCGAAAGGAAGATGGTAGCAGTATCTGACTTGTTCAACCAGTTGAAGGAGAGTTGGTATTGGATGATAGATCCGGAGTATGTAGAGGAAAGACTTGAAAGAGAATGGAAATTCCCAGGCAGCTTGGACTTTGCAAGCAATCTGAAAATAGCCAGGGAGAACATTGAAGGGATGATAGAAGAAGAGGTAAAGAAGTTGAGAGGTTTCATCTCGCCTGAATATGTAAGAGTCGGAACACTGAAGCAGTCTCTTTAAATTGTTATCAAAGTCAGATATTTTTTTGGATGATATCTTAAATTTGACAGAGTGAGCTTTTGTCAAAAGGGGAAGGGACCAAGTCCATAAAGCAGAAGAAATTATGAAAAGGGTCTTGGAAGAAGAAGTCAAGAAAGTTAAAGACACATGGGCAAAAGATAGGAAAGAACAAGAGAACAGAAAGAAAAAAGAAGCATTTGAGACAATGAACAAAAACTGGATGAATGTCCAGGAGAAATGTAGAGTGATAGGTCATCCAGACTGAACTCCTGAGTCGGAACACAAAAAGAAAGGAATATTGGGAAAATTTAGGAGATGGATAAAGAATGGAGAAAGTAAAAGAAGAAAAAGCAGAAGAACCAAATGACTTTCATGCCTAACCCTCCAAAAAAAAATTATTTTTTAAATGTGGTATCAGTGTTTATAATCCACAATATATTCCCATGTTTATTTCCCCTTGACACTAGGCAGGCCCATGATATATTCCTATGTTAATTTTCCCTTGACGCTATACAGGCCCAGGTTGTACTTCAAAGTACTTGTCGCTATATCGTCCCACGGGATCTTGTAATGGTAATTCACATTGTCGCTATATATCTTGTCGCCATATCGTCCCAGGGTGGTTTGTAATGCTAATTCCCATTGTCGCTATAAATCTTGTCGCCATATCGTCCCAGGGTGGTTTGTAATGCTAATTCCCATTATCGCCCTTTCGTCCCACTATACTACTTTGATGCCTTTCTTTAAATGTTGGTCTACATCTGAAAGTGCTCTACAGGCGTAGGCAATAATCTTTCCATTATTAGTTAATAACGTGCCTAGACCGACAGGAATTGCATGTACAAGTAATTGCGTTTCCTTATTAGGATCGAATTACGCTATTATTGCGTTATTTTATTAAATTCTGTTTGAGTTTTTCAAACGCTTTATCGTCTTTCACTCCATTATTTATGGTTGATTTTGTTTGGTTAAGGCTCGAAGAGGGTCATTGATTGTTTGATGGAACGCAGCAGGCGAAGTACAAACAAAATTACATTGTATCCATTTCAAATATGGAAGATAACTATATTCATAATTTCAATGCTACATGTACTGCATTACATTGCATTTGTTGATTTTATACATACTAAGCATTTCCTTATTGACGATTCATAAACCCATGTATGCATAATTTAAAACAATATCCGTTAAAAACTGACCCGGAAATCTGATCAAAATTCAACGCTGCGATCAGCTTTCAACGACTGTGAAAATCAAAATTCAACGTTAAGAACTGATCCTGGGTCAACTTTCAACGTTAAAAGCAGACCCGGAGGGTCAGAATTCAACGAGGGTCAAAATTTAACACTACACCGGCATCAGTCCATCGTGCTTCCGTTACATCCATTAGGGCCAAGTTGTAGTGCTTCAACTCGCTCACTGCTTGTGCCAGTTTTCCAGTCTGGCTGAGCGTTCGCACGTTTCAGCATCCAACTCTGATCCATGCTTTTGGCGTCAGGTGTTCCGCTTAACGGGATGGGGACGTCCTTGCGGTTTTGTTCTCCATCCGTCATAGAGCCAGTTGTCTGGTCTGCTTCGCTCCCATCGCCGGCTGTCGTTTGTTCCCTTGTTGTCGTTTCCGTAGCAAGAGTTGTTTTAACGGGGTGGGGTTGCTAGCTACACGCTCAACCCTCCTCCTTTTTCAGCCGGGCTTGGGACCGTCCTTGGCGGAGTTTAAACCCAACATGTTTGCTGGAAATCGTGACAATGGCAATACGTGTTTTTCGCACAACACATATCCCACATTTCGATATAGTGTAAGTTCTCGCTAGTCTACTGAGAAAGAAAACATATTTACGATTACTATTCTATCAGAATGGATTTTATCTACTGCCATTTCAAAAAAATAGCTACAATAATTTCAATGATTGTCAGAACGTCCCAAATTGTTCCTATTCTAGTTAGTATTAATTTTGACAGTAAAAGGCAACTCAAATGATTAGAGAAGGTCTCATACACATATACTACTGTCCGGAATCAAAGACCAGTATATCAAAGCAAATACATTAAAAAGAACATAATAAAAGTATATTCCAAAAATGCATTAAACAGATACAGAATTCAGACAGTACAAACGAATACATTAAACAAACACATAATACAATGTATATTTAGTAAGATATGCATATGTTTACTAAAACGAAACATAGCGTTTGAGTTAACTTATTTGCGACAAATAGTTACTTGCCAGCTTCAAGCATTACGAAACATAATGCAATTAATAGAGCATTCGCAATGCACCCATATAAAGTAAACTAACATATCAGTCAGTTCCAATGCAAATTTCGACATATAACTATTACTAAACACCTTTGAGGTATGGTAAGTTACTATAATCATGTAATTAAAGAGTATTAAATAAAACTTAGGTGCATGAGTAAGTGATGGTTACCACTGTTTAACAGATACATCTTATCAGTTCTTAACGATGTTGTACAAAGTTATTTTAAAAACAATATACGGATTCTCTGTAGTCTGTAAGAGTAACTTTTAGGTTTAGGTAGTTTTCTTTCCTTTCAGCTGAAAGTTAATTATGTATGATGTTTTCATGTTGCAATTGCTATGTTGTACAGTCTGTTACGTACGTTCTGCTTTGTTTCCTCTCCAAATCTTGCTCAATAATCTAATTAGAGTTTGAAAGGAAGGAAATGATTTGATAAAACATTCCTATCTGACATTAACCGTTCTTTCAAATGATCAAGATAATAGGTTTAAAAGACATTCAAAATGTCAGCCTATAATAAAAGGTGTAGCCCCTTAATTCAGTCAACGAAGTCAACGAAGTCGCTTGTAATTGTGGTCGTTTTCAGGAGATCTCCATAATGAGTGATGTAATCCATGCCACACATTCTGCTAGCGACTAATACAAAAACAACAACATTTGCAAATGCAGAATAAATTGATCAGAGACGGAATGAAGAGAGGTAGGCGTGCTTTCTTAAATGGATCTGGGAAGTTTAAAATTAAATATGTTTATACACGTATCATAAAGAGCTGTGGACACTTTTCTTTCATTTCGTAGATAAATTATTTATATTTGGAAGTTAGTAATATAGTATAATATGACATACGTATCGCATACCGTATTCGACAAATCTTTGTTATGACTTCTTCTGTCGGCAGCGGCGAATCGTCAAATCTTGAAATCGGTTTACTAACGGATATGGCTTGGTTTCTCAGTTCTAGGAAACAAATGTTTGGCTCATAATGTGATGAAAAATCGATATTATTTAGTTTTCTAGGCTCTCGACGACGTTTAGAAACATATTTGTCCGCCTTAAGTATTATTCAGGTGATTTGGCATATACGATATTTTATAAGCAAACGTGGCATTAGGTCTTTGAATTCTAGAATATGAATTACAAATAAGGGTAGTTTTATTTCAAATTGATAGGGATTGTTCAGTTAAAAATCAAGTGGTGTTTATGAAGACGGCATTATAGTCAACTGCAATATCTGCAATATCTAAAAGTGCTCGTTCTGTTTGATTTCTGTTTGTAATTACATAATTTGTTTTGATAACAGGTTAGGTTATCGTCTCTTTTGTTATCAAAGGATTGTCTTGTAAAGTTCTGCCGAAAAGTAATAGAATAAGTCATTTATGGGACGGAATCGTTATTCACTTTGTGAAACAAAAAACCTTTCATGAAAATCTTTGAGAGTAAAAATCAATAATTAATTGGGGTACTATATTTTGCCATTTCTCACAGCCAACTCAAATGCGCAAGGTACTTTATTTCCAATGTAAAACAATATTTTGATTCGAAATGTAAAAGACATTGATATAGCAAATACAAACATTGAGGTTTCATTGAATCAACCAACTAGTCTGACTTAAAACATTCATAAAGGACTATATTGAATAAGGGCCATTTTCTGCCACCGGTTTTATGGGGAAAAAAATTCTTGTAAATATCACAACTCTGTGCCTTATTGTATTATTCGATGTATAAATCACCCTATCCAGCATTAAATATGCGCATAAATTTCTTTTTCATACCAAAACACGACGTTTGAACATGGTCTGGTATGGGAAATTTAAGAGAAAATGCTACATTTGAGCAACTTGAAACTAGAAATAAGATATAAGCGCAGGCTTGATCAGACAAGGTATTTACACTGATTGATTAATTTTTATTAAACTTTTTAGGTTCTCATATTAACTCATGTGTTCACATTTGCGCTGCTAAAAAAAATTAACAATTGCTAAAATTTTAAACTGTCCAAACAGTGGGAACAATGTCCACTGTCCCGATGGAAGCCAAGTAATTCTGATTTTGTAACTGAAAATAATATTTGTATTACTTCTACGCCAAAAACCTATTAGTTAAATCTACTTATCTAATTACTACATATTTATTGTAATGACATAATGTCTTTATTTTCATTAAAAGAGCACCTCAAAACTTTCTAAACTTAATAATCAGGTATAATAAAACAAAAACCTATAATGCCATAAAATTTACAGGTGAAAATCTATCAGTCAAAGTATAACTTGCTTGAATAAAAGTAATATCACTAATACTACTACTAGTAATAATAAATAATAACATCAGTAGTAAATTAATAACAAAATGTAGCCCACGTACCTTTTTTCTGTACGGGAAATAAACAATGGGGGTGGGGGGGTACTTACTAACAATAAAACAGATATATCATAAAATATATTCAGACCAAAGTGATTTAGAAGTACAAAATGTTGGCCTCTGTTATATGTAATAACTGATTATACAATAAAACTATTATATAAAACATGAATTATGACAATTAATGCATAATAAGCTGAGTTGTTTATTTTTATATACTCTACATACAATCTGTTTCAGGCTAAATCAATACAAGAACTGTGTGGGTGGAAGTTGCAGGCTTTGAGTACCAATATATAATAAAAATGATTGCCTACGCGAATAGTTGCAAAATAATCAAAAGTAACAATAAATGAGTGTTATATAATACTTTATGTCATACTTTATGTAATACTTTATGTCATATGTGACAGTTTATTAAATGGTCTAAAATCAAAATGTTCAATTAATTTCTACAAAAATCTGAAATGCCTAAAGCATATCAATGTTCCTGGTGCTACAAAAGGGTAAAACCATCAGCTAGAACAAAAGTACTTACAGGCATTCCAATGAAGCATTACAATCTATCAGTGCAACAAAAAAGAGTTTGAAGACTTTTCAAGAACAGACATTACCTCACTTTTACAAAATGTGCGTGAGTTAATTAAAACAAAGTCATATTTTAACTTTGATGTTCCATCTTCCCTGTCTGATGATAACTATTTCCATCTTACTGGCTTGAAAAGAGATCAATTCCTGGAAGTGTCTTCTTTCTTGAATACACTGCATAATACATATGGTAGATCTCCACTGACATGCCTGGGTGTTTTTCTAACAAAGCTGCGGGTAGGCCTTCCTAACACCATTTTATACACATTTTTCCATCTAACAACATCACAAGTGCAACGAATAATTAAAACAGTGCGGGAGTCCCTTATGGTTTACTTTGTTGGTCAACACCTGGGTTTTCAACACATGACACATGATGTATTCTCATCTGTCCACACTACTCCAACTGCAAGGGAGATATTCAATCATGGAAGCAACAAGGCAGTCCTTGTCCTTGATGGTACATATATATATATATATATATATATATATATATATATATATATATATATATATATATATATATATATATATACACACACACAAAAGAGCTCTGACTATAACTTCCAATGACGTTCATACAGTTTACATAAAAATCGACCATTAGTTAAGCCAATGATGGTTGTGGGAACTGATGGTTATATTTTAGCTGTTCTAGGCCCATATTTAGCTGATCATTATAACAGTGATGCAAACATAACTAAACACATTGTAAGGACAAATGCTGAAGATATTACAAATTGGTTACAGGAGGGTGATGTTTTTGTTGTAGACAGGGGGTTCCGCGGCTCTGTCGATTTCCTACAGGAACATGGATTTAAAGTTGAAATGTCAGTTTTTCTACATAAAGGACAGAAATAGCATTCAACAAAAGATGCCAACACTTCATGACTGATCACAAAAGTATAATGGGTAGTAGAGAGCGTTAATGCACGAGTGAAACATTGGAAATATTTTGACAAAGCAGTGCCAAATACACTTGTTCCTCATATAGGTGACTTCCTTAGAATTATCTGTGCATTAATGAATAAATTTCGACCACCCCTGGCCAACACAGATCCATCAACTGCTGAGACCGCAAGAAGGATAGTTGAAAAACCAAAGGAACCGAACAGTGTTCAAATCCTGGTTCAAGAGAACAACTTGCTGAATAAGCGCAAAATCTACTTTAAGATGGCTGCATCCTCTGATGAACTGACTGATTTCCCCAGGCTCTCCGTTGATTACCTGCGTTACATCACTATGGGCATTTATCAAGTTAAACAGGCTCCAAGCTATACAAATGAAAATCTCACAGATGAGGGGCTTTATGATGTTATGATATGCATGGATTTTCCAGGTCTGTTACATGCAAAAATCCAGTCTCGCCACTCCAGAAAGAAAACAAGTTCACTGTGGATCAAATACAAGTCTAACGATTACAGGGATTCCATCAAAGGATGGTACTGTATCTGCAAGGCTGGTGCTCGGGTTGTAGGGTGTTGTGCACAAGTGTCATATGGTTTCTGGGCTGCAAAATATGGGAAAATGATGAGTTGACCAAAAGAAAATCACTAACTTGTCATCTTAAGGATGCATCATTTATTCCAGAATGTGAAAATAACAACGGTAAATCAATTGAGGAATGATTGCTACACTGCGACCACTACCTTCATCTATACTAATCTGGTTCCATATATATATATATATATATATATATATATATATATATATATATATATATATATATATATATATATATATATATGTGTGTGTGTGTGTGTGTGTGTGTGTGTGTGTGTGTGTTTGTGTGTGTGTGTGTAAAAATATTTTTTTTATAATTTGAATTTTCATCCATATCAAGATGTTTATATTATTAAGGCATGTCATTTGGGTGATAATGAGAAGCAAGAATGATAATACATTCCACATTTAAATGAATATAAGATATATTTTTAAAACATGCCCTTCAATTATTTTGACTTTTTATGTTTCTGTTTTACTGACTAGTTTGTTTTTCAATACTTTTTATCTTTGATGACTGTGCAGTCATGGCAGGTTCGGTCTATAGAAAATGGCAAAGGTGTAGCTGACTACATCAAAGTTTCTTGTGATGTGTTGCCTATATAATAAGCATTGGAAATAGTGTTACTGTATAATTTTTGGCCACCTCCCTTGGTGTCTCTATGTGGGGTCAAAGGTTAAATGGCAAGTACAGAAACAGTTACTCATCTCACCCTTATGATAGCAGGTTTATATCACTCTTATTATGTAATGTTGTGGTTGGATTGATGTGGATGTTACAAGCATCAGGATTTGCGATTAATCCAACTAACTACATCCTGGTCATTTCCAGTGAAGGTAACAAACCAATATATTTGGTAAAGAAGCATACATAGTGGTCCCTGTTAATGCCTAAATATATTCATAGCATTCAATAACATTAAACAATAATTCAAATAAATCAGTAACATGAACATGAAACATCGTTCAATAATGTTAATCAATATTTCATGTTGGAACATTTTTAATATTTTATGGTTAAGTACCTTTTTTGTCAATGTAATTTAGGTGTAGTATTCAGTGGGCGTATACGTTATATATATATATATATATATATATATATATATATATATATATATATATATATATATATATATATATGTGTGTGTGTGTGTGTGTGTGTGTGTGTGTGTGTGTGTGTGATTTTGGCTAAGATAAATCCATATGGATTAGTTTTAGAAATAAAATTTTATTTACAGTGCTTTATAACCCAAAAATAATAACAATGCATATTGCAAAATTTAAAACTGAGTGAATAGTTCTTGACAAAGCAGTATGTATGAGAATTCAATGGAAAATATGACTACTTTTCATATCCTTTTTTAAAGTGTTTTGACAATCTGTAACCATGGCAACGGATTTGCCATTAGTTTTGGTTAACTGCTACCGTTAGGTAGTGTGTGTTTAGTGAGTGCATTTCTTTTATCAGATGTTTCGTCGTCTCTTGCTTGCATAGATTTCTTTTTAAAACGTCCCTGAACCTCCAGTTATATAGAAAGCCTTATGGCGAGATATTCGCAATATTTTTGCGTAGGAATACGGAGAAATACGTCGGCCTACATGTATTATAGTACTTACAATATTTAGGCACAAAAATGACCTTTCAAACTGTTGTCAACTTATAAAAGTCAATGAGATAATGTGACTAGCTTTCCTTTAATGGTATATATGAACACATATTCATATAACGTTATTTTATTCGTTAAAATGTTTCTATACGTTTTTGAAATTCTTTATTTCCCCCACCGAGGGCCCCCGTTTTGAGTCTACAAAAAATTGAATATAGGCATACATGTGCATAGGAGGAGGAGGAGAAGAGAGAGAGAGAGAGAGAGATTATAGTCGTATATAGTTATTTTAAACGATGAAAAGGTAGAAAAATACTTACTTTGACTCGTTTTTCATCGAAGTTTATATGCAAACTCGTCCCTAAAAATTCTTGCACGATGTAAATCACCATCATTGCCGACTCTAAGTGCTGGTAAATAACATTTGCAAAACGAATAATAAAATGATTGTGTTTCCATTTGTTCGTTATAGGTATATGTCCTTTATAAACGTGTACATCCTCTCATTTCACATACAACAGCATGCAGTTAGTGTAATGCAGCATTCCCGCGCTGGTTTAAAAATAGACGCAAAAGGTCTAGAGAGTACAAAACCTATAGTCTGTTTCTTTCTTGTACTCTCCAAGACCATTACTTCTAAAACATATTTCAGTTTTCAGAAGTTAATTAAAAGTGCTGAACCAATAGTTTATTTTTCTTATTATTAATGTCCATATTATATCTTTACGGATGAATATATAGTTTATAACTAGATTACAGTTTGACTGTAGACTACCTCAGGGGGTGTGGGAGACAATTTATTGATTTTTTTCTTCTAAAAATAGAAGTAGTGTATGTGTTATATAGCCATGAAAATATAAGGATAAAAGTACATAAATACATAAAGAACACTTGTCATTTCCATTGAAGGTAAGAAACCCATGTATTCGGCGAAGAAGTGAACATACAGGCCCCTGTTAACGCCTCCATTACCTTCATATTAAACAATATCAAAGAATCATTTAAATAATTCAATAATATTAAACAATATTTTATTGAGGAACAGTTTTTGTATTGTACGATTAAGTACATTTTTGTCAACGTATTTTAGAAAGTTTTCAGTTGACGTATAAGTTCGATATTCTATTTTTGTCTACGATGGACCATTTTCGAATAGTATTAGAAACTAAACTTGATATACAAAGCTTTATAACCTCTACAATAATAAAAATGCATATTGCAAATTTGAAACTGAGTGAATAGCTCATGGAAAAGCAGTATCGATGAGAAGTAAATGGAAAAGATGACTGCTTTTCATGTATATTTGACACCCTGTAACCATGGCAACGGACACGTGAACACAAAACTGGTGTCAGAAATAAATGTTAACCACCTCATATGTACATTATACATAATATAAGGACATTTGGAAAATGGCCTTTATTCAATATAGTCCTTTAATAGTCTATAAATGTCCATTTTCCGCATTTTGGCTGTATGTTTTTCTATAACAAAAGCTAAGTCTTTAATACATTGCCTTGGCTTTTCTTAGTAACCTACGCATCTGTGATTGACAAACAAAACGTGTTTTCACGTTGATTTAATTACTTAAGCACTTGCAGTTAGCCAAGATCAATATTCAGACAGCTTACGACGTATTTGGCACAAACTTGCATTATTATTAGGAGGCTTTTGCCTTCTTTAAGAGGTTACAAATAACATATCTTGGAGTAATTATTGATGTCAGCAACACTTGTACCTCCCGTTATCCATTTTTCAAATCGGTTGCATAGTGGCAAGAACGATCCCCGTTGATTGTTATTGACAAATTCAGACGCTGATCCATCATTAATTGACGAGAAAAAAACGATATTGGACTTCGTTAAAGATCATGTTGCGTTGCAATTATTTAAATTATTGACTCAAGTAGAGTCATATTACTTGACGGAAAGTTTCTTACTTCGAACTAAAGGAAGTGTTTCCCGAACGAGATATACACAATATAAATGTTTCCTTGTTGTTGCTAATTTCCTAATTCAAATGGTATGTGTCTTACTTTAACGAAAGGCAACAGAGATATACTGTAAAAAGTTAATTACGCCAAGAAGCACAACCATATCTATATCACTGCCTCAAGAACAGTTTAAAATAGAATCATGCATGATCTGACTTCATACTAAAATCGTATATGTCACTTATGGCCTGGTAAGATTCACTCGGATGCACACTAATTGAGTACATTCGTGTACTTATTTCATTGCGATTGTCCATATATTATATATCCCTTGCCTAAAATGTCTTCACTTTAATGTTCACATTGAAAAATGACTACATAACTTAAATACTATCATTAGCTTTTCATGGTTATAATGATCTCACAATGTTATTGATGTCATGAATGAACATTAATAAGATACAATGTACAGAAGGAGATTTTAATTGACTATTTTCAATTTATTTTACCATTTTGTCAGGTTTTTTTTACAAGTTAGAGTTGATTTTAAGACATGCTAAGATATCCATAATTTGTTCTCTGTTAAGAGTTCTTCAAAATGGAAAACCGAAAACAGATTTAGTCATCATCGGCACAAGTCACTGCCTCAATTACATAAATTCATATAACAATAATATTAAATATGTTTTATAATATGCAGTATAGGAATTCAAGAAAGGAAGTATATTCTAAAAATGATAGGCAAGGAAGCTACGACAGTGATGTATGCAAGGTGTACCGAACAAGGTATTATACACAATTGTTCAATTATTGAAAAGTGGAAGAGATGGTTTAACTAAAACAAAATAGACATAATTACTGCCTCTTATAATATATCTCTAGTAAGAAGACAACTTCAGCATTTATATAAAGCACCATAACTCTTTATGATCTAGAGTGCATGACAAATAAAGGAGTTCAGAAAACGTTCATAAGCAGTCGTCGAAACATTCACGGGTCTTTCGGACTGTTTCTTTTCAAAACATCGTCTAAAATAAATTCACGATGTACTTATTTGCGATGTCATGTAAAGAATTTCCAACGAGGTCTTATATTCAAATGTAGAATTGTGGAATGTTCAATATTGTCAGTCTTTATCAATTAACAATAAATACAGTTTACCATGATAATAAATATATGGATCATAAAACACGCTTGGAGAACGATTACATTTTGTGTACACACAAAGCCACAGTCTAGAAACGTGTTGCTAAGAAGAATGCTGCACAATTTACGATACACTCTGTACATGAAGCAGTGTTTTCGTATACCTAGAACAAACTGACTGATTAAAGAATGTTTGATTTTCGATTACTTTTAGAAGCATGTGCATACCTGTTAATTTTATTGAGAGTTTCCAAACATTATATATATTCTTATGATATATTCAGTTGTAATTCTACGATTTGGAAAGGGTTAATGTTTTGTACAACATAAGGAGATTAGAGATTCAACTTCCGATTTAATTATTTTGAAACCGAGTCGATGCGGTAAGTTCTTTCTTGCACGACACATTTACCTCAAGTGTATATAATTCTCCTTTAAGCAGGTAAATAATGGACTTGAGCACAAGTTTTACCACCTGATAATTGCAGTTTGTATCGTACCAAATCATTTTCAGAAGAACAACGAATCGTAACTATCCCCTCAAGATCTACTAAACCAAAACAACGGTGGTTGTGGTATGGAGACCGTATCCCTAAAAATGGAGCTTGCCTGTTTCCAGTGACATCTACGTCGCGTATTTCGTCTTTGGAGCAATCATTGGGAATGGAGATTGCAATAAAGAGCAGTCTAATTGTGGACTGTGTTACTGAGCAGTTTTACTGGATATTATCCGTTCCATAAATGAAATGTAATAGATATAGTAACAGCAATGGTAGCCATTCCAACGACAATAACAGCACTACAGGTCACATCAATCTTCTGCAATTGTTTAACATACTCATTTGGCATTGAGTGTACCCCCTGAAACCAGAACCATCTACAAATGAAAAACTAATTTATTCAAAGTTCCATGGATGTGCCACCAAAAAAATTTTTTTTTAATGCCAAGTACCTCCGTCCATAGACCTGAACCATTAGACTCATTAAGTGGTTGAATTTGATACAAATCATTCATATCATTAAAATCTAATTATGTATGACATGTTAATTCATGCAGTATGTCTCCTGGAGACAATTTATTTCTTTTCGCAACCCGTTTGGGAAAGCACTGAACATGACTCAACAAAGTGTATTGGATGAGTACCATCCGCATTTGCGTCAAATCCAGATATATATTTTCCCGAATTAAATGCTCTGTATCCCCTTTATTGAAGTGTTGTTGGTATTCTGTGTGGAAACAATAGTTTCATGCCAAAATCCATCAACAACAACAACCGATTCTTCAAACATTTTCGATACCCTATGGAATTAGACGAAGGACGAGATTTTATTATGTGTGCTTTGTTGTCTTCGAACATAACTTAGAACAACACATTGTTGCTCCGTTGCTGTTAGGTTTTCCTGTCAAAGTCAATTCTTGTTAAGACGACTGTTTGTTGAATGGTGTGGATATATGTCTGAGAGATTAAATTGAATTAATATTGCGATCCATCTGGAGACAAATGCCAAGAATACAAAACTAACACCTATGAAGTCAGGTTATGCGTACAAAGTATAGATCTCTCACCTAAAGAAGGAAACAGTTTCAGTCATATACAAAGAAAAACACCGAAATATACCCTGCGACGCGTAATGGTCAAACGTTTCTAAACTTCAGTTCAGCATCGAGGATCACATCTTCCTAGGTTAACTGTCAGTCCCGGACCAATTGTACAAAGCATATTAAGCGTTTGACCACTCCATCTTGTTTAATTTTAAAATTACGCGACACGACCCAATTATGTGGACGTGTTCCTTTGATCCAGAAGACATTCTTGAGAATGTACTAGTAATCATGCATTTCGCAAGACTTAATTTCACTCCAGAAGGAAGGCTTCGACACTTGACAATTCTAACATATAAAAGCTAGTCAACTCTTTGTGAAAATTGATTTTATAGAGTCCCTTTTGAACACAGTGAACATGACCGAATATGCAGAATGGAACACTTATCTAAAACAAATCACACACATAAACAGAGAACGTCTTTAATGTTCTCAAATCGAGCAGCCTATCAAAAAACATCTCGTTCAATGTTTAACGATGAGTCAGGAAAAGAATGGCAGGGTATCTGCAAGAAACTTGGACACTCATCTCATAAGCAACCATCTTTAAACAGAGATACAATGAATTGCGTGACCATTACATACCTCCATTGACTTTGTTGGAGTATAAACGAATTTAACCCTTGTCGCAGTGCACATAGTCATTCCAATTATCAATGTCTTTAATTTTAAAGAAAACGACCAGTGAAAATTATTGCTTAATATCACCTGTGAAAATGAACACCTAGGAACTGTATTACCTACTCACATTCATCTTAAATACATCTTGCTGGACGCCAGAAATGCGTGCTAAATGTGGATTTCATCGAAGGCATAATTACATTCGAGTTTATCTGATAAACACGAGTAACGGGCATCGTATCGGATTATTTTGATTCCGATGGATTACCCTCTTTGGAAGGGAAGATCAATGCCTTTATGAAAAGAAATTATGTTTCCACTCATTCAAAAATTTCAGGTTACACGGATTCGTTTGGTGTGTGGACAATAACATGTGTATTTTCGTTATCGGTATCCTCTTACGGTTCCATCAGAATACTTATTCAATTGTTTTTAGTGTGAATTCTCTAGAAACGATGCCTGCATACAATAGTGGTGTAGCAATTGTTATAAACATATGTTTTATTAACTAAAGAACGTAAAGACCATCGATGGCAAAATTACTCTGTCTTTGATTAATGGAAGCAATCTGTTACTTCCAAACGGCGTGAGCCATGACAATACATTCGTATTTAACAGAGTTGTCATGATGTAGATGGAATGACCCTAATCCTCCATCTTAATTTCCTTTTGTTTTATTAATGAGTTAATGCGACATTTTCGAAAAACGTGATTTAGAAAAAATAATGCTGGCGATGGGTCTTTTTAACGAACATATATTTCTGACTCTTTGTTGTTTTCTCTGTCAATCATTCTTTGACATTCAAAGAAAGATGATTTCCTTTACGTCTATTCCTTATCACTGCTATCGTAATGGAAACTTCTCAGAAACGGTAAATGAATTCTTTTATAAAACGTTTGAGGTCATAATCAAGGCCACGTTTGAACTCAAACACAAGTAAGCATTTAGTCACAATTTACTAACAAGAAGCAAAGCATGTACTCGCTAAAACGCCATCCTGAATCATGGGCAAATGTCAAGTACAAAATGCAAAATATATGCATTAGACAAAATTCCATCCTCATTCATTTGCGAAATTAAAACATACTAAAAAAATTAAATATGCATAACACCTTCCCTAATAAAGAAGATAGTTTTCTAAAATATTCATCAAATATACATGATAATATAACAATTAAAATTACTTTGAATGATATCTTATGAATCATATAAGTAGAACAGTATTGTATATATCTATAAGTGCATCTGCAACCAAATTATATTTTCTCCTGATCCCTGATTTTCGTTTATCATTTCGATAATGAAAGTAAGGGGTTTAAGTTCACTCAAAAATAATCGGAGAAGCAGCTGAGCTATACACATTAAATTATTGAAAGCAAATATCAAAGTCAAGCAATTCTTCTCGACTGTTTGTACTTTCTATGGCGTTTGTTTAATATTTTAGAAAAATACTACACTGGATTATGCATATTAGTTTTGTTTTCTTGAGTCAGTGCTCCACCAGCCCCTACATCACTTAAATCAAAATATATTTTAAATAATTGTCTGAAGTTTGGAGCGGGTGGAGTCTTAAGCATATCTTTTAATTTATCAAAATCATCGTGGCATTTGTCGGATCAATGAAAATTACATTTCGTACTCCACCAATTTCTGAGGGTCTCAGTAATTAATGAAACAGTTTGAGTACAACTTTCTATTATATCCAGCCACACACAAAAATCTCATCAGATGCTTTTTACTGATATGCTCCGGATTTCGGAGATAGCCTTGAACATAAATTATACAGGTTAAATTCACCACAATATGTCTTAAAATGTAACTCAAGCAGGGAAAATCTCAGTTGTACCTACATTAATTATCAAATGTGCATCATGAAGTTAATCAAAGACTTGCCGAATGGTTTCTATGTGATCATTTCATGTGTCATGATAGATATTGACGCCATCGATTCCTTCGTCACAAGTATTTAGACCAGATGTTATTATGCTCTTTAAACACTGGATTGTTGACCAAAGGGTATATTTTATAATAATAAAATCCAACTGCAATTTCAATTGTCGAAATACATTTTGTTCGTTCCTTGATAATATTTTGTCAGAATCCTTTCAAGCGATCAAACCTGGTGACTTATTTTGCATTCCAAATTTCCCCAATGCAGCAAATATTTATTGATATTTGCAAATAAATCCATTGTGGCGGCACAGTTGACGTTTCTAAAGTTAGTACACATTCCAAAGTATTATCTGGCGTAGGCACAAAAATGTACGGAACATTCCAGCTACTTTCAGTAGGTTTATTAAAATGTTCTCTGCCAACTACTGATTCCTTTTATCAAGCATTTTGCTTGCGATGATTCGTCATTTCAATATTCTGCTTCTCATGTGCAGAATCTACAATTTTAACGATATTATACACTTATAGTGTTCGCGTTGTAACATCTGAAATAACTTCTTGTTTTTTTTTCGTGTGGCTGTAGATATGGACGGTTCAGGTCTGATCCTGAATTTCTGAATATCAAAGAGTGATTAAACCAAACTCACAACAACCAGAATAGATTCCATCGTTTAAATCTTAAGTAGGTGGGACAGGTATAACTAATTTGATTTAATGACGAACAGGGTTATCTTTATCAACATAATCCTTTAACACATTTATGTGGTAAAACTGTTTCTGTTTCATCCTCCCTGAAGTGTTAACAATGTAAAGTAAGTAATTTACTCGTTTTTAAATGATATACAGTCCATAATATTTAACCTGAAGCGGAATTCGAGGTTCAGGCTTAGAGATGAATGTCAGAACTCTATCACCAGGCTACAATCTTCTTTCCTCTGCAGCTATGTCATACCTCAGCTTCATTTGATTTTGCGTCATCATCAATTTACGTAGCTCGGTTAACCGCACAAGCAGGCAACACGTTCTGGAATTCAATCTCATCAGGATCCACTTTCTGGTCAAAACTAGGTTTGTCATTTACAATGCTATGTTGCTGTCTAGTAATGCGTGAATACCCTCAGTAGGTAAAGAAATCACTGTTCTTAAAGTAACTGGTCCTGATACTGAGTCTGAGAAAATATTTACACAATGGAGAGGGAACTTTACACATGCCGAGCTCTGCACCCTGAATAATAACTCTTTCACTAGAAGAAGACGTCTAAGATAAAGGCAAATTATCTGATAATAAATAACCAAGAAGCTCTTGTATTGCTTAATATTTTAACAGGCATGGGTTTGGCAGAATCACCAAAAAAATGCTATATGACCTTTCGTTATGAATGGTTTGCAAGTTTCGATCATAAAACCAGACTGTTGTTTTTATCCAATAATTTCAATTGCAGTACAAGTCAGCGATTTTGACATATTAGAAATAGGAACATTTCTTTGTTGCTCATAGCAATTAGAATTAGTGTGCCCGTTCTTCTTACCATACGTGCAAGTAGGAAGAGGTACAGATTTCAGTTCAGTTTTAATAGAAATTTGGTTCATAAAGATTGTAACAAATTGTGATTCTGAAGTACTTACATGAGACTGAGATGTTTTTTATATTTTTATTTTGTTTAATATTTATTTTTACAAAATCAATGCTGAGAGAAAGACTGATTGACAGATGAAACTATGTGAGTCAAGGAATAATCATCAGCTATCGATGACCATTTTCAAAAGTGTCAAATTTTCCCTCATTAAAATAAATCTTGATGTCATTATTGGTGCAATTTTTAAACTCTTCAATTATTATATGATGTATGATGTTATCGTAATCTTAATCAAGCTTCTTGGCAAGGTACCCCCTTAGTTACTATAATCTTTACTAGGAACACATACAATTCAAAACAAAATCAATTTAAATTTCAAAAGCATTTTTAATTTCTCTGAAATATTTTTTTAAAAATTATGATACTGAAACGGCCTCCAATGTCTGTTACGAATAAATTGTCTTAAACAAAGCAACAGAAAAAGTAGAATCAACATTTTTAATAACATTTAGCAATATAATATAAGTCTTTGTGGCCTAGATTACAAGTGAAAACGTTAAGAGAACTTACAGTATTATGAATTTTTAAAAAAATCAATACAGTTCTAACACAAGTCCATCAGTATCGGAGTGTCGCTAATGAATAAGGGGTCTTGATTGTGCTGATGTACCGATAGCAATTAATCAGCTAAAGTGCAAACAGATTTGATTGATCACCACGGAATTTTTCCAGTGGTACTTTTCATTCTCAAGGTTTTTGGTAGTTTACAATAGCATGGAATGTACGGAAATTCTTGAATAATCTTGTTATGAATTTAATTATATTAACAGCTTGTTTTCAATTTTCATGACAAATTAAATCCAAAATTCTTCTTTTAATGGAGAATAATTTTGAATATTAAAGATAACATAATATTTATAATCATTTAGTAACATATTTTACACTTGTCATTTATGCCGAAATGTCGCCATATGAGATATTTTGAGAGACATTTCGTGCAAAATCCATTTTGTGGAAACATTTCGGTGTTCAAATGCATTATTTTAGTAAGTTTTATTGCGTGTGTTTATGTACAGCTATTGCTTTCTAAGAATGTGAATCATCTGAAGATTTGTTCAGCTGAGCATACATGCAGAACATTTCCAGATCAAATCCTATTTCGGCGACTTGTAATTCTATCGATCTTAAATTGATTTGGAAATCTTATATTTGACATTGATATTTGCCCTTGACATGTGACATAATCAATGTCTAAAACTTTCTACTAGAATGTAACTGACTTCTCACTACAAGTTAAATCACCTATTTCAGTATAGTCCCTAAATTATATTTCCATCACGTTTAATTTTGAATTACATAATACTACCTTATAAATTATTTCATATGTTATTCCACGTCCGAACTGTACGGCAAATCAAAGTACAGTTGCTCATTTTGAATCTAATGCTGTATGTTAGTGTGAGATCCATTTCATACGATGAAAATGACAACATATAGGTTCACAGTCAGAGAGGTGAAATATAACTATCAATTACTCTGGCAAATCCTTTCAACGTCTCAAATGTTTGACTTGAGATATCGACTTGCACTGTATAACATGAATTCCTTCTTTATTAAAACCGACGTTCTCGTTCGATTCAGCAACAACTAAATGATAAGGCAATTTAAAAACTAGTGTTTCTTACCTGTTAATCTTATAAAACGATTAATCAATCCTAATCAGTTGATAGTTGTCCATCCCTATTCCCTGTTACTCATCCCCACCCCATATATAAGTTGACTACGTTGAGAGGGAATATGGGCTCGTGCGCGCAGGCAAGGCGAGGGGTGCCGTTTACCCAATGACCTGTCTTCGAATCTCCGTATAGTACGAATTAAACATTATCTAACCTGTATGATATTATTTGTATTAGATTATGAATTCTGCCTACTATTATCCAGGATTCTTCTATAGGAATCCAGGGATAGCACTTTCCGTTCTGTCAGGTGTACATTTATAATTCTCTATTATTAATTATGTATACCTTGATTTCTTTCATAGGAATCCTGAATGACTGTAGATACATGAGAATTAATTACTAGGTCGTCATGCAAGTGTGCCTACTATACACGAGTACATATAACACCAACTGAGTAACATCACCAGATGTGTGCTTAGTCGTTGGGGAATACGGGCTCGTGTGTGCAGGCTAAGCGATGAATGCCGTTTATCCACTAACCTGGGTTCGAACCTCCGTAGAGTACGAATCAAAAATTCTCTAACCTGTATGATAGTATTATTTGTATTACAATATTAATTCTACCTATTATTATCAAGCATTCTTCTATAAGAATCCAGAGATAGCACTTTCCGTTCTGTCAGGTGTATATTTATAATTCTCTCTCTCTCTCTCTCTCTCTCTCTCTCTCTAAAGCAAGTCTTCTTTGAAAATAAAGCTTCATACAAAAGATTATGAAAATACACGGTCAATGACGTACAACCAAAGCATCTAACCGATCAAGCTTTTCTCTTCTTCGATAGATTCATATTGTTACTTTACCTGTATCGCTTGTGTTTACAAATTTGTATTTGTGTTTGTTTACTCGTCGAACACTCATGTTCGGTCGCACCCTCCCTCCTGCTTTTATTTTTTTAACAAATTATTTTATAAAGACCTACAAGATACCATGACCGAAGATCATGCAAATTTCTCGTAGATTGCGCTTTTGAAAAGAAGTTTTTGGACTTATCATCTCCATATCCCCTGAACACCAAGTCTGATGAATGTTTCGCAGAATATATGTATATACTGGAGTAAACACAACTAAAATATTGCAGTTATCTCTGATCACTTTAGGTATTTGTGTATACCGCTGAATAACATTAATCACGTTTGTGTTTTTGCGTCTGCATCGAGAAAATATCCCAGCTAGATTTGATTGTTTGTCCAGCATAATTGCAATATATTATATATGATTATCCTCATTTCCATAACGACGATGGAGGCTTCAGGATGAATTAATAATATTTGTATAGTGATATTTTGAGACCCCTATTTTGTATAAATATGACTATATCACATATATGAATTTTGTCGATGAGGAAACGCGACAATATTATAATTAATTTATATAATTGTATGCTCTCCTCACCGACGATAGAGGCCTCAGAATGGTTAAATATCCGTTCTCTCATACATATTTCATGACTGTGGAAATGAGGATAATTACAATATATTATATGTGATATCCTCATTTCCACATCGACGATAGAGGCCTCAGAATGATTAAATATCCGTTCTATCATACATATTTCATGACTGTGGAAATGAGGATAATTACAATATATTATATTTGATATCCTCATTTCCACATCGACGATAGAAGCCTCAGAATGAACAAATAACCGTTCTGTCACGACATTTTGTGACCACGTAAAGTCGTGCTTTTTTTTATCCAACTTAACTCGTTATATTTCATGATTAAGGATTTGCGACAATGTTATAATTATTATAGTAATTGTAGCAAATCCACACGGGCGATAGAAGCATCAGAATGAATAAATAATTGTTCTATCGTCTGTGGCAGAAGTACGATAATTATATATAATATACATATGTAATTATCGTACTTTTGCCATTTTGTTAATAAAAAAAACTGTTCTCTCAGTCTTGAATCTCAAAGGTGATAAAATAACTACCCTAATTTACTTTCAAGATATTGTAAAATTTCATCATTTGTCGAGGGGGCGTCTTAATTCCCTCTTCTATGAGAACAAGCAAGTAATGATCGATATCTCCCTCCTCCACAATCTGTGCATAGTTGAAATTTTCAACGTACTCCTATTTTACATTTCAAAAAATCATTTTGGACCAGCATATTTTCTATTTTCTAACTGATTTATGTTCTCCACACACCTCATTATAACAACGCTTATTACAAAATTCAGTTGTTCCTTGTAAGAGCCATTTACATGTTTTTTTGGGTACCAAATCGCACTGACATAATATATGTTTTCTCATATTTTTAATTGAAATTTATATCTAATTATATTTCTGGAACAGATCTAATGAATTAGATATTAAATATAATAATAATGAACGAAAACACAGAATTACAAACCTCTTCAGCACAATGAACATATATGTAATTTATTATGCGAGATTAAATCAGAATATTTTCAGATGAAAACCGATGAAATTGTTGAATATATATATATATACTTTTGTCATACAAAAGTACTGTTTCAGACACAAAGACCATGCTCATGTATCAATACAACATTTTTTTTGACTTTGTGAAGCTTCACTCTTCGCTACTTTTCAATTTTATCCTAACTGAGTCTGCTAATGTTAAATCCGAATTCCTTCTAAAAACGAGTTCTAACTAATATCACAAGCATGTTTTTCGGCGGACCATGCCAATGTAAAATGAAGGTCTTATCGGCACATTCCAAGTATATGACCCAGATTGGCTTAATGAGTGCTTGGAAAACCCATCTACTGTGCCCTAACAATGGTACTGTTCACTCTCCCTAATTTAATCGCTTTGACTACTTTAGGTACATTGCATGCTTTACACTTTTATAGATATATAACGTTTTAGGCCGGTCACAAACAATATGGTCATTGTGATACGAATGTGTGGCTAAGAATGTACTTGGAACCAGTGACTATTCAGGTTCCCCATGGAATGCCTTTTATTTGAGTCCTTTGCGCTCTTGATTATAATATTTCCAGCACTATTCATTGGGACAAAACATGCAATCATGTCATGCCAGAACCGTCGTAAATATTAACAGTTTGATACCAATAAGAAACATTATCGAAAACAATTTTTTTTATACAAAATCAAGAATATCATAAAATGGACTACTCGAATGAAGAATTATGAGAAATTAACCCTCTATTTAAGTATATGGATAGCATGTTCGGATGCATGCAAATACAGGATGGAGCTACATTGCTCATACTCAACATAACTAGTACTTCATTACAAACAGGGATCCATGTATAATGGTGTATGCTGTATTAGGATTATTTCTAGACATGTGAGGAAGTCTTCTGTAATTTTGTTATATTTTTCTATTTTGATTTGATATGTGTTTATATGCCAAGAAATAAATATTTTTTGGCACTAGCTTCTTAATCTTTGTGCGTATGTGTGAACATGTAATGTTTTGTTCTGAGAGGGACCATACCTTATACTCAGAACTTGTCGTATCGGCAGACAAAGCAGAATTACAAAGCAGATGGTTTAAGAAAATTGAAAGTCCAATTATAGAATGTAATAAAAGTATAATCCCGCGTCCTTCGCACGTGTTCTGTTTTGCGTCAACATCTTTCAAAAGTTCAATTTCGTCTAAGAAAATTACTGGATGAATTTGAACTAATGGAATTAGACAGTTCTACTTTCTACCTTACAAAATACTTAAGATCCATATTCAAACATAACTAAGTTTTAAAGACTTGTTTCGAAACCAGCTGAACTGGAATCCATCATATTTGACACAAATCACCCTGACTGATATTTTAAATTTAACTTTAACAAAATGATGCATTTAACCTATCAAACATGGTTACATGTCGAAAAATAAAATCTGTACACGATTCGTTCTGCATTATTAATAAATTGTATGAAAGATTACGTAGAATAAATTGCATTAAAGTTTTCAGAATTAGACCAAACTGAACAGAAGACGTCTTGGAATGCAATGTTTTCAAATGAATGATGCCAATTATCCGTCACAAATGGCCACTGTTACTAAACAAAGTAAAACCTATCAAACTAGTTAAAAATCACTGAACAAAATCTCGCCACATTGATAACAGACACCATCGCCTAAAAACCTTTCAACTTTGTATAATGTCTGCTGATCCGCCATAAAGCTTGACCGTCTCTAGGGCAGAAGAACACACAGATGAGTAGAAAACAAGTACAGGTGGTAAGCTATCTCGCACTACTAATCAAATGATGCAATATGCTATCACATGGTCGAGCGGAAGGAGAGTACTTGAGATATGTTAATCATTTGATTATTGAATTGTTATTAAATCGTTATTCGTTGAATTTCACTTTTTTTGTATATTCTGTCATTTCACCGTCGGCATTGCTGACTGGGGCTGGGAGCTTTACATCTATCTTTCACTACGTTAACTTCCAACGTAAAATCAAGCTTATGTGGGACTTCTATAATACCCCACACGTTCCACAGTGACCGCTTAACAAACCCGTCTCGTCACACGAGCAATGCCGACATTAGTTTGAAGAATAAATTCGTCTAATGATATACTGTTACTATTTGCTAATGCATGAATTGTAACCGATCCTTTTAAGAAAGCGAAATTTCATCGGTTCGTGTATGTATAGCACTTGATATCAAGATTATATTATGTGGAATTTCTGCCTCAGCCCTGACTGTACTATATCATTTTGCAGCTCGAAGCTTTTGTCTCCTCAGTACTGGGTGGCCGAGTGGTCTATGTATCTTTTGATTAGCGATCACTCACACATCTTACCTCCGTCATCTTGATTTCTTATCTCAGTCTGACGAAATTGGGCATATAAGAAAGCCTGTCAGTTGTTGGTCATTGGTCCTTGCAGTTTTCTTCCTATTTTCTACTTCTACCAGATATACTGGTCGCGAAGTAATCATGGTATGTGCTTAAAAATGGCGATAAACTCCACAAAACCAAACCAAAAATCTCATTTTCATTATTGTATCACAGGTAGCTAAAATAGCAACATCTTTGAAACCATCGTGACACAAAGTATCTAAAGGGTATACATATTATGCAGTTCAGTCATAGGGCATAGAAGAGGCGGTCCAACAAAAAAAAATAAAAAACATTTTATCAGTTTCTCAACTGCAGCGGACAAAATGAGTCCTGATGTAAGACCCTTTCAAGATGGTCCAGTCTGTGATTCGCCGTCACACATGTCCGCCCTGTAGAAACAGCATTTCAGTTTAGAGGTTTGACTGATAATAACGTGCCAAAAAGACCTTTATGAATTTGAAGAAAAAAATGCTTATACGCCATCAAACATTCATACAGTAACTAAAACAAGTAAAACGTAACCACTTTAAAACAGTTCAACTGAACTGTTACCCACATATAGTGATACAGAGACATCACATTCGTATGCAAGTAAGATAAGTCCTAGAGAGCTCGCTGGCTGCATGATCAGTTCTAACCTAATGTGTGTGTGTGTGTGTGTGTGTGTGTGTGTGTGTGTGTGTGATTAGGATTTTTAACGTAGCTTTAACAATTTTTCAGTCATATTACTACGATGTCTGCAGTGTGGCAGTTTATAGTGAGGCATCATGCCGCAGACATGTATCATGCAGTCCCACTCAGTCACATTATCCTGACACCAGGCCGACCATTCCTAGCACTAACCTCTTAATGCTAAACGCCTAGCCAGGCAGCTGTTAGTACCATTTTGGTAAGCCTTTGGTATGGCTCTGACTGGGTTTGAACCTACAACATCCCGTTTCCAAGGCAGACGCTCTAACCACTAGGCTACCGGAGCAGTCTAAATTAATGAACTAATACAATGGGTAACATGATGTTATCATAAATGTCATATATATGCATTGCCGCTTATTCTTCTTCTTCTTCTTATTATTATTATTATCATTATTATTATTATTATTATAACTATCATTTTTATTAGTAGTATTATTATGGTTATTATTATTATCAAAAAAATGTTTAAATCTGATCTGAATGAAGCATGATGAGAACAGTAAACCATGTCAAATAACAAATTAATAACAAATTATGTCTGCCAGCAATCTTTTTACAGTTATATCAAAAATTATTTGACATCTTATTTTGTCGGCCTAAAAACACCGAGTTATGAAGTCAATAAACAAAACATCTCACTAAAAGTGCTTTGTATGCATATACGACCTATGTATTGCTTGTGTGTTTACTCAGTGTATGACATTTACATGGTAGGAAAAAGTGGATCTGGTTTGGATTGTAAATAATACATATGCAAAGGTATGGGTTGTTTAGTTACAACAAATATTGCACAGATATTTGTAATTACTTTATTTCCATCTTAATATTCAAGGTTCCCAAAAATTTAGTACTACAAAAATATGGAATGAAAATAAGAAATGTAAACCAGTATAAAATCTCATAAATCCCAAACCATCGTCACAAGAAAAAAAGTAAATTAGCTCTTTATGTGAAACTCCATAAAGGCGACATTGCGCGGCAACTTCATTGTTTCATTTAGGCCTAAACTGATTATCCAAAATAATCACGACTTTGAAAATTAGTACAATAACGTACAATTGAATGTTGATTAACGTTGCGATTACATTTTGGAGGCAAATTTTGGCATTCATATTTAACTTGATCTCTACGAAACTGTTGACTTTGTTCGTGTTCCTGCTCTGTATGGATATTGAATGCAGGTTATAAGTGCAGCCTATTAGTAACAAAACAGCCCATACTTTTAAATTGTTCCATTCACCTATTTCTGCATCAAAGAGTCCAGAGTTTGGAACCATATGTTAAAAGTTTTTTTCAAAAGCAAGGTATATAAGTAACTGTTACACAAGTGTAACAAGATCACAGTAAACCAATAGTCACTGTTAAAAACTAATTAACGTAGTCGCACCACAACGCTGAGATATATAGAATCTATGTTGGGGTTTGGGTCGAGACAAGAAAATCCCAGTCAAAGGGTTATATTATTTGTCTTCCGACGAGGCTTGCCCAAGTGGAGAGATATATAATATAAACCAGCGACTGGGATTTCCTTGTCTCGTTCCAAACCCCAACGTAGATTTCTTCTCACCCAATATTTTCCTTTAAAGTAAAATAAATTCTACACTTGGAACAGATGAAATTCAAAATATCAACAAAAAAACCCCCCCCCAAAAATTAAGTAGAAAATCAAGCAAATGAAGCAAAGGTACGACAATAAGGAGGTTAAAATTCTTCTGAAAGGTTGGACGAAGGAATAAATAATCAAAGTGGAAATGTGGCCGCCATGAATGAGTATCATCAACATCACGTCACAGAACAGGTTGATCCTATTCAAGGCAACAGCGTTACTCAAGGTCAAGAAACCAATGACATTTTCTAACAGAAACTAGGAGGACAGTGCAAAAGAAATAAGTCACAGCTAAACTGAAATAGAATGTGTTTAAACAGATTTAAGTATTGCTTGAGGCACAAGTGTGTCCAAATGCATGAATAATGTTAACAAGTACGTATTGCTAAAATGAGTTATTGCATTAAGTAGTGTTATGTATATTTGATTTAATTTATATTTCATTTAATTTAATTGTTTGCGTGTTAGTCTTAATTTTTTTATTCCATTGCATGTTATAGTAACGTGATCTTGTTTACTTGAATTTGACATTTTCCAAAAAATTAGTTTGAACTGGCTGTTTTTTCGTAAGCACTCAATATTAGAACTGTTTATCTTAATGATGACCTAGTTCCTGACCTTGATTCAGAATTACTAAGAGTTAGGATTAACAACTTGTTTCTTCATTGTGGGATTTATTGGGTGAAATCGAGGTTGTACTAAGTGTACGTGACTTTAGAAATTCTGGTTTTAACGGAATTGCGCAGTAGTCATATTTAATTGTGGTGTATTGAGAAATAATTTTGGTCAGGCTTTAAAACACTTGGACGTAAGGTTCTTCTCTATGGATCCATCTAAGAAAATGACTAGGTTATAGCGTATGCACTCTTGGGAAAATGTCAAAGTACTAACAACCGGTTTCCTCGGAGGATCATCCACCAATAGACATGCATAGTGAAAGATTTAAATATTATGCAATGGAGAGAATTCGAGGTTATTCACCAGTGACATATTCGAAAATGACAGGACTCGAAGATAAAATAAAAATGCATACAGCACATACAGCTCAACTATATTAAGCCGGCACCTCCATATCATGCTTTGCTCAGCAGATTGTCTTCATATTTTGGTCCCCATCAGGTCGTTCTAGTAACAACAGATACAACTGTTTACAATGGTAATCGCCATTAACCTCTAAATTGTATGTCCATTCTAGGTAAAGTACATAATTGCATTTCAAATATATCAAAATTGTAACAATGCATTTACATGACTTTAAGATCACGAATAAAAATAGAAATTTGAAGATATTAATATGTACTCATTTAAATCAGTCTTGAAACTCAAACATGTATTGCTGTTACTTTGGTTTATTAAAATTCATGCTACTTCACACATGTCGTAATACTGTCAGTGGAGTTTTCCTTTTCTGTATAATTGTACTTTAAATACAATGAGTGAATCTGTTTCAAAGCTGTAATACGCAGTTGCGATTAGAGGCATAAAAAAAAGCAATAGATGAAACAAAGACAGTGAAGCATTAAACGTCATTTGTCTTTGAAATGCCTTATTCTCTGAATCAAAGCATGCATTCATTTGATATAACGCCATGTCACGACATTGCTAGTTATTTTGTGCCAATGAAAGCAAAGTCATAAAACTGTGAAGGGGATATTTAGGAAGGAACACCATTACAATTAATGCCAACACGCAACCCTGCAAGGTAAAATATGAAAGGTAAAGATCTGTATATGTTCTGCGCCAGGGCCAACTTCTGTTGTACATCTATTCACAACTAGTTGATATATGTCATCGTATGTCTAGATCAAAGCCTTTTTAGTCATCGGTAATATGGTTCCAATAACATTCAATAAAATGGCATTCACAAGTCGTTCCTAAGCTAAAATATTTACATCAATTTTGGCTAGACAAGACAATGATAAGATCAAATCATATAACCCCATTGACACTTAGAATCAGTAGTTTAGGAGAAGTAAAATAAAATATTGGTGTAAAAAACAGAACTTATTCTATGCCCTGTCGATTACAAAATCTTGTTAATAAATATAACTTTTCTTGCAACACTTTATACTTCAAACACTCTTTAATACATATTTGTACATAGTAATTCATCATGATACTCCAAGTTAATAGTATCCAACATAATGCATCACATTCCCCTTGAACGCCGAAGATTTTTCTTATCAGCATTTGGCCTAGTACGGAAAACACGTCCACTCGATCACACGTCTAATGTGTCATTTAGAAGTCATAACACACAATACGTATACTATCATGTACAAGTCTAATCACTTCACTAATTTTCAGTTTAATTGAATAAAGTGGTAAATAGAAACTTCACTAATTTTCAATTTTAATGAATACGCATGGTAAAGAGAACCATACACCTCTGGTAGAATTAATGTACATTTATTATAAAAAAGAGAGTCGAATACTGTATGCATCTGTCTTGCTAGATGATTCCTCTATTGTTATGACGGTTGCATATAACTTGGAAAAGGATAGCAATAGACAGAATGAGGCCGAGAAGGAAAGAAGCTGACCAGCGATTCTACTCTGTTTTGTCATTAGGTCGGTTGGACATTGAGTCCCAGATTGGTCTATGTGTCGTTCCGCAGAGCAATGTGAGTGATATCCGCGTCTGTTTTCGCATTGAATTTGTCCGTCAGTTTCGAAATGAGCTAAAATTACCGAATTCGTTTTCTGCATGAATAATTGAAATTTAATTAATATTGATAAGCCATTCATCCGATACATGCTGAGAAAGATTGGCCTGTCTACATGTAATCTGCCATATTCGTTTTGAGTTCTGTAAGATTCCATTTGTTATAGTGCAAATAAATCAAAGGGAGGCAACTACATACTGGCTGAACTTAGCGGAACAGAAAAGCTAATCACCCCTTAGGCCTCACTGGACAGTTTATCTAGTGAATTCTTATCCGACAATGACCTACTGCAGAAAAATGAGAATAATTGTACAATGAAGATGCAAATAAAAACAAACTAATGATTTTTTGTAGAAAGCATGCATGTGAGATTCTGACTGCGGTAATCAGGTTAATTCCTTATACAACTGGTGGCTTTTATAGTGAACCAACGCTGACACCAACCCCTCTTTTTTGCATTCATTTTGACAGCAAAGATCTATTTTTAATATTTTCCTTTGACATGGCAGCTAAACGAATCGGTATGTGCCTTACGCATGAATAATGTTCACTAGTACTATAACAAATTAGCATACTTTTCTTCACTCCTCAACCATCTCGATTTTTATATATTTACTTACGTAACAGACATACATGAATACATAGGTCAAGTCGGCTGTTCATTTGCAGCCCAAGTTACGCATTTTATCTTCAGTGCTAGTCTAACTGTGACACGCAGTCACCAAACAAACCAACCCATTTTCAAGCCTAACTCAAAGTAAATCTAAACCACATTACATATTTAGCTTCTGTGTGAATTTATAAATGCTTGGCTTCTCATAATTAGGTTCATGCCTCCTACCTTAAGAAATAGGTAGGTGTCAAAATACGAAACTATCCAGTGAGACCTTTATTAACATACCGACTCTCCCACATGTGCTCGCAGCATCGACAAATTTTGTGTAAACAGACCACCATGAGTTACGCTCTATGTCGATTCGAACAGTGTTGAAATTACTTCGTGAGCGAAACAAAATATGTATTTTTAGCTACATGTAATGACGTTAACTTAAAGCTTTACCATTCAACATTCGCATATAGCATTCGCGATGCTGCGCTGAACAAACAGGTTCTCATAAAAATCGTATCACGTTGGGATCTTCAGTTTTAGTCTGCTACTATCTTCAACCAAATTTGACTTTTTGGTATGTGTGGAGGGGAAATTGCTTAATAGACAAGCATGGCAAACGTATACATGTTGAGAACTCGTGTTTTGCTTTTATAATTGGTCGGTTCACATGTTAACCTAATATATCTGATGCTGGGGTTTGCACCGCACGATAAAAAAGAGAGTAAAAAGTTTTTACAATATTAATACATTATCACATTTACTAGATCGATGTCATAATACAATAGCAATAAGTATTAAAAATAAACAATTTTATCAGGATAACTTTTAACTTTCATCAGTTTTAATTTGGAAATGTACTTTGTACCCAATGATACAATAATGCTTATACAGGTCTAACCAAGAGTATAATGTAGAAGGATTGATAGTGTTTGACTACTCATGAATAATTAGTCACTGACATTATATAACTATGCTTTTGGCTGGACTAGGTGAAACTGTTTGTGACATAGATATTGACTCTAAAATTACACTTGTGAATAGAAGACCACACAAACACAGTACCCAACTGATAAGTGTGTGAGTAGCTTTCAGCTTTATAATTTTGTTGGAAATATATAGTCTGTCCCGAAAAGATGCCACGTGCTGCTAACACAAGTGCAAGAATATGCTAGAAGGAAATATTCTGGTGGAATAACATGAAACGGATAAATGATACACTTTCATTAGTAACATAGAAGTTTTCATTTATGAATGCAGCATAATGTTTGGTTCAACAGAGGTGGATAGGGGGTATTTGGCAAAGTCAGACGGAAGCAGGCTCGATATTGCACTGGTTGTTACTAAGTCAGAGGTAGTTGCTAAGAGAGATGGGAAGTTTGTAACCAATGTTTTGTATGGCTTGTGTATCAGTATCCTTACTTTCTACTATTTTCAGAATATTTTCTCACACTTCAGTTTCCTTTGTGTTTAGAAGTCAACTCGGGCACGTTTTCTTAAACAACCATTGCGTTCATTTTTGGTACTAAGCATAATTCTGTCTACTTGCAAACGTAAAAACTATTGTTGGCCACTTTATGTTTCTGTGTTTTTTTCTGGGGTTAATATTTGTAATATATATAAAAGAAATTTCAAAATCAGAAAACAAAAAGATAGACGTTGTGTGTGTGTGTGTGTGTGTGTGTGTGTGTGTGTGTGTGTGTGTGTGTGTGTCTCTACAAATGTTTATCCTAGATAGAGATACCTTAAGCTGATTCAAGAGTGAAGTTCGTTTTGTTATGTGTGTGTGTGTGTGTGTGTGTGTGTGTGTGTGTACCACAAACATTAAATATAACATGGCATTTAAAGTGTTGGTATAAAGCAAATTGATATACTAATACTATTGGTATATCAACTTCTGATCGCCTATAGCGAGTAGTGAAGTGGGATACTATAGGGTCTATGGGACTTACCATTAAAAACACCCCTGGGACGATATAGGGTCTATGTAAATTTAACATGGACAAAACCCCTTGGACAATATAGGGTCTATGGGAATTAACATGGACAAAAACCCTGGGACTGTATAGGGTCTATGTAAATTTAACATGGACAAAAACCCCTGGGACTGTATAGGGTCTATGTAAAATTGAAACAGGGAGGGTCTCTATTTTTTAAAAAATAAAAAAATAAAAAAGGGGTAGGCAATGAAAGTCAAGGTCTTTTCGAGATATTGGAGTGGCCCTGAAAAGGGCCTTTGGTTTTTATGTTAATATTAAGATATATTAACATAAAGGGCAGCGCATTGGTCTTCTTCTTGTCCTAAGGCTGCGCCTGACTGCAGGACCGTAAATCAGGACTCTCTTGAGGCATCCTTGCCTCTCCACATAGACTCTTCGTATCCATAGGCTGGTGTCGGTCCTATGGACAACTGTCCGCTTGGATCGGACATACATCGGTATGTCCGTCCTGAACATCATCGAAGACACAAGCGTAGAAGATTGAACGTCGGTCCACATGTTGAGGCGCCGAGAACAGGTGAATCAATGCAGTGAACTGCGCTTATTTATAGGGGGAGGAAGGATTGAAACGGATTGAGTTCATTGACCAATCTAAACACGCGTTACAAAATTCAGTAAGCCCACGTCCAATCCGAAGAGAGCAGTCTGTGACGCCACGTGGTCTATATAGATTCGCTAGCGCCTGTGTGCAGTCAATCCATGTGAGAGTTTTTCAACATGACGGAAACTCAGAAAACGATAAATTGGGGTGTACCAGCCGTGGAGACCACCCAAGGGAACCCGGACTTACTTTCAGAAGAGGTGAACTGGGACTTTGTGGATTTTGTGGATTTTCTTACATCGCAAGAATTTGTTCCGGAACCTTCGTCACCTTCATTACCGCACGTGGAGAATTTTAGACAGAGACAGAAAGAAGAATTGGAGAAATTTATACAACAGCAAAAGGAAGCGGAACGAGCTTTTCTCCTACAGCAACAGCAGCAAGAAGAAGAGGTAAGAAAAAAACAACAACAACAACAAGAAGCAGCAGCAAAGAAACAAGGGTGTGAAAATCAAACGGTCACGGTACTGTTAGACATTTTAGCGGAGTTAAGAAGTCTGAAACAAATGTATCAGACGTCTTTATTACGACCGAAGAGAATACGACCTTCCCAAGCTAAACACTCCAACCCTGTGACTAAGCCTACCGTACCACCCTTAGTGATTTCAACCAAACCATCATCAACAGTACGCAGTCCAGAAGTAGGCCGTGGCAAAGGCTTAAGACAGTTAAAGTTGATTGCTTAAACTCACCCCTGTACCAAAAAAGGCCCTTTTCAGGGCCACCCACGTCTCTCGAAAAGAGACAGACTTTTAATTACCAACATCCATTCAAACTCAAAAAACCCATTTTACCCCATAGTACATGTGTACTAGTGTGTGAGTGTAGGTTCTTATTTTAAAATCAAAACTCAAAGACACTTACGTTTTATAGACTTTCTATTCTGGTACAAATTTTACAATTCAATTCACAAAATAACACTTTAAAAAGTTCATACACTTCTTCTGTCTCATTGTTTAGTCTCTCTGTTTTTTAAATTTCTAGACCGCTCCGGTGGCCTAGTGGTTAGAGCGTCCGCCTCGGATGCGGGAGGTCGTGGGTTCGATCCCCGGCCGAGTCATACCAAAGACATAAAAACGGAACTAACAGCTGCCTCGCTTGGCGCTCAGCATTAAGAGGTTAGTGTTAGGACTGGTCGGCCCGGTGTCAGGATAATGTGACTGGGTGGGACATCATGCTACATGTCTGCGGCATGATGCCCCAGTGCTAGACATCAATATAAACTTCCACAATGCAGACATCGTAGCGATATGACTGAAAAATTGTTAAAGCTACGTTAAAAATCCAAATCACATCACATCACATCACATTTTAAATTTCCTCACCGTCACAGTCTTTTCCTCCTCTTCCTCCTCACTTTCTTCCCTTTTTCTTTTCTTTTCCTGTTTCTTTTTCTTTACCTGGCTGCTTTCTTCCTCCTCTTCTTCTTTCTCATCTTTTCCTCTGAAGAATCCCTCTCTTCTTCTATCTCCTCTTGTTTCTTTTTTGGGCAATCGAATTAGAAAGATGTTATTGGTGAACGACCTTCGCAGCATTAAGCGTAGCCTCATCCAAATTCACAATTCTCAAGACCAGATGTGTTTAGCCCGGGCTATTGTGGTGGGACGAACCTATACCAACATGAACGACACGGTAGAATGGAAAAGAGACTGGGAGAACATTCGACAATCGGACCAAGCCAAACAACGAAGTGAAGCAGAACTCCTGTTACAACAAGCCGGACTGTCCAAAGACACACCCTGTGGCATTCTTGAGATGCAAACATTGCAAGATGTCCTAGCTCCAGGCTACACCTTGAAAGTGCACCCTCAAGAAGTGCGTGGGCCTCTGTTGTTTCGAGGCCAAGACTTTAAAGATGGAAAATACATTCACCTCTATCATCACGATGACCATTTCGATACCATTACCACTATTACTGGATTCCTAGGATACGGTTATTATTGTGAAAAATGTGACTATCGCTGTAACAATCGAGAGCAACACAAGCATTGTGGATGGAAATGATCAGGATGTTTGGCCTCTCAACCCTGTCTGAGCGTAGGACAAGAACCAGTGCATTGTTCAACTTGTCTGCGCACGTTTGTCAGCCCTGCCTGTTACCAACAACATTTGAAGACGCAAGGTTCACAGAAGAAATGTGCTTGTCAGCTGATGAGATTGTGCCCTACGTGTGGACAAAGCATACTTACCAATACTGCCAAGGCACACGTATGTCGAGGAAAGAAAAAATGTCACATTTGTCACCCTACGTGCAAAAATACCAACCCCAACCAGAGAAAGAGGATGGACACAAGAAGAAAGGCAATTTCATCTTTTTCGATTTCGAATGCATGCAAGAGACCGGCATTCACATTCCTAATTTCTGCGTGGCTCATCGAGCGTGCGAGAAGTGCATTCAAGAACCTACTTTCAGTCATTGCCCTCACTGTAGCAAGATTCCTGGAGGGCGTGAAAAAATCTTTCAGGGACCGAACACGCTAGCCGATTTCGACCCCATCGATGAGAGGTGGAGCCAAGAGGACATCGAACGTTACGGAGATTGTCATAGTCATGCCACGGTGATGGCTCACAATTTCTCCGGATACGATGGACAGTTTCTTCTCAGATGCTATACGGAACAAGGCACCGAGCGTCCTAAAATCACTTTGAACGGAGCCAAAATCATTTTCGTGCAAGTTGGACAAGTGCAGTTTAAAGATTCGATGAGTTACTTGGCCATGCCTTTGAGTCGAATGCCTAAAACGTTTGGAATGACAGAAATGGCTAAAGGGTACTTTCCACACTTTTTCAATACGGAAGCCAATCAACATGCCGTTCTACCCCATTTGCCTGAGGCTCACTATTACGACCCCGACAACATGCGTACCGAACAACGAGAATCTTTCTACGCTTGGTACCAGGTCCATGCCTCCGACCCTTTCGACTTTCAGGAAGAAATGTTAAAGTATTGTCGACGTGGACATTTTACGGCAATGCTGTGGAAAATTTCGAGAACTGTTCATGGAACACGGAGGGATCGATCCTTTGAAAGAAGCTTGCACTATTGCCAAAGCGTGTTCCTTAGTGTACCGGCAACGATTCATGCCTGAAAACACCGTGGCTGTCATCAGTCCTCAAACGACCAACTATGTCAAACGTCAATACTCGGTCAAAGCCCTACGCTGGTTACATTGCTTGTGTGACAAGGAAGACAAGTGGATTCAGCATGCCCGCAAAGGAGGGGGCGAAAAGACCATCGGAACGTATTCGGTCGATGGTTGGGACTTAGAAAACCCCAAGATTGTGTGCGAGTTTAACGGTTGCTTATTTCACGGATGTCCTGTCTGTTACCCTGACCGTGGCACTACAAATCAGTTTTTACAACGAACCATGGAAGATTTGTACCAGGCCACGTGTCAGCGACGCCTAAAGTTAGAACAGGAAGGATACCAAGTGGTGGAAATGTGGGAACACGAATACGATCACCGTTTGAAAACCGATTCCGAGTTTAAACGCCTCGTGGAAAGTTACCAGTTCATGGCCCCCCTGAACCCGAGGGATAGTTTGTACGGAGAAAGGACCAATGCCACCTGTTTGCTGTACCAAGCCGATGAAGAGAAAGAAGAAGAAATCAAATACTTGGATGTGTGTTCGCTGTATCCCTACGTATGCAAATATTGTCGCTTTCCTGCAGAGCACCCACAATTGTTAACGGAACACATCGTCCTGAAAAACATTCGACAATACGAAGGCTTGATCAAGTGCAAAGTTTTGCCTCCCACGGACTTGTACCATCCCGTCTTACCTCACCATTGCCAAGGCAAACTGATGTTTCCTTTGTGCCGTACTTGTGCTGAAACGTGCAACCAAGATCAACCTTGTCATTACACCCAAGAAGAGCAGGCCTTGACGGGGACGTGGGTCATCGTAGAATTGTTCAAAGCTTTGGACATGGGATAGCAACTGTTAGAAGTGTACGAAATTTGCCACTTTCCCAAGACACAACAATACCACAAGGGTGACCCCACACAGAAAGGCATTTTCGCAGACTACGTGGATGCCTTTTTGAAACTGAAGCAAGAAGCCAGTGGCTATCCGTCCCGGTGTCACACTCCCGAAGACGAAAAGACATTCAAAGAGAAATACTGGGCACAAGAAGGCATCATTTTAGATCACATCGAGAAAAACGAAGGCAGGCGATCGTTTGCCAAAGTGATGTAAAATTGCTTGTGGGGTAAAATGGCACAACGACCGTGTTTACCCAAGACGGAATATTTGACCGAACCTTCCCGCTATTTCCAGATGATTCACGACAAAACCAAATTCATGAAACACGTGGACGTAGTTCGCGAGAATTTGATCTTGGTCAATTACGAAGAAGATCTGGACTTTGTACAAGACGACCCCTTTGGAAATGTCATCATTGCGGCTTACGTGACAGCTCATGCTCGCTTAAAATTGTACGAAGCTTTAGAACTGTTAGGGGAACGCGTCTTGTACTTTGACACGGACAGTTGCATTTACATCCATCACCCGAGTCAACAGCACCCTGACATCGAAAGAGACCGTTTAGGAGCCTGGACAGACGAGCACCCCGACGACAAGATTCTAAGTTTCGCCAGTGGTGGTCCTAAAAGTTACGGTTACGAATACGGGGACAAACAAGGAGAAGTGCACACGACGTGTAAAGTGAAAGGATTTACTCTGAATTATCGTACCAGTCGAGTAGTGAACTTTGACGTATTGAAAGAAGCCTTGCAGTCTAGAGAAGATGAACACTTTAAAGTGACCACCTATCAGCCCAACAAAATTGTACGTTTACCCACCCACCACATCGTCAGTCGACCCTTGGAAAAAGTCTATCAAATCGTGTACCAGAAGCGAGTGCGGCTTCCCAACCATTTTACATTACCGTATGGACATGTCGGTATAAAACATTGGTTGTAAGAGGATAGCCACCCACCAGAAGGATGACTTCGCCACAGCAAGAATCGAGTGAGAAATGCAGTGTGAACTCTAAGTTCAAATCTTACCATTTTCCGGTCTTCTTACCTGACTATTGTGATTGTGCCCGTCGATTGGACACGTTTCAAAAATGGCCTACGGATAGGAAAGGATTACCTTCTTCGCATGTTTTAGCTAAAACAGGATTTGTCTACATGGGACCTGAGACTGGATTCGGATACGAAGTACAGTGTTTCGCTTGCGGACTGAAGTTACGAATGGATCTATGTATCTATAAAGATTCAGCTATTCTGGAACATACTCGATGGTCTCCGCACTGCCCTTACCTTTCTATGGCCTTTCCACCCATTACACTACGGTACAATTATGACGGCACCTTAGAGGCGGTACCTTCCAAAACAAGACATAAAAAAGGAACGATGTACAAGCTTCAGACTTCATTGCGACCAGTATAAAAAGGGGGTTATGGTCAAGATCGATAGTTCATTGTGACTACCAAGACCAAGCGAACAAGATGAATACTTTCAGAGAAACACAAAACAAGTTCAGACAGGCACAATTCAAGTTTGGGGACTCTGAAGTGGAATGCGATTGTGAGCCTTGCGATGGGAACGACTCTGTATGCTGTGGCCTTAGCGATGCCGTAAAGCATCATGGGAACTTTGTTCTCACTGCCCCTATCGTGGAAAGTGATGCTGTGCGTGTCAAACCTAAGGGATGCGAAAGCGATGCCGCTCGTCCTCTTAGACACTTTACTAGGTTTCGTTTTAAAGGTGAATGTCCACCTTCACATCTACCTCCCTGCAGATGTCATCCAGCCCTGAGCAAACTCCTGTCCATGTCACCCTACCCTCATCGAAACGAACCTGTGAAAAACGAATATTCGTTCCCTGTACGTTTGTCGGAATACTGTGACTTTGAAAATCGTCTTCAATCGTTCAAAGGAAAATGGCCTAAGTATCTGGGAGGACCGACCCCCGAAGAATTAGCCAGAGCCGGATTTTTCTACTTGGGCGAAGGGGATAAAGTGAAGTGCTTCAGTTGCGGTGTGTCACTTCACCACTGGGAACCGCAAGATTCGGCCTACATAGAACATGCTCGATGGTCTCCGAATTGTCATTACTTACCCTTAGTGGGACCGAGACATTGAAGTAACTTACCATGTCGTTAAAGAAGAAGAAACCAGATTGGTTAGGAATCAAATGTTGGACATCACCGAGACCAGTATTTGAACTCCATTTCAAAAACGATATTGAATCATTACCTAAAGAACTGCAAGAGAAGATTTACAAGGAAGTTTGGCAGGGGTTTGCCAGAGTGAAATCTCAATGGGTAACTGTAGAACTTTTGTGCCGAGAAATTCACAAGAGGAAAGTGAAAAAAGTCAATCAGTGTGTTAGATTTCTCTGGGTCAAGTGTGCATTCATCCTATTATATCACTCTAGACCGTTTACATCAAAAGAGTTCAATGAGATTCTTGGGCATTACCCTGAATGGCAGTAGTCAGAAATTACTCACTATGTGGATTACTTTTGCACTAGGAGAAGATTGTGAATTGTACGGACTGACCTATTCATGGATACTTTACAAGAGAACATTCGTGCTTTGGCTGTGGAGTTGAGAGAACGCATTTACCGAGAGCTGGTCAAAATACAAGTCAAACGTAAAGAACAAGTGCATCCGTTACGTCACCACTGGTACCTGAATGGTATAAGAGAACTGATTCGTCAGAAATTGTTTCAGTGGTCAGACCTTGTTCAATACTTCCAGGCCTCCGGTGATCCACGTGTTCGTCCTTTTTGGTTACTTCGAGATTCAACTAGTGCAACGCATTGAGGAAGACGAGTTAAAGGATTACCAACATATTTTACGTGGAATCTATTTAGAGGAAGAGGAAACTTCTAAACGAACTTTGAAGTTTAGGTTACAGTTTGGAGCATTTAGATTTCCCACTGGAGAACGAAGATCTCTGGGTAGAAAGTACGTGTATTGTTTCCGAAACAAAGAGAGTATAAAAACAGGTTGCCATGCCACGACGTTTATCACATGTGATTGAACAGTTTCCGTGGAAGGAACTCAATGACCATATTCAAACCGTGGATCATTATTATCAATTATTACAAGAACTGTATCCAATCAATTTGGGACGACGCATAGTGTGTGTCTTAGTGACTTGTTTTCTGGGATTTCGTTTACCAGCCGATTCCTTGTGGACTCTTTACGAACAGTACTTACCACCCAAATGTCCTTAAATGGTCACGAAAGACTCCTTTTGCTCAAAGCCTTCCGTTTTCATCTGGATACTTCTCGACCTCAACAGGAAAAAAAAGATTCGTCAACTTTTAGCTACCGAAGACGTGTATGACGATGTGTGTGTAACTTGTGACTTACACCGCCATTGGACAGATGTCAGTGCCTGGAAAAAAGGGGGTTTTGAGGCTTGGACCCAAGAAGTGGCCCAGTATGCACGAGAGTTGTTCAAGGAAAAAAGTCACTTTTCAAATAGTGTTGGTGACAGTGCCAGAAGAAGAAGAAGAAGAAGAAGAACCCGTCACCCAGGACAGGACTGTCGTGGACATGCCTGAAAGACCCTTTCGGGAGGACACTTGTGTGACCTTACCCCCTATAGAACTGGTCAGAACATTACCCAAAACATGTTGTACAGACACTTGTTTTTATTCCACGTTAATGATTTTCATGTGCCTTTTATCGTTGTACTTAATCCTTTGGCTTTTATGTATTTTTGTTTTTCGTATTCCTGTTTAAAACATTCAATAAACGTGTTCTGAAAAAAGTATATAAACTATTGTCTTGTTTGTTTTCGTGTCACAAGTGACATTCCTAACACTATGGCTACTTCTGCTGTCTCTGCTCCCTCTTCCTCCACTGTCAAAGTCATCGACGAACACTTAGATTGTGCCAGTTGGGAGGCTTTGTATCTTCGCCATCCCTTTAACATGCTCATTGCTGGACCTAGCGGTTCAGGCAAAACCGAATTCGTCAAACGTTTGATCGAACATAAACATCATTTGATCGATCGGCCACCTCAACGCATCGTGTGGTGTTACAAAGAGTGTCAATCGGCGTACAGCCTCTCGTGAGAAAGTCAAGGCGATTCCATCGTGTTTGCTGAAGACATTCCTAAAGAAGACGAAGGCATCGTCTCTGACTCACGTCAAACCCATCTGGTCATTTTCGACGACATGTTAGGAGAAGACGAAGAAGAAATTAAACTGTGGTTCACGCGAAAAGGGCATCATCGTAATGCTAGTGTCGTTTACATCACCCAAAATTTGTTTCAACAAAGTAAAGCCCATCGCACCATCAGTCTCAATGCGCATTACGTGGTCTTGTTTAAAAGCTCTCGCCTCGAGATAAATCGCAAGTGCAAGTCTTCGCCAAACAGTTAGGAACGCCTTGGCTGACTCAGGCGTACGACGATGCCACTCAAACTCCACACGCTTATTTACTCGTCGATTTTAAACCTACGACCCCGAGGATTTGCGATTTCGTACCCAATTGTTTCACCACTGGGGCCAAGACGGAGGGCCTGTCCTCTACATGTCTCCGTCCTCGACTTAACCACACCAAAAAATATATAGAAACCTCAAACACTTTTCGTCTGTCTCACACAGCGTCAACATGACGTCCCTTCAATCACATCTCCCCGTCAGATTGATTCGTGCCTTGTATGGTATCAGTCGAGAAAAAAACCCACAAATACGAGCTCGTATCTTAGAAGCTAGTCTCAAAGAAGTCTTACGATGGTTCACGGTGACAGCACGTCAATTACTGCAAGGGATCAGTCAGATTCCTCATCAAACCAAACGCTTTTTGATCAAAACAAAGTCGCTTTGACCCAACTGGCCAATCCCCGCATCGACACTCAAACCAAAAAACAAATCATTTTGAAACCTGGAGGGAGCGGTACTCTAGGAGGGGTCAACATTCGCTCTCTCTTAAGATGGGATCCTAATGCCCCCAAAGTTCTCCCCAAGAAAAAAGTCAAACGAAGCTCCAAGAAGAAGAAGAAAAGAGCCACGGTGTCGAGACCACGTCCCCAAGGAGACCTGTGTCTCCAAGAACTTCTCGAGTGGCGGGACCCTCCTCTTACCAGACACAACCCCGGAAAAAGAAAAGTCCCCAGAAAAAGAAGCAGAGAAAAAGTCCCCAGTGAAAGAAAAGTCCAGAAAAAACTAGGCGCAAGAGAGGCACTTCGGCCAGGACGCAACCTTACACTCGCACACCACGACCTGCAACGGCGGTAACTGCGTCTCCGGTAGCCTCAGGTTCATTCACTTCTCCGTTGATGACACCAAGAACTGAAGAGTACTTGGAGACGTTATTCACACCAAGAACTTCTCCGTTGATGACCCCAAGAACTTCTCCAGTGGCAGGACCCTCCAATTTAGTGGAAGTGGATGCTGCTCACAAAGTACCTTCTCCCAAAATCAAAGTTCAAGAAAGATCGGGCATGTTACAAAGTTTACTGGATTTGTCCAAGCAAGAACTGGCTCGATTTAGTCCGTTACGTACCCCTGCACGACGTGTCATTCCTGTCCTGAAGTTAATACGACGTAAAGACAATCAGTGGCGACGCGTTCCAGTATAAAAAAGATGTGTGACCGAGTAGAGGTATCAGTGTTTTGGTGCTCCTGAAGATGTCACCCTCCAGAAAACATCCCTCTTCTAAACAGCCCCAAGGAAAGAAAAGGAAAGGACTGCATCCACGTTTAGTCAAACATGGGGACATGTTATCTGCCCTGTCCAAAGCTTCTCCACCCCTACGAGAAAAACTCATTCTATCAGCCTCCAAAGAGGTCATCGATACCGTGTGCGAATGTTGTTTGAACGTCTTGAAAGGTACGATCCCTTTGTCCAAACACCAGAAACAATGCTTAGGCAAACATCGTCACGTTCTTCGCCAAATTGTTCAAAAGGAAATTCCCATCGGACAAAAGAAGAAGATGTTGGTCCAACGTGGAGGAATTTTACCCCTCTTGTTAGGCCCATTACTGAAAGGAGTCTTGGGAACCATGTTGGGAGGACTGATGGGAGCAAGATAAAAAGACCCTCTGGAGTCCCAAGATCTCAGAATTGACCCCTGACATTCCATGGAAGGACGAAAACTAGCTGTTGTACCTTACAAACGATGGATGGAATACCATCGTTGGCAAGATCAACGTACCTCGCATTTACCTCCCAATCCCAATTTGAGCGAGATGTCCCAGTTACAACACGAATTGCAGTCCTTAATGGATCGCCAAGATTTGTCCGAAACAGAAAAATCGCAAAAGTATGGTCAACTCTTGCAACGACTGCAACTCTTTCACCAGAAAGCCTCAGACGAAACAGCTCTTCCCACTCTGAAAGATTTTAAGACCTTGATGAAAAGTCCAGCACCATCACCACCACCACTACTACCATTCCCAGGGGTCACCAGAGGCGCTACCCCACGAAGACCTGATGAAGAAGAGATACGAAAAGTGTTTCAAACACCGTCAGCAGCTCCCATGTCTAGTAAGATTGCAGCGTCCTTGCTGACCCCGTCCCCAACACCCCAACGAAAAGAAATGAAAACTTGGGTTAAAAAGATGATGTCCACTCCTCCTTCGACAGAAGTGAAAAAGAAAGAAGGGAAACCAGAACTGAAAAAAGAAAAGAAGACCAAAGCCATTCTATTGCCACCTCCACCACCACTACCTTCGACTTCTACTCCCGTAGCCCATCGGACACGTAAATCCGTTTCCAAACCACCCTTTCGTCCCACCCAAAGTACCATCACCGAAGAGTGGGTGACTTATTAACACACCAAAAAAATGGAAAAAGTGTTAGTCAGCATTTACTACCATCCCTCCCATCCTGCAGGTTACGCAGGAGTTCAAAAATTGTATCGTGCTGCCAAAACTTGACTGTAAAGTCTCCGTTTACCTCAAGTGCAACGATGGTTACAAGAACAAGCTACCTACACTTTACACAAACCCATTCGACGCAAGTTTTCCATAAGTCGCACCCTAGTGGAAGGCATCGATCATCAATGGCAAGCCAATTTAGCCGATGTCTCTCATTTAGCCAGTTGCAATCGTGGCTACAAATATTTGTTTTGTGTCATCGACGTCTTTTCCAAATTTGCCTGGGTCGTACCCTTGACTTCCAAATCGAGCAGCGAGTTAGTGCGAGCCCTGCAACGGGTGTTGAAACAAAGCGGTCGTCACCCTCATCGATGGCAAACGGACAAAGGCACCGAATTTCTGAACCAAGCTTTCCAAAAGAAAGAATTAAAGAAACGTGACATTCATTTTTTTACCACCGAGAATCCTGAAACCAAAGCCAGCATCGCGGAACGTTTTCAACGCACTTTGGAAGGACGCATGTGGAAAAATTACCTCAGGCCATTCAATTAGATCACGAAGCCTATTGGGAAGCGGCTTTAGTGGAAATCATTCACCCGACCCAAGTCCTCAATGTCCTTCCCAATCAAAATGTTTTTAAGGTGGAAGTTTATGACGGTGAAATGCAAAAGTACTTGGATACCCATAGCAAATATAACATAAACAAAAACCCATAGCCAAAAAGGTCAAAAGTGGGTCACCTATCTCTTGTCCATTCCCGCAGGCTATTATTTTAGTGGTCAACATTTGGTGAGCACCATAGGTTCCAGGTTTAAGGTCGTGTTTGGGAAAGCTATGGAGAGTACCAGAAAAAGTGTCACCCTGGAGAACCATAAAGTAGCTCGTCGCTTCCTGATGAAATTTCCTGAGGGTAAAATCATGTCTTTTTTTATTTTGTCCTGAATTGTTTGTCATGTTGGGCGGTGACATGGAGATGAGGAAGAAAGTAGAACAAGAACAACACCAATTATCAGCCATTTACGACAACGAAACTTTTGCCAAATATTTTCGTACCCCGGTAGAACTGAACCAAGGACTGAATTTGATGTTTGTGTAGTGAGATGTGGTGGAGTATAACGTGGTGGGACACACCTCCGTGTCATTACTGCGTGTCATTCCTTTCAAAGTGGATTCTGCCACGAACGCTGACGAGGAAGTTGAAACACTTATCACGTCCACCGCGAATTTGTACATCCTCATTATTTGCCTGGCAGAAAGTCGTATTTGGACACGGTCAACATTGCTATGAAAGGAGATCTGGGACAAAATATTCCATTCACCAAAGGAAAAGTCACGGTGAAACTCCATTTTCGAAAACGGTTCTCTCACGACTCGTAAGTCATGTATCCAGTGTACCGAGGGGTTGCTCGACAGCGTGGACACGGTTTAGGAGATATGCTAAAATCGGCTTTTCGTTCGGTGACCCCCGTGTTGAAGCCAATGGTGACACGCGGATTGCACGCCTTGAAAGATGCGGCACTGACACACGTAAAGAATTTCTCCAAAATGTCATCATCGACAAACAAAACCCCAAAGAAGTTTTCTTGAGGGCAGGCAAAATTGTCTTGCTGCAAATGGGTAAAGACCTTTTGGGCCGACGAGAAACTCCTATAAATGCTCTGCAGGCTACCGAGTCAGGCATTCAGCAAGGACAAGGCAGAAAGAGACGACGCAGAAAGCACCCTTTCACCAGACTTCACACTTCTAAAGCTAGAAAGACAAAGAAAAGAAGAACCATTCGAGACTTAGACGTTTTCGATTATTAAAGTATTGAGACACAGAGAAAAATGATGCACCGAGAGTCTTGCGGCTGTTCCAAGTCGGAACTGATCTGTTTGCTATGCCCCGCACCATGATGACGATGCAAGAATCCCAGTGGGTAGAATTTCATCCCGTCTCCTCTTTGACGGATTCCGCTCCCATCGAGTTTGACATCAAAGGTCAGCCCGAAGATTACATCGATCTGAATAGAAGTTACCTGTACTTGAAAATGAAAGTGATCGAACCACCCAACACTAGCCTAGATGCTGATGAAGCAGTAGCTCCCGTCAATAATTTCATGCATTCCTTGTTCAGCGAAGTGAACTTGTACTTGAATAACACACCGGTCAGCAGCAGCATGGATACTTACCCTTATCGAGCCTACCTGGAAAATCTCTTGACGTACGGAAAAGAAGCCAAGAACACTCATCTGGATGCTTGCGTGGTATGGAAACCTGACAAAGCGACTAAGTTCGACACCATTGCAATTGCTGGGAATGATTCAAATTTAACGGGATTTCTAGAACGACGAACGAAAATTGCACTAAGTCGCACTTTAGAACTGATGGATCGCTTGCATCTAGACATGTGGTTAGAAGAGAAGTAATTGCTCAACGGTGTGGATATCCGCCTGAGACTGAACCGTAGCGTACCTCTTTCCATTTGATAGCTGCTGCTGATGTCACTTACAAAACTATCATTCAAGAAACCAGACTCTACGTGCGTCGTGTGGAAGTGTTGCCTAAAGTGGGAAACGACATCACTCAGCGTTGAGCAGAACGACCGCCAAGTATCCGATCCGACGAGTGGAAGTGAAAACGTTCACCATTCCTGCTGGACAGCGATCCATGATCGAAGATCATCTGTTCCAAGGACAGTTAGCCAAGCGTTTGATCGGTGATATCGTCAAGATTACAGCCTTCAACGGAGCCTGCAACGAAAATCCTTTCAACTTTCAACACTTTGACGTGTCCAAGATTGAAGTCAGTCGCGATGGCAAGACCTTGTGTACCCGACCCTTTGAACCTAAGTATGGTAACGACGTGAATAAGATGAAGGTCGTACTTGTAGCTGTACGAAGCCACGGGACAGTTAGGAACCAACACTAGTCACGGTATTTCGTACGACGATTATGTAGGAGGCTATGCTTTGTGGGCGTTTGATTTTACTCCAGACCAAGACAGCGACGAGGGACATTTCCACCCTATAAAATCCGGTCAGATTCGTGTGGAACTTCAGTTTGCGAAGCCAATACCTGCAGATAGGACACTGAACGTCATCCTGTATGCAGAATTTGATAATACCATAGAAATCAACAGTTTGAGAGAAGTCATTCTAGACTATTAGAAACCATGGAAGACTGTTATCCCTCTTTACCTACTGGAGAAACTTTGGAGATGGAATGTGAGGAGACAGTGGAAGAAGAAGAATCCCAAAACGAAGAAGTTATCATGATGAAGTCAAGATGGCCAGAACAAGAAGCCCATTTAGTCTCCTGTTTTGCTACAGTCCTGGCAGATATAATGAAAGAATTGATCAAGGAAGAGTGCTATGGATGTCACAACGATCATCCCAGTCAAATTCAACACGACAAATGTCTGATGTTGAGTCAAGAAGAAAAGTTGGACGAATATCTGGACAAAGCTTCGGGTCATATCGAGATAGAATTCGTGTTGAACGAGTGGTATAAAGGCTTGGATAAACATTCTTCTCCTCCATTAACGTCTCTGGAGTGCCGTCGCATCGAATCTCTCTTTCACCGGAGTAAGAAGTCGGAGCTAAACGGCTTTTACTTGTCAGACATTTTCAAGCAAAAGGTCAGGATCGAACTGATCACTTATCATTACCTGTGAAGAAAAAAATACCCACACAAAAACATGGATACCTGGGAACTTTATTACCTTTTGAACCACAGTTCGTACACGGCTTCTTGGAATCCTGTCGTCTGTGCTAAAGATGAACTCCCTCATCGCAAACCTCAAGACCATCAAGCTTATGTAATCAACACGGACGACAATCATCTCCCAGGAACCCACTGGGTAGCCGTCTACTTTCCTCAAGAAGGATGTGTGGAATATTTCGATTCGTATGGATTGCCTCCTTTGGAAGACGATATCATTGACTTTATGAGAAGAAATGCTCAGACCACCCGATTCAATAATGTGAAATTACAAGGCACAGATTCCTTGGTGTGTGGACAATATTGTGTGTATTTTCTGCATCATCGCAGCCTGGGCTATTCTTTAGAACATTTAGTGACTCAGTTTGATCCTCGTTCTTCTTCTAGAAACGATGTGAAAGTAGATCGATGGTTTTATGACCATTATGCTTATCTTTTGTCTCAAGCTAGGAAACGTAATGTCCATCAATGGCCTAATGACTTCCAACAGTGGAAATCACAATTTCATTCACAACGTTGTCAACCCTGTTTAAAGTAGAGTGTTAGTTGAAAAAAATGTTTGTCATTTGAAAAAAATGCTTGATGTTATATTGCTTGATCATTGTTAAAAATGTTAGAGTTGTTTGTTGGTGTTAAGTGATTTTGAATAAAAAATGTTGTTTTGAAGAAAAAATGCCTTTGTGGTTTATTTGGCTATAAGAATTTTGATTCATGCTCTTTGACTTCTTACTATCCCTCTCATGGCACTCATTGAATGGTCCGACTCGAAAACCGTGTAGGGATGTTTTCCTTCACGTCCGCGCTTTGACTTTAAAAACCGGGGTAGTTTCCAGTCTAACCATCCATTGTCGACTCATCCTCCTACGAAGATGTGCTCCAGACTAGCTAAGCTAAACGAAGACTACGTGAATTTGCATAGGGTCAGACACAGTCTGATACCGAAGCCTGAAGAGACAGAGAATGTGAGAATGTTAAAAGTCACTGAAGACTGATAGAAGAGCTCTTCAGAGAAGAAATTAACAGGGAGAAAGAAGAATGGACAGAGAAGTACAGACTTCAGAAACAGCAGAGAGAGCAGCAACAGAAACCTGAACCTGACAGAGGCTTTGTCGACTGTCGTATCGACACCAAAGAGTTCTTCTTCTCTTTCCGAAGAAGCAGACCTATCGTCAGAAAGTCTATCGTCAGAGGACGTCGCATTCTTAGAAACTAAAAGATCGCCCTAGCTTCAACTTCGCACACAAAAAAACAGCCATTTTCAGGGCTACCCAATACTCTAGAAAAGAAATAACAATCGATTTGCCAATGTATGCATGTAGAGTAGTGTGAATATACACACTGACTCTTTTGTGGTGTGAGTGTATGTGTTTGTGTGGATAGCAGATAATGATAATTTTTTTTGCGTTTGACGTGCGTGGAGAGTAGATTTGGTGTTTGATTTGATTGCTTTGCGTATGTGGATATTATATTGAAGTGATTAATGAAAATTTTTAAATTAGTAATGGGTAGTAAAAAAGTGAGTGAGTGTTTCTTTTAGGTCCGCGCGTTGTTTGGTCATGATCTAGGTAATATAACTTTTGTCTAGCATTCCATTGCCATATTATAATGTTCCGGTTTGTTGTATAATCCATTACTGGTGTGGTCATTTATTGATTCTTTTGTGTTGAGGGTTATTATGTTAACTTCAAATTTGATTCGATTTTGCTTATTATGCTTATTATCTGTGTTATTTTATCCACGATGTAGTGGTGGTTGTTGATAAGTTCGGCTTTGATCTCTGTGAGTAACTTTTCTATTGTCGGGTTTGACAGTGATTTGTTTTTGGTGTTAGTGTTATCTGATTCTTCGGGGTGGAGTTGTGAGTCTTTGTGGGATTTGATTAAGAATGTATCTTGTTTATTTAATCTTGTTTGATCTTGTTTGACCTTGTTTGACCTTGGTAGGTTGGGTGTTTGGGCTGTGGTTGCTTCAGTTGCTGGTTTGTTTGGGGTCATGATGTGGTAATTTTTATTACTGGGGGTTAGTTTTTTCGCCGCATGATACGGGATTTGCTTGTTGTTCATGATATCTATGGTTTGATATTCCTTGATAGTGTTGGGGCATTCGTGGGATTTAGGTAGGTGCGGGCCCCTGCAGTTGGTACATTTGGGTGTGGTTCTACAACATACATCTTTGTGGTTTCCCCCACATTTGTAGCATAGTTGGGTATATCTACATCTGTTAGAGAAATGTCCCCAGTGTTGGCAGTTGCTGCAGAACCTGGGTTTGTTTATGTATGTCTCAAGGCGGTGGCGTGCCCCAGAGTGATCTAGTCTTATCATGGTTGAGAGTGGAGAATTTGATTCTAGTATCGCTGTATTGGTTTCCTGTCCTAAATGATTTTTGAGTTTATACGCCCTATTTATGGGGTTACCACTGTCTTTGAGTTTGGCAGTGAGGGTTTCATTGTTTATCCCTTTATTTTGTCCTGTGAGTTTTAGAACTGCTTTAAATGTGGGGGTGTTCGTGCGGGAGTATGTGGCTAAGTCATTTGTTCGTGTGTTATTGTTTATTGCCATGAGGGTCTGGTTGCTATTGTGTGTTTTGGTTATTATGTTCTTTGTCCCTATTTGTTTGTGTCTTTCGACGTTAACCCTAATGTTGTTAATAATTTCAATTTCTAGGAATTTGGCCATTTGACTGCGAGTGCTGCAGTGTACTATTATGTATCTTGTGTTTGGCCTAAATATTTTGAATTGTCCTTGATGAACCCTAAGGAGGGCCTGTGTGAGACTGTTAACAGTTAAGTTTATCAGTTTATTGGAGTTGCTACTGATATAAAGTGTGTGTTCTATGGGGTGGTATGAAAATTTGGTCTGTTTCTTTGGTTCTTTGTGGGGGTGTGAGTTTGAATTATTTTGGGGGGCAGGTTTGTTCTTGGTAAACATGGGTCCCTTCCCTTTACCCTTGCCATCCCACACGTTAGGTTTTGATTTAGTGGTTGGGTTAGCTTGTGTTTTGTTTCGGCTGCTGAGTAATTGTTCTTCAGTTAAGGGTTTTGATGGTCCAGGGGTCTGACTGTTAGGTTTTGATTTAGTGGTTGGGTTAGCTTGTGTTTTGTTTCGGCTGCTGAGTAATTGTTCTTCAGTTAAGGGTTTTGATGGTCCAGGGGTCTGACTGTTATGATATTTCGGTTTGTTGTTACTGATATGAATGGGTGGAGTTATCGTTACCATGGGCCCCATTTTGGGTGTAGTTTTTCCTTTGTTACATGAGTTGGGCCCTATTTTCGGTGGGTTTCTTATTATCATGGCTATATGTTTTTTTTCCGGGGATTGTGCAATGACCATGTATTTGGGGGTGGGTGGCTGGTCTTGTTTTTGGAGTGGCGATATTGGTGTTTCTATAGGTATTGTATCATCCAGGTCCTTGTTTGCCGATGGATCTAGTAAGTTTTTGAAACTTACAGTTGAGTTGATACTTAAGTCGGCTGCTGATATTTGAATTAGTTCATTTCTCTCAGGGGTGGTTAGATGCGGTGTTGTTAAATCTTTCCTTTCAGGAGTGGATGAGAAGTTGAGATTCTTCTCGCAAAGTTCAAGGTGCTTGGAGTTTTCACTGAGATCCAATTTCCCCGTGATTATTTGCGGGTTTGGTGTCATAGGGGTGGGAGGTTTATGTGATTTCATTTCCTTTTCAAGCCTATTGTTTCTCAGAATTTGTTTTCTAGTGTTAAAGTTAAGTTTGTTTGTGATTGATTGAGACATTCCTACTTTGGTTTTGAATAAGGTTTAGGTTACTTATTGTTGTTAATAGTGGTTGTGGTTAAGCAGCAGAGAGGGTGAACAGACCATAGAATTCCGACAAAACAAATAAAACAAACAAATAAATCATCTCGTAGAAAGGTCCAGATTTTACAAATGAACTTTCCTTGAGATGTTTATTTTTGCAATGACCGATTGTGCTAATAAAACCTCAGTTTGAAATAGTATCTGAAAAAATAAAGTACTCTACGTGTTTATTTATTTCTTGTTTATTTTTTTGACGACCAACGTTGGTAGGTACCCTCTCTGCTGCTCCTCTTCTGCTGATATTAATTAAATTATTATGTTATAATAAAATGGTACATCCAGAATCTCATACTGCAAGAACAGCACGAGAACGATTAGAAACAATTAAAAAATTTCTTCCTGTCAGAGACTCATTTAGAAAAAATCTGCAAGCGCAGCAAGAATCAAAAGTTGAGTACGAAGAAGACACTAAAAAACTATTTAAACCCGTCACTGCAGCTACTAAGAAAGCTGCATCGGCTGTTGAAAAAACTATATGGGGAGATATTGCGGAGGAAGATGAGAAGAGGAAAAAGGGTATTTTTCCGGTATTAGAACAAACTGCAGCGCAGGCTGAAAAAATAGCAGCGAGAACTAAAAAAACAAAGAAGATTTTACGAGACCTTCCAACTGACATAGCTGCGGCTCAGCCTCCACCTGTTGATGAGGAAATACTTGAAGGTATTGAAGAACTTCGTACTGAAGTCGCCGATGTGAGAAAAAAACTTGCATCTAAATCCAAACCAGCAGGAGAAAACGTAGAATTAATTGCAAAATTTAACGAAGGAGTTGTTGAGGAAATTAGAAAAACTGAAAGAGAGAGATTACCTGAAGCAATATTAAATAGTTTATCTAATAAATCTAGTATTTTAAAACCCCGTTATGAAAAAACAAATGATGATAATTTCATTAAATGGATATATCGCGTATATTACAACAAAAAACAAGCTAGACGTTCAGACTTTGAAGGACTTAAAGAAGAAGTAAAAAGACTTTATAGAGAGAGACGGGAACAACCAAAACAAGGAGAGTCCTCCCAGTATCAGCTTCCTCCACCTCTGCAACAAATAGAACAACAACAATCTTCTTCGCCACAACAAAGGTTGAAGTCGGAAATTAAAAAGACTAAAGAGCTAATTAAATTACTACCCTCGAAGAAAATTCCTGCACCGGTTGTAACATTTACACCGACAGGTTCACCACATGGATTTCGAGAAGGTGACTCACCCCCGGCCACCGCTGAAGTACTTACTCCGGTAATGCAACCACCAGTATTTAAAACACCTCAAGATGAACCTAAAACAGGACGTGGTTTATGTCCTGATAATATCATCAATGACGTGTCACGGTTAGAAGTTCTCATAGGAGGAAAACGAGCTGGAAATAATTCACCAGAAATAACCAATGAAGCAGCTGATATTTGTCGGCGACTATTTCAAGGTGGTATCATGGATATCGGCGTTTACCGAGAACTTATTGATGAGCTCGTTGATGACTAGTTGTTAGATAAATGGTAAATAAAATAAGATGATTGTGCATGATAATCATCGTAAACCCACACAGGTTAGAGCGGTAAACTCACGATTACCAATCTATGAAGCAATTTACGGAAATGGACTTGGTGATGTCATTCGAGGATTATTCACGAGGATAGCTCCAAAAGTAGCACCTGTTGCAAAACAATTATCGATGAAGGCTATTGATATTGTTCGTGATAAAGCTCCTGGTGCAATTGTCAATGTTGCTGGTAAGGCGTTCTCGGCGATCAAAGAAAGACTAGCACGATTATTGCGACGAAAACAACAACCACCGGTGAAACTGGCAAGTACTGAGGTGATGCCTGCAGATGTTAGTAAAATAATAAATCAGGCTGCAAATCAAAAACTAGCGGCGTTAGCAGATCAAGGACTCGGTGAATCTGGAAATAATATCTCAAGTTTGATATCAGGAAGTGGAATTTCCCGAAGGCGGTGATCAACGTGTTAGACGAAAAATAATTATAATAAAATGTTCAAGCGCGTGTCCGACACAGCATTTGATATGGAAGCACCCGTCCTTAAGGATGAATCTGTACGTGATTATCAATTTTATTCCTATGACGCAAAACAACCAAATCAGCCGGGGAGAATCGAATTACAGGTTCATGATACAAGTAGATACTTTTTACCCGCTGATGCCTTTCTTGAGGTAGAAGGTACAATTATAAAAACGGATGATACTAATTACTTAGATCCAGTAAAAATTGGGTTTGTCAACAACGGGATCATAGCATTATTTAGTGGCGCCACATACATGATTGATGGAAAAAATATTGAATCAATTCAGAATGATGTCGACGTTGCTACAACAATAATTGGTCTGGCGAGATATTCTGATGATTATACAAGATCAGCAGGTCCCACAATGATGTTTGTGAAAGATAACTCCAATAACCCTGAAAGTGATCCGTATAATATAAGACAACCAAGAAACCTCGCCAATACCGCTGATGCTGATATCTGGCCAGTGGTTCATGGTCCTAGTGAAAATTTCAACTTGGGATTTGCAGCGCGTAGAAATATGTTGCTAGGAGGCAATAGAGGTTTTTCATGTACAATTCCACTATCGCATATTTTTGGATTTTGCAGGAATGTTAAAAAAGTTATTTTTGGAGCTAGACACACGGTTGTTCTTGTAAGAAAGAACGATGATAATGATGCTCTGTGGAGACCCGTTGGTGATCCTGGTAAAGTAGTATTATCAAAACTTTCATTGTGGATGCCGGTAATGACTCCAACGATCGCAGAAGAACAGCGATTAATTTCTTTCATGGATGCAGGTGGTAAATCCTTGTTGTCATGGTTAACAACAAGCACAGACAGTATGCAAACTAACGTTAACGGTCAGTTTACATGGCATATAGCATCACAACTGGGTGTTTCTGCACCACGACATATTTTTATTGCTTTTCAGAGAACTGATCGTTTAAACTCACAAGTTCACTCTCATATGATATTTGACCAACTAGGTCTCACAGATATTTCCTTACGGATAAACGGACAACAGGAACCAACAGAAAATGTACAACTAAATTATGCATTAAATCACATAGGACGTGCATATCATCGTTTGATGTCATTTATGGGACGTGATCAAAATGTTGATACTGGGTTGCAAATATCACAACTAGATTTTAAAAAATTGTATCCGATTTATTATTTTTCATTAGAACATCTTGATCTATCAAAACAATCTGTCGTTGATATACATCTCAAAGCAACATTAAATACCGGTGGTGGTGTTGATTACAGAGCGATCGCGGTCATACTTAGCGACAAGGCCATGTTACTTGAAGGTGGTAGTGGTCGAATGAGGGTCGTTGATGCACCGGTGGAAAATCTTTAATCGTGTTATTTAGAAAAATATATTTTATATAAAAATGTCGTATAGTCATGTTAATGTTACTCTGACTCCTGGTTAGGTAAAAAAGCTTCAATCAAAAACCGCCAACAAATGCGGAACTAAAATATCACTAAAACGAGATCAAATTGGTGGTGGTCCAAACAAATTATCGTTGACAAATAATCAGATTAAACATTTCAATAAAGCCCTGGAATTAAAAACTGGAGTTCAATTCCATCTCTCCCCGAGCGCCATCAAAGACATGGTTAAAACGGGTGGTATATTCCCATTTCTTGCGGCCATTCCGGCATTACTAGCTGCAGCTGCTCCAGCCTTAGCAAAAGCGGCCGCGTTAGGTGTTGCTGGAGGTGTTGCTGGAGCGGCGGGTAAAAAAATTTTCGAAAAAGCTACTGGTGGACGATATAACAAAAAAAAGGGACGCGGTCTAAGATTACCGGGATCTCGTTGGGGGAGAGGCCTAAGGCTTCCAGGGTCATTTCGTTAGACGTTCCATCATCAAATTTTGATTTACTTGATGCTGCTAAAAAATTAAAAATATCCGCCTTTAGAGGTGTTTTTATGCGAGATCAATTACCGAAACAACCAAACAAACTAGAAACAGGTATTATTAATCTCGACAAACGTTCCGGACCTGGTACTCATTGGGTATCATACGCGGTTGACCCGCGTGGAATTGTTTATTTTGACTCGTACGGGTTAGCTCCACCTGTTGAATTTATCAAGTATGTCGCACCACTCCACGCAACAACTAGCGGTTATAAAGTTTGGTATTCAACGCTACCCACACAAACAATGACAGATCCGCCAATATGCGGCCGTGAAGTAATTAATGTACTCGACGCAATATCAAAATCATCCAAGCCGCCACATAAAGTCGTGCACGATTATACAAGCAACCGATTTGTTGCGCGTAAAGCATTTTAAACAACGGATCTTATTATAATGGTTGACATTTACGGAAGATCTTCTACTGGTAAGAAAATAAAATCCGACGTTGATCTGTCAAAGTATGCGACTAAAGATGACCTCGCTGATATTATGAACCTTGCTGGAGTTGACCCAGATGAAGTTGTTATTTTTCAAGATCGATATGGTAAACTAAAAACCAGCAATATCAAATGGAATGATATAGTCCGGCGAGTACTCGGTGCAGTTACGGATAATATTCCCGTGTTTACTGATAGCGGCAAAATCAGAGATTCAAGTATATCGTTTGCAACAATTAGAAATGAAATTACAAAAAGCGTTGCTAATTGTGTGAAAAGCACCGGCGACACAATGACGGGTGAACTCAGCATGAACGGAAATAAAATAGTAGTTTTAAGAGATCCAACATCTGACGAAGACGCAGCAACAAAAAAATACGTTGACAACGTGGATGGTAAATTATCCACGTTACGGGCTGAGTATGACGTTCACGCGGGCGCTTTTGCAAGATTTCGCAGAAACCATCAAAAAAACACAGAAGAATTCTTCGGCACTCCGCTTGTCGTCAACATAAAACTCGTTGATATCAAAACCAACATTGACACGATCAAACAAACACAGCAGGATATCAAGACCAACATTGACACGATCAAACGAACACAACTAGACATCGTAGCGGGAATTCCTGAGATTATCAGTAAAACCAATCTGATTAAAATTCCAGCTGAAATAACTCCCGGGCATATCACAAACATCGTATGCACAGTATCATCGGGATTTGCAACATGGTCAAAACAAAATAATACCATCAAATATACCGCAACAGTCACTGGCGTGTACAGGCTGTCTGTGTTTAGTGCTGCAAAATTTTACATATTTACAACGTATCCATGGCGTCATTCCACCGACAGGTTTTCCGGGGTTGTATCTGTTGTATTAAATATCGGAGCCGAGGAAATATTTATGCTGGAAGCAACTGATAAGGAATTAACCGCAACATCTTACTGGTGGTGTTTGGAATTTGTAGCTGAAACACCTCAATTGTTTACTGCATAAAAATATATATGGACGGTGCACAATACAGATACAATCAAGCGCGTGAATGGCAGGCTGCGCTAAAAGATCAAGTCGATCAATATACAGTAAAAGTAAAAAAATATCGACGACGATTGGTTATCGTTGATGTGATTGTTTATTCAGTATCCGCTGTTGTTGCTGGAACCGGTGTAATATTATCAGCGTTGACAACGATGGCACCAGTAGCTGTAACTGTTTGTATTTCAGCAGCAACAACTATTGCAGGTGTGCTTGGTATCATCACAAAAGAAATATGTACTTGTACGAACGAAAAGTTATCCGATTACAAAATAAAATTACATACAGCGACGGTAGCATACTCGAAATTATCCTCGTTGTTATCAGCGAGTCTCAGTGATGGAATTATATCTGATTTCGAATTTTCAATGATGACCAAAATATACGATGAAGGTATTAAAGATACAAATATCAATAATGACAGAATTACTCCAGCAGATCGTGACCAACACAACTCCGCCAAAGATAACGATGATCTCGGTAAGTTCAATTAATCCTGAATTTAGTGTTAATTTTCCTACTGCAATTCCGGTAAAAGAAATAGCACTAGCACAATTACGGGTATATTACAGCTGGCCAAATATCAGATCAAAATCATTTAATGGTACACCAGCAAATAATTCGCTTGTATTTACTAACAAGAACAAATCCGATGGAACACCTGACTGGGTTGTTGTTGGAATACCAACCGGCAGTTACGAGATCGAACAAATCAGTGAGGAATTTGCGCGTAGAATAAAATCAATAACGGGAAAGGAATCAAAAATATCAATTAATTTTCATGAGCCGACGTTGTCCTCGACGGTTGAAATAAACTCGCCTGATTATGCCGTTGATATTTATCAATCTTCAATCAGATCAGTGCTAGGATGGCCGGATGTTCCCCCGGTGCATGAAGGACCACCAGAACCGAAAAAGTCTGATTATGTCACGGATAGACAATCATATCATGAAATTAATCCATCATACGGGGAAAAACTACGTATTTTTAAAAATAAATTAATATTTAGCCATTTTCTCTTTCACGACTCCATGGAGGCATGGACTTTTCTAAGTCGGGAGGGGGAAACAGGACATGTTTTTGGTCTTCATCGAAGTGATATTATTGAATATTTTCAGGAAATCAATCAAGAATGTAAAAAACAACTAGATCAACTGAATCAATATTTTAACGAACATATGTTTGACATATCAGCGTCATCGCGTGAAAAAATCATCACGCGTGTGGAAATATTAAATCAGCTTATATCAGATATGGAATATTTTAATAACCGAATAGTTCAAGCGATGGTTAGTTTAGGGCCATCATTTAAAAAATTTGAAGCATATAAATGGTTAGAAAAATATAAATTAACAGAAGCCGATGTACCGAATTATAAATTCCACGGGTATAGTGTAACCGAGTTAAGAAAATCTGTCAGTGATGTCATTGATGAGTTTTTTCCTAAAATACTCGATGCGTGGAAAAAACTAGCACCATTAGCAGTTGTTCTTAGACATGATAATGATCCACATGGCGGCGGAAGACACGTATCTCCGCGGATCGTTAATATAACACCGACGGTCGCGGTCAATCTGGTTTGTGACGTAATCGATGGCAGCTATCAAATAGATCTCGGAAGATCAAATCAAGCTCAACAAGGATACATCCTGTACACGTTCACACCACAAGTTCCCCCTGGAAATTTAATCGTGCAAGAACCAACTAATCCCGTGTATTTGGTGTGTCACAATAATATGTTAACACGAATCAATTTTAAACTCACAGACCACCTTAATCGCTTAATTGACATACGTGGAGAAGAACTTGTAATAAATCTGTATGTAAAGTCGTAAGGACTTCCGTCGTAAGGACTTTTGTCGTAGATCTTCATGTGGAGGAGGGTTTTTACACGCGAGGATTTCTTAACAGTTAGAAGAACATTTGTAACAGAGATCAGAATCAAATTCGATCAACTTAAAAAAAATAATATTTATGAATTTTACTGAAATTGTACAAATTACTTGATTTTGACTACCAACTACCCCCTCAGAAACATAAAAATGCACGAATTACTTGATTTTGACTACCAACTACCCCCTCAGAAACATAAAAATGCACGAACTACTTGATTTTGACTACCAACTACCCCATCAAAATCAAGAAAGTTCTAACCTTGTCAAATTGTTCCTAACAAATTTTATTTATTATAAATTAATTTTATTTATTTATTTACTGAGATTTTTATTTTTTTTTTTTACTAAAATACAACGAAATTGCTCAATTTTCCTGATTTTGACTACCAACTACCCCGTCAGAAATCAAGTAGTTCGTGCATTTTTCTTTGATTTTGACTACCAACTACCCCGTCAAAATCAAGTAATTTGTGCATTTTTCTTGATTTTAGTAAAAAAAAAAATAAATCCTCAGTAAAAATAATATTATTAATAAATAAAATTTGTTAGGAACAAATTTGACAAGGTTAGAACTTTCTTGATTTTGACTACCAATACACGTGGTCAGCGTTGACATGGACCCCAGTTACCAAAACTTTCATTTTCATTATCATCAGTAACGAAGTTACCTTGGATCGTTTCATCAGTAACGAAGTTACCTTGGATCGTTTCATCAGTAACGAAGTTACCTTGGATCGTTTCATCAGTAACGAAGTTACCTTGGATCGTTTCATCAGTAACGAAGTTACCTTGGATCGTTTCACCAGTAACGAGGTTACTCGCTGACATTATTTTTCTTAATAGTCTTATGCGAGTACTAATCGTTTTCTTTGCCTCATACTCGTGGGATAATAACGACTTAATTCTTTCTACGGCGGTAGAAAGAGGAACGAACTCCTTCACATGATCATCTTCTACGGTAGCTAGCGACTGAAACATTGCCGATTGAATCCGTTTCATGAGACTGTATTCAGATGATAGTGTGTGTGTCCCCATGGTTTTACGTTCTTGTAAAATCTCAAAGTCAGAAACTATTTTTTCAGGATTAAGTTCATCAGATATATTAATTCCATCTTTTTTTAATTTTTTAATAGCGACAATTACATCATTGATATTTTCATGGTTCATTATATAATATATAAATCTTTAAAATAAAAAAAATATCCCTAGAACACCTATCGAGTGTATTAGCGAGTTCGTCGGGATGTTTCAGGGACAGCACAGCCAAGAACTCGTAGCTTGCCACCGCAATCTACCAAGTTCATTAGGCAAATATTCCCTCTACGAGAGCCCCTAACCCGCCAAACAACGGTCTAGAGGCCCAAGAGGGAGGACAGCACAACCCTCATTAAACTCGTAGCTTGCCACCGCAATCTACCAAGTTTAGAGGTATACACATAACATATAACTAACTAAGGACAGCACAGTCCTCATTAAACTTGTAGCTTGCCACCGCAATCTACCAAGTTTATCGGACATATATACAATGAATGAAGAGCCCCTATCGAGTGTATTAGCGAGCTCAGATTATGAATGAAACGGCACTAACTAAGGACAGCACAGTCCTCATTAAACTCGTAGCTTGCCACCGCAATCTACCAAGTTTATCGGACATACATATATACAATGAAATGGTTATATACAATGAATGAAGAGCCCCTATCGAGTGTATTAGCGAGCTCAGATTATGAATGAAGTACAAACATATAACTTAACTAAGGACAGTACAAACATATACGCTCAGCAAAATCACACCCACAATAATTAATCCAGTGGGTGATACGAAAATATGTATCAACCACAAGTCAATATTGTGGTTGTGAATTTGCTGAGCGGAGGGGTTCTTGCGGTTCCCCCCACTATTATAAAAATCGCAATTATGCGCACCACCGACAAATTGTCAGCCATGGGGATTCGATCCTGGACCGCGAGCGCCACAGTCCAATACCATACTGATCGAGCTATCAAACATTGTTACGAACATATGTTTCGGAAGTTAATATATAGCTAGCTATATAGCTAAGGAACCAATATTTACAGTAAACAGCGGTTTCTGAATAATAACGGTTTCTGTATTTAACAGTTTCTGTATTTGTAGCGGTTTCTGGATAATAACAGTTTCTGTATTTATAACAGTTTCTGTATTTATAATAGTTTCTGTATTTATAATAGTTTCTGTATTTGTAGCGGTTTCTGTATTTATAACAGTTTCTGAATAATAACAGTTTCTGTATTTATAACAGTTTCTGAATAACAGTTTCTGTATTTATAACAGTTTCTGAATAATAGTTTCTGTATTTGTAGCAGACCGAAAATCAATAATAATAGTGGCATTAATGCACCAGTCAAAGAACTTTCCAGAGTGTAAGTTCAGTGAACACACAACTGTAGGTCAATTACAATGAGTAACGGTTTCTGTTTACACACAGCTTCCTACGGATCATGTGTTGTATGATGGGAAAATATTTAAAAACCATAAATAATACTTATGAGTCTGTTCGTCGGCACTATACGATGTAATTAGTTAAACTGACTAATTACGATCATAAAAAACCAACCATCTACGAAGAAAACTATATATTACAAAGTAATCTCCCCTTAAATCAAAAATTCAGTAGTGTATGGAGGACCTACTGTGACATAAATTAAAAAAATTAATTCAATGTGGTGATGATAGTTAATAATGTGGTGATGATAGTTAATAATGTGGTGATGATAGTCAATAATGTGGTGATGATAGTTAATAATGTGGTGATGATAGTTAATAATGTGGTGATGATAGTTATTGATACTGAAATGTAATTTTCTGTTTATATTTTTTCGAAAAAGCAGATCTGGTTATATTATCTGCGACGTATTTTACCACACGCGAGTCAATATCAAAATATGTCGCAGCCGCGTTCATAGACTGAAACATAATTTCTTCACCGGTTTCTATGTTTGTAGAAATTACCTCCCTCTTTCCGATTGTCTTACATCTTCCTGTATTACCACATGCAGAGTTCACGCTTCGAGTGACAACACGAAGGTTGTGTAGGGAGTTATTTTGAGTGTCCCCGTCAATATGATCAATAACAAGACCGTCTTTGATCAAACCCCTGTGACACTCGTATGTGAAACGATGACAATGATAATTTTTCTTTCCAACTACAAATCTAAGATAGCCAGTATTAGAAACATAACCAACTGGTTTTTTTAACTTGCAGTGTCTGATGATACCATTAATATTTGATTCATAGTTTGTTATGACAGGATGTGGGACAAATATATTTTGCTCCATTATAATAATATTATATGTTTAAATCATTGTTTGTCTGAAATCTTGATATATAATCCTCCACAGATTTTATAGCGTTTTCACCGCTATTATTTTTTTTGTCATAATATCTTTTGAGCTCTCTGAACCGTTTCCCGCCACACTTTCCACATAATTCTGTCTTTCCACGTACTCCAATACCACATCGTAGACATGGTATTGGTCCTAGACTTCCTCGTCGTATGTTTTGTGAGTGCATCCAACAAAATTCCTTTCTACAGGATTTGTTGCATCGATTTACTGAGCCGATCATCAACCATCTACATTGGGACATTGTATATATATATATAATTTTCTTTATTTAAATATTTGTTTTAATTATATGAACGAGTTTGAGAGATTATCCCAAACTAGGCCTGTTAAGTATAAATTCAACCTTGACAGATTATCTTCTGACTTGCCAGTACGAGATCTGGTTGATCCGAAAAATAAAAGTTTGATCTCGAAAATTCATGACGCTAAGAAAGAATTTTACACGGATGGTGCATCTCATACATGGTCAACGTTCAAGATTATTCGCCTTGACTCTGTCAAGGACTCCGTCAAGGACGCTACAATGAACGACAAGCGAGCGGCAACTATCATTAACTACATCGCTGAATACGAGGGCAATCAAAAATATTTCTTCAGAGTAAAATTTATTGTATTAACAGAAACAGGTAGTTGGATTATCCGTGACAAATATGATCCTGTCCTTGGTAATAATAAAACTATCATATTAAGTAAAAATTCCAGACCGGGTCTATTGACTGGTATTGACAAACCGTATTATGAACGAGCATATCCTGTAACGGCGGTTATTTATGGAATTTATGAGATAAATAAAAAACCTAACGTTGATAAACTAGCGCCGATGAAATTATCATCCTTGACCTTGTCAAGGCTAAATTGTGTAGCTGAACGAGTAATAGAACACTTTACAAACGCGATGCGTGGAAATGGATTAACTGATTTAAGGCGTGAAAAAATAAACTCGTGGGCTGATTCAGTTAAGGATAAAGGTGCTGCAATAAAAGATGTTGCTGAGTTAGGAAAAATATTAAAATTTCCAATAACTGTGGCGACAATAACGGGAGAAGTACTGTACCAGTCGAAATATAAATCGAAAGGAGCTCCAATAAATATTATCGATCATAACGCCCACGCATGGACTAACGCAGTAACAATATTTCCACGTGATCGAACTGTTAGATTTTACCCCACAGAATTATCTGTGGCAGAATTCTCTGTGGCAGATATGAGTATGTTTGATTTTATCAACGAAATAAGTAAAACCGATCCTGTATCGGTATGGTTATTCAAAAGTAATGAGGAGGGTGAATTTGATCAGTTTGTCAAACCGAACGGTGAAATATATCGCACAGAATCCCTCCATGACGAGATGAAAAATCTTGCGACGTTTTTACAGTGCAAGCACGCGGAAAATACTGACAAATTACTAACTAATTGTTTTACCGTTCCATCTGTTGCGGCTCATTTCGCCAGAGAACGAAATTCATGGAAACCAACACGATTTGATTTACTCGAGGACGTACGTGCAAGTTGCGTCGAATATGGACATGGCGGATTATGGAATACCAAATACAATTACAATGATGTTATTTCGGTTGATATGGTTGCATGTTATCCAGGAAGTTTTCTGGGATACGGAGATTGTTCTGTGTACTTTGAAAGATTTGGTCACCCTACAAACGAGATGACGCGAGTGGCAATTAATGGACCATTACCTGATTTTGATCTGACTGGATTCGCCTGTATTGAGTCGTTCGAGTTTAACGAAAATCTTCACAAGATTTGTTATGTTTGGTTTGGCAGACATTTTTGTGAAAAACGTTGGGCACCTATAGTTCTGTTGCGATATATGCTAGATTGTGCGATACTGACATCGTTGGTGGTCAGTGAGGCAATTATATCATATCATGCACAGACCAAAGTTTGGTTGCCCATGTCAGATTCTGAAGTTATCAGCGAGTTTAAGGAAAAATATCCTGATGTTTCCGAAGATGATATTCCTAAAATTCTCGAGATTAAACTCAAAACCGCAAAAGATCTCGGTAGAAAAATTATAGGTAAATTTACTCAAGGTGGTGCATATGATTATAAAAGACATCACGCACGATTAATTTTAGATGATGCCGAGTACGATTTTATAATCGCTGATACAACGGCGAAAAATACATTTGTAAATCGAGAGAGTGTTTATTTATCCGACGGAACAAAATTAGGTACGATCGTTAGTTACATAAATGACGTATCCCCGCAATATACTCATCTAAGATCTTCCATGTTGGCTTATGTTTCTATAAATTTATTATCGATGATTAATAGATTTCCTGAGACCGCAGTCAGAGTCGCAACAGATTCGTTTTATATTTCAAGTAAATATTTAGAACCTGTTATGAAATTTACAAGTAATGATGAACGATGGGGTTCGTGGAGAATAAAAAAGGAACTATTACACAATTATGCAGAATCAGCAGATGTTCCAGTGAGAGATGTTTATCGTGAGGGTAATAAAATATCAGAAATGTCGAAGGCACCATCGTTGAGTGATCCAATAACCAGATATAAGACAGTATATCTCAATGGACCTGGTGGATGCGGCAAAACAACTCGAACGATTAATGTTTTTAGAAATTCAGATATAATCGTGATGACACCCACACATAGACTTGCACGTGAGATGAAACAGCGGCAAGTACAATCGTGCACGTATCATAGTTTCTTTCGGTGGCGCGGGGATACATGGACTCCTCAACGGATGGGGGAAAAATATATACCTAAAATAATTATTTGGGATGAGATATGCACGGTCTCATTGGATACATTAAAAACGTTTCTTGATTGGTTGTTGACGAAAAATACCGCCATAATAATGTGTGGCGATCATGGTCAACCTCCGCCTTTTGTTGGACCATCTCCACATGATTGGTTAAAAAATTTCGTTGATTATTACGAAGAAATAGATGATGATCATAGAGCTCTTGATGCAAATTTGAAGGAGTTTAAAAAATTAATCAGATTACAATCAAACAAAATTCAGTGTGAAATAATACGTGGAGTGATCTCAGAGACATCAATGAGTGATTTTTTGAACTCATGGAGACCCACCGATTTGATCGTAGCAAGTAGAAAAATAATCAGAGACGCTTTACAACAACAGTTATTTCAGCTACATAAAGAACAATATTCAGAACTACCCGTTCCGTTATGTTATAGACCATCAGATACACGAAAACAGAATATTAATGTTGATATTCCAGGACCCTTGACAGAGTCAAGGAAACAGAATCTCGTATTAAACGATATTGTCGCCGTTGATATCAGTGTAGTCGAAGATGCATTACACGCTGACAAATCTCCATGGGTGTTGGGATACGCTATGACAATCCACTCGTCTCAGGGATTAACTATTTCTGATACACGAGTCTGGATTGTAGACGATCACATCGAGTGGTCAAATTTAGTTTATTTAGCGGTATCGAGGGTCAGAAATATATCTCAATTACGTAGAATCATAATTCCTGAAATCGTTGATAAATTTAACATCATCGATGATGATATAATAAGAAAAAAATTAATCGGATACAAACAATCTGACAAAAAAAATAAACGCGACTTTGATCTTGATGTTGAATTTATTATTGAGTTAAAACAGCAGCAGAACAATCATTGCGCATGTTGTAATTGTATAATGTTATGGCGGTATTCGAGTAATGATTCAAGACAATTTACCGTAGATAGAAAAGATAATAGTCGCGGTCATACACGAGAAAATATCATGTTGACCTGTCTTGAGTGTAATCGACGTAGAGGCGCTAGCGCCTTGGGTGCAGGCACTAGTGCTAGTTAAGTGATCGAAATCACCGGAGTGATCGCGGCGGTAGTTGTGTATCCGCGGGAATTATTTGTAGTTGTTCACGTGTAAATCCACGTTGAGGAGCAGCAGAATCTAATCTGTAGATTGCAGGTCTGGAAACGCCTACATTTCTTCCAGTGGATCTTGTCACGGTAGATATTTTGTGTGTGGTAACACTCCAAATAGGATCAGTTGCTCTCGCGCTACCACCTTCAAGTTCACCAGGCTCATATAAATATCTGACTGTGACATCACCTAATATTTTTTGTTTTCCAGCATCTTTTCGTTGTGTTGGTATATTTTTTTTTGTGACCGCGCTAATGGGTTTCATGTTGGTTGTTCGTGTGATCTCATTATTTAATGCAGCTATCACGATTGGTAATCTTGCAACCCATTCACGAGATCTCTTATCCTGAATAAATTCCCTCGCGTATTGATATCCAAATAACCGTTCAGCAAGTGTTCGATTAAATCGCTCAACAATTGCTTGATCACGGTGAATTGCAGTATGACCTCGTCGTATTTTGGTATTATGTTGTTTCATCAGCGATGATACTGGACCAAGAAATTCCTTACCAGGATCAACCTGTAGTAGCTGTGGCCATCGCAGACCACCTCGTGGTCCAAGTCCTCGTTGATAAATTCGTTCAAACGAATCAGCTACTTCAGATGATGTTTTCGCCGATAGCGGCTCTGCTTCTTTATATCTACTTGCAACATCAACTACGGTTAGCGCGTACTTGTACGTTTTTCCACGTACAGTATCATGCGGTAAAAACAGAATATCAGCTTGATGAACTTCATTAGGAACACTGACATCGAAATACGAGTACTGAATTTGTTTAGGACGTGGTAGATAAATTTGCCATATTGCTTGTTTAGATAACCACGTTTTAGCAGTAGAATGTTTAACCGATGCTGCATCAGCGAGTTTACCAATTGCTGCTTTGCCTCTCCAGTATCCTCTCGGCGAATAATAAATTGATTCCATTATTAATTACCAGCCCCAATCGCTAATTTACCTTTCATCGAGGATCTTACTAACCAATTAGCTAATGATTCTCTAATATTTTTATTTTTTATAGAATTTAATGAATGAATTAATTTTACATCTGCAATATGCCTATCTTGTAGATTTTGACTTTTATAAGCTACATCATGAGCATGACAAGCTCGATCAATAGCATTTATTGGTTCCTCGCCTGGTTTTGGTTGATCTTGATTATCGAGCCTGATATCAAGTCGAGTACCAGGACCGCAATAATTATATCCTGGTAGATGTTTTTCTCCGCTGTATTTAGCCCATGGAGCACCTGGAAACTTTGACATCAAATTAGCAATATCACCCACCCCCCCCCCCCGCTTATTAGGTAAAAATGAAAATTTCTTTCTACAGCATACAGAACATTTTCCACCGTACGCTATTTTTTTATTTTTTGTTGTAACCGTAGCTAAATCAATAGTTGGAGTTTTAACTTTACAGCGTAAACAATATAAATTCATGTTATAATATATATGGATATAATTGATTTCTCAGCAACTCGGCAGCGAGAGCCAGTTAAGCATCATCCTGCGCTACCGAACTCCATCAGAATGATTATCATAGGACCATCTGGATCGGGTAAGACGCAATTATTACTTAATCTGATAATGAGATGGTTGAAATGGGATAAGTTGTATTTAGTAGCACCATCCGTTGATGATCAACGATGTTATGATGTACTTAAAGATTTCAATGAAAACGCGCGATTACTGGATGAGGATAATGATGTTATAGAGTTTATAACCGATATTGATGAAGCACCATCCGTAGATTCCATAGACGGATTTATTAATAATTTAGTTGTATACGACGATGTGATGCTAGATAAACAATCAAATCCAGCCAGAATATTTTCCCGAGGGAGACATAAAAATACAGACGTGATCTATGTTACTCAACGATATACACAAATTCCAAAGGTGATCAGAGACAACTGCAACATTTTAGTTGTGTTTAATGGCGTAGACACACACACGTTGCGAAATATTCATCAAACCTGGTGTGGTGGTGACATGGATATAATTAAATTCAAAAATTTCTTCTCACGAGCGCAAGCTACCCCGCATGGATTTATAACAATAAATTTACATGATCCAAGAACAAGATATCGTGTGGGTATTGCTAAAATATTTGGGTAACAGGGGGAGCAGCAGAGAGGGCACCTACCAACGTTGGTCGTCAAAAAAATAAACAAGAAATAAATAAACACGTAGAGTACTTTATTTTTTCAGATACTATTTCAAACTGAGGTTTTATTAGCACAATCGGTCATTGCAAAAATAAACATCTCAAGGAAAGTTCATTTGTAAAATCTGGACCTTTCTACGAGATGATTTATTTGTTTGTTTTATTTGTTTTGTCGGAATTCTATGGTCTGTTCACCCTCTCTGCTGCTGGTTATGAAGAAACAATGAGAGATGAGATTCTGTTACGTTCCGTGAATCGGAAAATCTCACAGCGGTTAGCTTGTGCTTGTAATTTGTGAGATTCTGACCAGGCGTGGTATCAGTGTGTTTCCTAGTGCCTGTTTTCGGGAACAGTGCTAACAGCTAGAGTTGTTATTATAAGAAAAAGGTAGTGGTTAGTTGTGTAATTTGTCGAATTTATTCTCTATGATTGAAAATCACACAATGATATTTGGTGCTTGTATCATGTGTGGGTTCAATCCAGTCGGTTCTAGTATGTTTCTTAGAGACTGTTTAAGAGAATAGGCGGCAAATTGAGTAGATACGGAATTTAGTACAAGTAAGGTAAAATATATTATAGTGAGATGTAAACAGCATAGAGTTTTAATTGCCCGCAGGCTTAGTAATTTTCCTACCTTGTACTAAAGTACTTAGCTTTTATACGAGGTGGTATGATCCAAAATGGCTGCGTGGCGGGCTGCTTGGCTGGATTTCCTTTGTCTGATATATTACTATCTTACTGCGTGTTCCTATCGTTCCTTTGTGAGAGTTCCTTAGATCTGTGCAATTCCTTTGTTCACGGCTTGCCGGGTTGCTAATCGTTTCCTCTTCTTAGCATTATTTCTTTGCACAAGTTGTCCTGTTCCTTTTTTCTATATTAATTGGTGTTGGTGGTGGCCGCACTCAGTAGAAATTTTAAAATTATACACCAAGCCGGTTTTAAACAGTAAACAAGTCAAGCAAATTCAGAGATAGTTTTCAAACTTGACGTTATGGGAATGACGTCACTAAAATAAACAACGTTAGTTTGTCAATCTATGTAATTCTGAATATATTTAAACGATATTGAAACAATAGTCACAGAAACCTTACATAATTCATTCTCAGCAAAATGGTGTAATATTCGATAACAAAACTGTATCCATTTGCGAAGTAATTTCAATAAAATTTTCAACAATATCAGAGCTCAAATATACGTTTGTTCGCTGTGAACTCAAAGCCAAATTACAAAGCTTAGAACACAAACCAGATATTATATGCATTCAAGAAACAAAAATAACAAGTAGAACCAAACAAATACCCAAACTCCCAGGATATGCCCCAGGTCACTTCAAAAATCGAACCACGGGACAAGGAGGTGGGGGTTTAGCCATCTATATAGCAGATAACATCCCGAATGTAACAACAATAACCATAACACCAACCCCAGGTAGCAACGAAGCATTCGAAATTCAGTCCCTCATAATTCATACAGGCAAGGGTCAAATACAAATATTCAATATTTATGACCCAGGGGGAACATCAGGCACAGCTAACTTAATTACTTACAAACAAATAAATGATCACAAACGAGTAAATCAGATCGTCGTCTGTGGAGATTTCAATGCCCATAACGAGCTATGGGGGGGCGGTGTGACGGACAAAAGAGGCAAATTGATTGAAGAATGGACCGCAGAATCTAACTTAGCCATTTTAAATGACGGTACAAAAACACGCCTTAACCCAGAAAACGGTCTCATGTCCGCCATCGACCTCACCATTTGCTCGCCATCAATAACCCAGGTGGCGGACTGGAGAGTGGATCAAACTGACCCCTTGGGCAGTGACCACTTTCCAGTAATAGTCACCCTGCAGATGACGGTCCAATACAACTCGCTAAAAAGAACCCCTAGATGGATATATTCAAAAGCAGATTGGACCTCATTTAATGAAACACTAAGCAAAATAGACACCAAAAACATAGAAAATGATAATATTAATAAATATTACGAAGACTTGATTGATACCATACTAAAGGCAGCCACCACTAACATACCCAAAACCAGTGGTAACCCACATAAACAAGGAGTCCCATGGTGGAATGATGAATGCAAACAAGCCATCACTGATAAGAAAAAAGCCCTCAATAAATTCAAACGCACTAAAAACTCTATTGATTTCACTATATATAAACAAAAGGAGAAAAACCTTAAAAACATAATTAAACAGGCAATGGAATCAACTTGGCATAATTACTGCACGAATATCAATATCACAACTAGTACCAAACAAGTATGGGATAAGATTAGATCAATTAGAGGAAAGACAACTAACACCACTCCAAAAATAGCTGGAGCCATTACTAATAAAGAAAAGGCTGACCGAATAGCTCAGCATTTCTCAGATATGAGTAGCAACACCAACCACACCCCAGCATTTCAATTACATAGGGACAAAGTAGAAAGAACCCATAGTAATCTCTTTAAAGACCTCGGTCCCAAAGTCTCGAACCTAAATAAAGACATTACAACTTACGAATGGGACCTAGCATTGAAAACCAAAAACGAAACTAGCCCAGGGGAAGATCAAATAGGATACACAATATACAAAAATATCCCAAATAACATTAAACAAACAATTATTAAATTACTAAACCTAATATGGACCTCAGGCAAACTACTCGATAAATGGAAACACGCAATAGTAATTCCAATACCCAAGCAAGGAAAAGACCCTAACGATATTAGCTCCTACAGACCCATTTCCCTAACAAACAACATTTGTAAGATCATGGAAATCATAGTCACCAACCGACTCAAACACCACCTAGAGAGCAATAATTTAATCTCCGATAATCAATGCGGATTTAGAAACAAAAGATCCACCACGGATCAACTAATACGATTAGAAACCGCAATTAAATTGGCGTTCAACTCCAAACGCAAAGCTGATAGGAATTTAATTGCAGTATTTATTGACCTCGAAAAGGCATTCGACCTTGTATGGACCAAAGGCTTATTAGCCAAACTCAACCACTACGCCATCACAGGTCGAATGTTTAAATTCATTGAAAACTTCCTCGCTGACCGTAAAATATCAACCAGAGTCGGCGACACCTACTCTGAACCACACACACTTGAAAACGGTACACCACAAGGGAGCGTACTCAGCCCAACCCTTTTCAACATCATGATTAATGACTTGGACACCAACTTAACATCAAAACTAATTGAACTCTCACAATTTGCTGATGATAGTGGATTATGGAGAGCAGGAAACCCTTCCAACCACAAAGTAATCAGCGATATTCAAACAAGTTTAAACAAAATAGGGAAATGGGCTGATAAATGGGGTTTCAAAATATCCCATGAAAAAACCATAGCAGTATTATTCACCACCAAACGTAAATTACAAAATCAGTTTCCCAAACTCACCATCCAAAATCAAGAAATTAAATTCGTAAATGTAGCACGATTTTTAGGAATGCATTATGACTCCAAGCTAAACTGGGGACACCACATAAACGAACTAGTCAAAAGGTGTAATAAAGACCTTAACCTCCTTACAACCCTTAAAGGAACCACCTGGGGATCCAATCAAGAAACCTTACTAGCTTTATATAAATCGTTAATTAGATCTAAACTAGATTACGGATGCCAAATTTACAACTCGGCACCGCAAAATAACCTCAAAAAACTAGATAGCATACAAAGAAAGGCCCTAATTATTTGCACTGGTGCACTACCATCCACATCACTAGTGCAACTTCAAATCTTAACTGGAGAACTGCCGCTCCACCTTAGAAGACAAGAACTCACCCTCAGATATGCAGCCAGGCTAACAACACACCCCGACACACACCCCACCCGGCTAGCTATAAATAAATGCAACATACCTTTTAGAACTAAATTATCACAAAACATACCAGCAGGGAAATTAGTCCATCAATTAGTTGAACAACTTCCTATAGACAAACTCCAAGCAGAAATTGCAAATCACTATGACAAAGAACCATGGATAAATATCAACCCCACAGTTAACACCCTCATTACGAAATATGGCAATAAAAACGAACAGGAACTCAAACTAAACACAATCTGTACAGAAGAAATCAACTCAAAATATTGCAACTACATTAAGATTTACACTGATGGATCCAAAATTACAGAACCACCCAGAACAGCAGCAGCTTACGTAATCCCCGAACTTAACATTAAAGTAGGAAGAAGACTACCTAACCTCTGCTCTATATACACAGCTGAATTCTGGGCCATACTTGAAGCACTCAAATGGATCAAAGAGAACAAAATACCCCAAGCGGTAATAATAAGTGACTCGCTAAGCGTCATAAACTCAATACTTAATAACAACACCAAATCAAGAGAAAACTATCTTAGGCAAACCAATTTATTGTTAAAAATACTGAACAATAATAACTTACAAGTAGAATTTATGTAGATACCATCCCATATTAACATACCAGGTAACGATATGGCAGATATAACAGCTAAACAAAAACTAAACGAAACCACTCACATCAACCTAGATTATAGCATATGCGAACTCAATAGCATATCTAAAACCCTCATTGATAATAAATGGCAGGAATTATGGAACACAAGCACTCAAGGCAGGAAACTAAAAACCATCATTAAAGAAGTATGTAGAAATAGGAAACCACCCAAAACAAAAGGCAGTGAACAAAAATTCATAAATAGAATACTCACGGGCAAAACCAGGCTGGCTAACAGCTTCGGACAGTACATAGGACCACAACCACATAACCCTAACTGCTACCACTGCAGGGTCCCAGAAGACATAGAGCATATTTTTAACAACTGCCATACACTTGAAAAAGAAAGGGCTAAGTTTAAAGTTAAACAGCATAAAATTGGATCCCCTACAACATACCCAGAATTCTTGATGAACACAAACCCCAATATTAATCTAACATTCAAAAATATCATAAGTTTTATACACGAATCCAATCTACTCAAAAAAATCTAAGAAAGTAAATCAAAGACCAGTTAAAAATATAACAAATCACTGTTTGGGAATTATGACGGCCGGCTCGGTCTCGTGGGTTCACAGACTGACACAGCCGTTCATAGCCCGAATAATAAAAACCAGTTAAGGACGAATATTACAAAATCACTGTTTGGGAATTATGACGGCCTGCTAGGTCTCGTAGGTTCACAAACTGACACAGCCGTTCATACCCCGAATAATAAAAACCAATTAAGGCCACAAAAAATTAAAATAGGAAAATAGGAATTAATTAAAACAGGACTCCATAATAACATACAAACAACCATAAAAACAAGTTTTCATTCCAAACCAATAAGATAGGGAATCAAAATAAATAAGGAATTCATGAATAAAAAAAAAAGAAAACGAAAAAAAAAAAAAAAAAAAAAAAAAAAATACTCCTAACCGTCTCCTTGTCTCTTAAACAACATCTGGCTGAACTTTTAAATCAAGCTTCCACAGCTATTTCTACTAACATACTCAGCCAAATCCAGGCAATGTTGGCAGACGACACTGAAGAATTTGAAACTTCCACGCTGGCAGCGGCCCTGGAAGTATCATCATCCAGCGGCGATGAAGCTGATGAACCTGCACCACCTAAACAGAGTGGAAAAAAGGAAGGCTCTGTCTACCGGAATATCGGACTGGGAAAGGCAATTGATGATATCAAAAAAGCGGGCCACTTCGTCAATGCCACAAGACCGGGTGTCCTAATGTGACCTCATCGCTGCCGACCAATCGTGGCGGGAGTCACATACTGCTTGATTTGACACCTGGGGCATTTCAATCCAACTAAGAAACACGAGTGTGTGGTGTGACTATTCCCACTCATGTCTATTAGCCTTTCAGTCAGGTTGTTAAGGACTAGTTAGTCCTACACCTGAGTGGCTAAATTAAAAAGTACTCTTTGAGTACATAAAAGCCTGGGGGATGAGGCTCCTTTTCCTTCCCCGAGGAGTAATTAAAAATCACGCAGTGCGTGAATAAAAAAGTGGTACATGTTCAAAAGAACGAAAACCACTATAATCCAACTAACTAACTAACTAACTTTTGTCTTAGGGGATGTTTTCCTTCACGTCCGCGCTTTAACTATAAATTGAAAATCGCTCTGCAGTCTAGCTACCCTTGTTGATTGATCAACACTAGAGAATGTGCAGAAGGCTAGCGAAACTGTTGGAACCTCATGTGCACCTGGAATATGCCAGGCTCATACTGAATGATCTGGCTGCGGAGGCCATCGTCGAAGAGGGAAAGATGAAAGAGGAGGAGAGAAGAAAGAAAGAAGAAGAGGAGAGAAGAAAAAAAGAAGAGGAGGAAAAGGAGAGAGGAATGGCTGTAACACAGACACAAGAAGGAAATTTCAGAATCCCAGAGACAGAAGATTGGGATTCTGAAGCCACTCATTCCGCCTCTGCTCTCCCCCAAAAAAGAGTGAAAGGAGATTGGAGTAGGAGATGTGTGTGTGGTGCCAGGCCTGGAAGGTGCAACCATTAATCAGGTGTCCTGGAGTTCAAAACAAACAGCCCTTTTCAGGGCTACCCAAACCTTTAGAAAATAAATAACAATTGATTTGCCAATGTGTGTATGGAGAGTAGTGTGAATATAAACACTCACTCTTTTCTGTTAGTTAGTTAGTTGGATTATAGTGGTTTTCGTTCTTTTGAACATGTACCACTTTTTTATTCACGCACTGCGTGATTTTTAATAGAGACCCTCCCTGTTTCAATTTTACATAGACCCTATACAGTCACAGGGGTTTTTGTCCATGTTAAATTTACATAGACCCTATACAGTCCCAGGGTGATTAATGTGAAATTTACATAGACCCTATACCGTCCCAGGGTTTTTGTCCATGTTAATTCCCATAGACCCTATATTGTCCCAGGGGTTTTGTCCATTTTTAATTTACATAGACCCTATATCGTCCAAGGGGTGTTTTTAATGGTAAGTCCCATAGACCCTATAGTATCCCACTTCACTACTACAGCGCACTAATACGAATATATAAAAGTTCTTTCAACCTCAGACCTATCGATCAACGATGAATTTCTTCACATTCATTAATCATAAACGACATATGCAAAAAAACGATAAAACGTACTAATAGTCCATGTTTTCTAAATGATTTTAAATTGTACACAATTTCATCGGAATTCTTTCTTTTTTTATTCCCTTCTCGAACGTAAATGACAAAATAAGCACAAATCTGGAGTGAGAGAGAAAAACATATTGCGCTGAACGAAAATATTAAAATTTAACTTGTATCAAGTATCCTACATTAATCTGGTTTGTCGTAAGGGTATGTTTACACTTTCCGTGGGATCTATCTACAGTGTTCATAATATTAATGATACATAGTTGCAATAGCCAGTGACACTTGGCCTATATGTTAAATTTCTCGGTTACGAGACACACATACTATATTGTGTTTAATCCTTTGGTGTTGTTTTTTAAGCCTATTATAATGTTATAAAAATCAATTACAAATTATTAAAAATAAAAATGTTCTAAAGGTCGCACCATGCCTCCCCCCCCCCTCCCCGTGGATTATCGTAGCTACTAGATACGGGCAAAAATCCATGAAAATACTAGTGTTGGGGATTTTCGCTTCTGTCATAGGACGTTGTCCCTGGACCTGTGAATGATGGTAATGTTAGTCAAACCGTACAAAGGAGAGAGAGAGAGAGAGAGAGAGAGAGAGAGAGAGTTGTATAGTCTTAAGAAATGTTACTTAAAGCAGAATAATGACTTAGATGAACTGTCAATCTATTAAAATATTTTAATTACCTCTTGTTCGTTCGTCATTTCACTTTGTTTCTATTTCACACTAATTTCCATACACCAGTACAGGTTCAGTGTACAAGTAGCTAACAGTGTTTGCAGTGCACTACTTTCTACATCAAAAAAATAAAAAATATTTCATGTTTGAATCATGAGTGTGTCTTTTATTGATTTAATAAATATGAATAAAAAGAGAAACTTAAAAAGAAAAGAATCAACTTATCAATTTGCATATGTGATTGTGAACAAGAAGAAATTCTTAGAACTACATTTTGTAGCGGACACACTCGCAGGGATTTGAGGAGTTCATTCACTCGGTCAATACACAGCTATTAGGATCATATCGTAAATCCATTCAAAGTGCGTTCATGTGTATTTGTATGTGATAAAAATAAAATATATGTATAGTGTGCGCTGTATCAATGATATACCACTAGTTGTTATAATTTTTTTCTTCAAAAGGAATCTTCGGAAAGCCTCGTTGCTATTTTTTTTTTTTCCTTTGAGAAAAGTAGTTAGACTGAGAGAGTTGTCCTGGTTGAGAATACCAGACTGCGACGGAAAAAATAAGGCTAGCAAAGCAGCTATATTTCTCTATCGCATGGGCATGAAAGAGCGTTCTGATTACCCTACGGATGCAGTCATATAAATAACACTCCGTACCCTTAGTCATGTTGTCGATAGAGCTAACCATCGCATCAAAATTGCCCACCACTACCATACAATCTGTCAACAGCGCAATCTTTGACAATTTCGTTGACAAAATTACAATGTAGTCCATTTAAATTATAAATGAAATAACATTCAATTTAATCTCATTTTCTCCTTGAGTTATCTGAAACAAATGATCCACTTATTACGACGTAATACAGACGGAATATCCTGATGTAGGAAAAGCTTTAAAAATAAATGCTGTTATAGTAAATGGAAAGGATACTCCGGTATTTTTGTCCTCGGACTTTACAAGAGTTATTTCCCTTTCATCATTCAATCGGTATGTTTGATTCCGCTGCAAACAGTAGCATCGTTAAATATATTTTTAAAAATTCATTGTTCTCTTATTACTATTTCAGATATCTATTAATGATATTTTTTTTTTGTTTTTTTTTTGTTTTTTGGGGGTTTTTTTAATCACGAAAACCACTCTTTATTGTTTTTATACCATGAGTTGCGTAAGAACATTTATATTGTTATATCAGCCTTGAAAGTGAACGTATGATATTAATCCAGAATGATTCCGGGACCTTGCAGTTGGACGCCAGACGTCTGAGATGTAGTTACATGTGAAGAATAAGCAAAACTCTAAGGGATAGAAATTAAGTTCCTATCGAATTTTGACATCCATTTATAAGTAATCTTCTCGAATGATAATAAACAATTAAATTATCTGAAACGAATTGGACATCTGACGATACAGAGTAGAAAAACCAGTTCGTGTCACAATTGTAATGTCGAACCATAGTAGCCATTTCTGTGACCGACAACACTAACAAACCTGAATATCTCAATTTCATAGCTTTCCAATCTGGGTATCAAGGGACCCATTAAACACTTGAATAATACATATAAATGTATAAATTATAAGCATAAGTAGTGCATATTAATAATACGTATGAATAATATATCAAACAAGTCCAGAACAGACATGTATTGTGCATTCATTTTGATTTAGGTTTTATAAAATAAGTTTCCAAGTAAAATAAATAATAATCGTTTGTTTGAATTGTTTTATGAACGTCATGAAATTTTTTAATGGCATTACATTCAAATATCTGCATATTGTTTATATTTCTCTTTTAAATGTATAATAGAATTCCCGCATCAGACTCAATATTACTGACACAATGCATTACTGAATCTAGTAACTGAGCCATTTTTTCGAGACTGTCTGCTAGTCAGTAGATATTGACAGTATACATAAAATATTCCCATGAACCAGTTTTTGTTCAAGGTGGAATCTTAAGCAGTGTACAAACTGGAATCCCTTTGTTGTTGGTGTCTTCACTTTGGTGGGAATGTATGTATATTTTCACTTCGTCTCGCACGATACATCAAGTTGTCACCTCTTTAGTTTTTTACTTTCTGTTTGCTAAAATTGATTAGCAGTTTGCTATCGGTAGGAGGTAGGAACGTATCTCATTTAACCGTGATGCAGAGTGGCAGATATGTGTGTGTGTGTGTGTCTATCTATCTATCTATCTATCTATCTATCTATCTATATATATATATATATATATATATATATATACATATATATATATATATATATATATATATATATATATATATATATATATATATATATATATATATATATATATATATATATATATATATATATATATATATATTCTTGGCATCCGTCCGTCTACGAGAGACGATGGCATAGCTCCAAAGTACACTTTTGCTTATCCTTCTTTTTAGCTCTCTTTTCAGCTTGCTTTATTCTTCTCTTTTCCTCTGCGTTTTGAACTCCCTGACTGACAGCTAGACGCCAGCTGGAACGGTTGTTTGCACAGCTCTCCCAGTCGTTGACATTGATGTTTGCTGTCTTCATATCCTTCTTGCAAACATCTTTGTAGCGCAGATGTGGTCGTCCAGTTGGTCATGAACCTTCTGCTAACTCCCCATATAACAGGTCCTTGGGAATGCGACCTGGGTCCATTCTCTTGACATGGCCGAGCCAGCGAAGGCGCCTCTCGCTGAGTATGGAGAACATGCTGTTCATGTTGGCGCGTTCAAGAACATCTGTGTTGGGTACTTTGTCCTGCCACTGGATGTGCAGAATGTGCCGCAGACATCTCAGGTGGAAGCTGTTGAGTTTCCTCTCGTGTCTTGCATAGGTGGTCCATGTTTCGCTGCTGTAGAGAAGTGAGCTGAGCACGCACGCTTGGTAGACACGCAGTTTGGTCTTCTCTGTGAGGTTGGGGTTGTTCCAGACCCTCTGGTTAAGTCTGGCCATCACTGCTGCTGCCTTGGCAATCCTGCCGCCCACCTCAGAATCAATGGAGAGTGAGCTGGAGATGTTAGACCCGAGGTATGTGAAGTTCTCGACAACTTCCAAATTGTACCCATCGATGGAGACAGAGGGAGGGGAGTCTGTGTCCTGTGCCATGACATTTGTTTTCTTCAAACTGATGGTCAGTCCAAATTCCTTACATGCATGGGAGAGGCAGCATACCAGCTGCTGAAGTCCATCTTCCGTGTGTGATGTCAAGGCTGCATCGTCGGCAAAGAGCAATTCACGGATGAGTACCTCTGTGACTTTAGTCTTAGCACGGAGATGGGCGATGTTGAACAGCTTGCCGTCAGCCCTGGTATGGATGTACACTCCCTCGCTGCAGTCCTTGAATGCGTACTGGAGAAGCATGGAGAAGAAGATGGCAAAGAGCGTCGGTGCAAGGACACAGCCTTGTTTGACTCCGCTAACGACTGGGAATGCTTCAGATGTTGCGCCATTGAAGCACACTGTGCTGTGCATGTTCTCGTGGAACGACATAATGACAGCAAGCAGACGTGGGGGGCAGCCGATCTTCTGCAGAAGTCTGAAGAAACCACTCCGACTAACCATGTCAAACGCCTTCGTCAGGTCTATGAAGGCAACGTAGAGGGGCATCCGCTGCTCGCGACACTTCTCCTGCAGCTGACGTAGTGAGAAGATCATGTCTACAGTTGACCTGCCGGCTCGAAATCCACATTGGGATTCTGGGTAGACGCGGGAGGCTAGGATCTGCAAGCGTGCCAAGGCAACACGGGCGAAGGCCTTTCCGACGATGCTGAGGAGGGAGATGCCCCGATAGTTGTTGCAGTCGCTACGGTCTCCTTTGTTTTTGTACAAAGTGACGATGTTGGCATCACGCATGTCCTGTGGGATGTATCCCTGTTCCCAGCAAAGGCAGAGGAGTGTGTGTAGGGGCTGGAGCAGTGCTGGTTTTCCGCTCTTGAGGACTTCAGGCGGAATGCCGTCGCTTCCGGGAGCCTTCCCACAGGCAAGGCAATCGATGGCTTTTCCGAGCTCTTCCAGGGTGGGCTGTGTGTCTAGCTCCTCCATGACAGGCAGGTCTGGAATGGCGTCCAGGGCAGTTCCAGTGACATTGTTTTGGGTTGCATATAGTTCGAGATAGTGCTCAACCCATCGCTGCAGTTGTTTCCCCTGGTCTGTGATGACTTCGCCCGTCTTGGACTTGAGGGGGGCGGTCTTGTAGCTGGGGGGGGGGGGCCTGTCGCTTGTTTGATGCCCTCATACATTCCTCTTGTATCCCCGGTGTCAGCAGCTGTCTGTATACTGTTGCAAAGGTTCAGCCAGTAGGTGTTGGCACAGCGGCGGGCGGTCTTCTGGGCGTTATTGCTTGCAATCCTGAGGGCTTGTAGTGTTCTGGGGCTAGGTGCAGCCTTGTATGCCAGGAGGGCTTTCCTCTTTGCCTCAGTCACCGGCTCCATCTCCTCCCAGTTTGCCTCATACCAGTCGACATTCTTTCGCTCCCTCTTCCCGTAAGCTGTGATGGCTGAATTGTACACAGAGTCACGGATATGGGACCACTTGGAATCAATGGTGTCATCAGGTGTCACTTTGGTGAGGGCTTCCTTCAGTTTGCTGATGAACTGCTGTGTTTTCTCTGGGTTGCTTGCACAGCAGGTGTTGATACGTGGGTGACCCTTCTTCTTGGCGTGGTGCAGCTTCTTGGGTAATATTCGCACCTTGCTGGCCACGAGAGAATGGTCCGTGTCACAATCGGCACTGTGGTAGCTGCGGGTAAGGAGGACACTGGCCAGTTCTGCACGCCTGGTGATGACGAGGTCTAGCTGGTGCCAGTGGCGTGAACGTGGGTGTCTCCACGACACCTGGTGGATCTCCTTGCATTTGAAGAAAGTGTTTGTCACACATAGGCTGTGGGAGCAGCACATCTCCAGCAGTCGCTGACCATTCTCGTTGATCTTGCCCCTTCCGTAAAAGCCGAGACAGGTGGAAAAGGCCTCATGGTCAGCTCCCACTCTAGCATTGAAGTCTCCTAGTAAGTAAAGGCTTTCATTGTTGGGGATACTGGATATTGCCTGATCCAGAGCCTCATAAAACTTGTCTTTCTCCTCGTAGGTGGAGTAGAGGGTTGGAGCGTACACACTGAAGATGTTGACCGGGCCTAAGGATGTTGACAGCCGGAGGGCAAGGATTCTCTCAGTACCTGATGATGGAGTTTCAATGAAGGCGATTAGCGTGTTCTTGACGGCAAAGCCTACACCATGCTGCCTAGGTTCATCCAAGGGCTTCCCCTGCCAAAAGAATGTGTAATTGGCTTCCCTGATGGTGCCGCTGTCAGCCAGTCGGGTCTCCTGGAGGCAGGCAATGTCGATGTTCAGTCGGGAGAGTTCTCTGTCAATGACGGCAGTCTTCCGTGCATCGTCGATCTGCTGTAGGTCAGTGGTCAATCCAGGACACATGGTCCTGATGTTCCAGGTTGCAAAACGAAGAGTTGGAGTCTTTTTATTTCTTCTTTTAGTCTTTCCTGGTGCAGAGTTTTGTGGCCCACTTGTCGAGATGGTTCTCTAAGCTCCACGCACCCAGTGAAGCAGGCAGGCCATGGCGGGCAGCACCTTACTGACTAGGGGCTGCCCAGCTTGAGGCGGGCGGTAGCTGTCCAGTGAGACCTGATGATCTCTCCCACCGTCAGAAGTAACCCCTGGCGCCAAGCTCTACGCCAATCGAACTTTGACTTAGAACCGGTAAACTGCTACTTCTCGTGTTGTGCCGACGCCGTACGACGACGCTGGAGTGTCCTCTCCAGTGGAGCTATGAAGCCTGGGCAGGGTGGTATGGAGAATCAGCTGTTGCCCATGCAGCAGATCCCCCCTCTCCACGCAGCTGGTGTGCCCAAGGGAACGACGAATGCCGATACAGCTTGGCACCAACGGCGTCGCAGGAGTTGCCGAAATGACGTTGAAGTCAATGTCATACCGCCTTAGGGACTCCATCTCCGGATTTTCTGTCGGGGTTTACTCCCTTAGCCTTTCCCATGAATGGGTATAGCCACAAGGCAGCAGAGGTTTGGAATCGGAGTTTTCCTTCTCCTAGATGAGCTACCATCCAAGGTTTACGAGTCCCATCTACCCGAAGCAACTGGTTTTAAGGCGCCAGTGGGCCGCCTTCACCCCTTCTCCTGTTAGTAGAAAACATCGTCTGCCGGGCTTCAAATCTAAGCCACTCGTGAAGGCCAGGAGCTGGATTTTAGTTGACAGAGGCAGTAAGAGACACAGGCCGTATGGGGCATTTTGGAGGATTGGGGCGCTTGTCTCCCACTCCCACCCCGGGCAATGTCAACCTTAGACCACACATATATATATATATATATATATATATATATATATATATATATATATATATATATATATATATATATATATATATATATATATATATATATCACATGAAAATTAGGGTACATTTTTATTGCTTTCTTAGAGTACTGTATTTCATCGTTTCTAAACAGACATTAACACTGCTTTAATACGATTTCTTAATGTTGTATATATTTCAAGATTTCTATAAAAAATTATCTTAACGTGATTTAAAGTGAAGTCGATTAATAAAACTATAATTACGCTGTTTTTAAGCAAATGTTAGCGTAACAATGAAGTTTTGTCGGTATTGAATTGAATGGTAGCAAGAGAAACCTTCGAAAATGTGTATAGGCATTGTCCATAACACACACACACACACACACACACACACACACACACACACAGAGGGTTCGCTTCAGATGTGATATATTGTATGACAAACATAACTGGCCAACACATGCCAATAACGAAATCATGCATACATTTAATTTTCAAATGCATACCAATGGTGAAAGAACGAAAAGCTAAATACTTCTTTCGGCAGTTTCTTTCTTTGGTCAGCGAGAAATATACACTTGACACTCGGTACTCTGTTTTCGGTGTTGTTATCGAAATCGGATTGACACTCTGCTATTTCTCTCATCCACCAAATTAACATAGGGCAATGCACGTATTTAATACCTTCAATTCAACAAAATACAAATAAAGCTTCCCCATATCCCTTTTCCCGATATAAGTCATTTGCTACTAACAATCCACATTTCATTTGCCAATGTACAAACTTCGGATGTTCCTTAAGTGACAGACATTGCACGATTAGCAAAACATTAAAAAATGCTGTTTGAAACGACTCGAAAAAAATAACTTTCAGAAGCTAATAATAATTATAAAATACCTTATCGCGCCCTCGACACATTCGATGATATTGACGAATATATGAATTAATGTTACATATATGAAACGCTACTGTTTATTGTCGTTAATAGGTATTGATCAAAGAAGGTGATCCATCCTCAAAAAGACCATCGACCCTAGATTGTTATGTATATTTGATTTAATTTATATTTTTGATTTATTTTGTGTTTGATCTGATTATATTGTTTGTAAGTTTTAAAATCTTTTTATTTTTATATATATTATATTACGTCAAAATAATGTAGTTCTGTTTTTTCTTGTAACTTATACTTTTTTAGAAAATATTTTGACCTTGACTGTTCGTTTTAGTAAACACCTGGTGTTGACCTAGATCCTGACCTTGATTCAAAATTAATAGCAACCACGTAAATAAGTTATGTTTTTATTTGATAAGTAAACATAGATGGGGTATTACACTGGAAAGACCCTTGTGCTGTTTGGAGCTATTTCAAATTGTTTGGATTCAAAAGGAGCAATTCTTTTCTCCTGGGCAATACGTGTGCTCATGTGAGAGTCTTGAACAAAGATAGCTCTTATAACAAATTTATTTAGATTTGAAAAACCGGAGTGATATTTCTTGTTTCTGCAAGTAACTGTAGACTTCAAAATACCACAGGTTATAGCATACGTCATTGTCTTCTATCTTGGATACTTCGTCTGGACTCGAACTTTAAATCATTAGAACATTTTAATCTTAGGGATTCTAAAATTTTATTTGTGAATTATTCTTGGATTATTTTTGGATTTGATTCTTGAAACCGTAAGTTCTTACTTTTTTACATTTTTACACTGTTTTTCCAGGGAAATAAATTATGATATTATTCAAAGCTTGTTTTCACTTTGTCTTATGTTACTGTTTAATTGACCCTAAACACGTGACATAAGAACATAAACAGTGAATTACACAGTCTGTGTATAAAAAGAGTACGTCCCAAAAAAAATTTTAAATACGTAAAACTAAACAACGCTGAGAAACGTGGAAGACACATAGTCAGGTTTGCACAAAGCACTAATCAATTAAAATCTATTGAAATGTATTGAACTGAAACTTGCTGTAGTGGCCCAACAACTAAGCATATGCAATGTACTGGGCTTTATTGACATTAAACCTGTAGTGGTGACCTAATATATATGCATTGACAATTTATTGGACTTTATTAAAATGAGACATGTAGTGGTGGCCCAACATCTAAAGTCTTAAGCCTAACAATAAACCGAAGTTCACAATGTTACCTCATTTTCATGTAGGGTAATGCTATGATAACTGACCAGACTAAGATATGTGACACTTTTAATGAGTGACAATACCAACATTGCAAAACCACTGGACCAAATGTACAGACATTTAATTATGCTATTCAGCCTAGAATACGAGATAACCATGACAATCAACAGTAAACTACTAATTTCTCAAACTGAAATATATTCTGTCAGAACAAGATTTCAGACATACTTGGTACAAAGAAGTATAACAACATGCCTCCTGAAATTCTCAAATTACTTTTGCCAGTTATATGATTATAAACTCGCATCTTCTTTAATAACTGTACTGACGAATGGAAATTAAAAGATCGTCTTTACCAAAGACAGGCATCTTCAGTCTAACCGGGATCGACATCCGTGTAAGAAGGAACCTACAGACGAGTGAGTCGTTTTATAAAGCATTAATGGTTAAAACCCTCAAATTAAAGAATATTCTTGTCATGAACAGCCCACACAGAGCACAGGAACCCTTTCAGGAGACGAGGCAACATTGACTGAATATCAGGCCTGATAGATATTAATACATAGAAAGGGTGTAATAAGGTAAAATGACTTCTTTATTCATATATGTAACTCATATAATACTGGTTTGATTGAATTAATAGTAGGCATCTATTCTAAAATAAATTTTAGCAACAACAGATTTAGGATCTATAACAAATAAGCGTAGAGATACATTATCGTCTTTCCAACGTCTCACCTACTTTTCACCAACTATTACTAACTGATGATCTACAAGTACTTTAATAAGTCAATTTAATTACCGACCCTTTTAGGCATTTCTGTGGCAAAACAAATTCTAGCAAAAGGAAAAAAAAACGAATTATAGCTAACCTTTTTGCATGATAATTTCAACAACTCATATGTTTTTTGTGTGCTAAAAATAGCAAATTTACCTGCTTTACATATAAGAAGATTCAGATACATGAAAACTGAAGTATATTAGATACTTTGCAAGGCAACATTCAATTACTTGCAAACATCTCGCCATATTAAAATAACTGCATCCAATCTTGGGCAACATATTCTGGCAACACTATCAAAGGTAAAGATTATTTTAAATTAAATTTATACAGAGTCTGAAACGTTGTGCCCGAAGCACTGAGAACAGTCATTCATTGAAAGAATTCAGCAGGGTATTCTGATGTGGTCATGAAGGATTCAATATTCAAATTCTTCGTGTCTTTTTATTTAGTGGCCATAGATAAATTAGGTTAAAGATAACTGTGTTTCTTTAGTGTATATCCTGCTCTCCTGCTACTTATATTAATTGTTTATTTACTTGGGTTTTAGTTTAAATTCAAACAGTAAGCACCCTCTTTTCTAGATATCTTAATCAATGTGGACGATTTGTAAGTGGTTTAATAAAATACACGCGTCATATGTCGTATCAAAGTTTCAAAAACATGCCTTACAATATATGTGTCAATATAAGTAAATGAAACAAAATGTATATCTGCATGATATACTTATTGCTTATGAGAAATGTATATATTCATGCTGTACATTATGTTTAAAAATGTAAATCTGAAGGCTGTACATATTGTTTACACTATCTGAAAAATGTTCGATAGTATCCGGCCATACCCACAACTCGCATCAGTTGCTTTTTGTTAACATGCACTGGAAATTCAGAGATAGCCTTGACCGTATCATCTGTAGGTTTAACTTGTCCATGTCCTACGATGTATCCTCGAAAAGTTACACTAGCACGGCATAACTCACTTTTAGATAAATTAATTGTCAAACATGCATCTGTGAGTCTGTCATATAATTTCCGAATTGTTGCTTAATGTTCTTTCCAGGTATTGTTGTAGATGATGACATCATCAATGTAAACATCACAATTATCAAGACCAGAGTAATCATATTCTATTTTTATCAAACTATTCACCTTCCTATAGCCAATACACATATGGAAAGTTTTGGAACAAGTATGCATGGTAAACTCCAGTCACTTGTACTGGGCTCTATAAAATCATACTCCAGCAATTATTGAATTTCTTTGTTTTCAAGTATTCATGTTTGAGAGAGAACATTCTGACATGTTTAAAATTTACAATTTTAACGTTATGGAAAATTGTGTTTGTTCGTGTAGGAACATCTGCAAATAAGAGCTCATAATCAATTAATAACTATTTAAGTTGATTTCTTTCTTGCTCTTGCAAGTGTGAAAGTTTCTGGTCCAGATCTTTCATAATTTCTGAATTTAGAAGATCTGTCACTCCAATATCAGTAGAATATGATGATATTCCTTAAGTGAAACAGGTACAACTAAATCAATTGCATGTTTAACCTGGCTATCTCTTTCAATATACTTTTTTAGCATGTTTATGTGACACCTCCCATGAGAATTTATAATGTAATTTAAATCATTTATTGTCGTATCAACTATATAAGGATCATAATACTTGGCCTGAAGAGGATTTTGGGGTATGGGCAAGAGAGCCAGGACTCTATCACCAGGCTGAAAGCTCCTTTCCTCAACATCTTGACTTCATTTTGGATTGAGTAGAGTGCAGATTTGCTCACAAGCCTTTGACAACTTATATTTAAAATTAGAAACATAATCAAGAAGATTAATTCCGCAATCTTCAATGGTCCACGCACATTGTGTCAAAAAACAGTTCAAGGGAACTGAAACCTAATTCTTGAACTGATGTTTTAACAGCAAACAATAGTAAATGACTGCCTTCATCCCAGTCTTTAACCGTATCAAAACAAAATGATCGGATCATATTTTTCAAAGTCTGGAAGAATATTAATAATACCCCATGGCTTTCAGGGTGATGGGCAGAGGATCTGAATTGTTGAATGCCTAATTCGTATATAACTTGCTGGAAAATGCCAGACATGAAATTTGAGCCCTGATCAGACCGTACCGACTTGGGAAGGCCGAAATGAGTTTTTAAAAACTTTATCAAAGCACTTATTATTGTTTTAGATTTTATAATCCATCAAGGTAATTGCGTCTAGAAACCTTGTTGAGACACACAAAATGGTCAACAGGTATTGGTTCATTACCAAACTAGTTGGTTTTAAATTATTTCTAAATTGGATGCTTGAAGTGATCTGATTTATGAGCATGTGCTTATCGATGGTCTTTCCCTTTAACCTGTAGGTTCGATACTTGCAGGCTTTATTCCTGACTGCCTTTCAACTTTCTGCGATACTATCGTTCATATGACAAGACATTATGTGAGTAAAAAAGAGTGAAAAATATCAAAGCATTGTTTTTTATTCAAAACACTTGGGCCGATTTAGGCGTGTGTGTGTGCATGTGTGTGTGTGTGTGTGTGTGTGTGTGTGTGTGTGATTTCGGATTTTAACGTAGTTTTAATAACTGCTTCAGTCATATCGCTACGATGTCTGCAGTGTGGCAGTTTATAGTGATGTCTAGCACTGGGGCATCATGCCTCAGACAGTTACCATCATGACCCACCCAATCACATTATCCTGGTGTTAGGCCGACCAGTCAAATCACTAACCTCTTAATGCTGAGCGCCAAGCAAGGCAGCTGTTAGTGCCAGTTTTATAAGCCTTTTGTATGGATATCCAGGGGTTCGAACCCGCCACCTTCCCCATCCGAGGCGGACTCTCTAACCACTAGACCATCGGAACGGTCAGGGCAGTTAAAAAAATGTTCACTTCACTTAACTGGAGTCAGGTGTCATTATCATAGCGAAAACTAAGTAGTATTACTTCGTAAAACCAAAACAGAATTGTTCATGTATTCTTGCGCTTTAAAAGTTTATTTTGATAACAGTTGCAAAGTTTTAAATATAGTTATTTTATTCATGTTTGGGATTAAGTAAAAGCTTACTTTTAAGAGTTTTAATTCAATTAACATTGTTTCATGCGAATCTAAATTCAATCATATTAAATTGGTATTTAGTGGCAAACATTATACTACAGGTTTCTTCAGGGACGTTTTTCTACATTTTATAATTTTCTTTGCCATAAAAAGTAAAAGAAAAAAAATCATAATAGCACTAAAGTGTTAGAAAGTCAGGGCAATATTTTTTGCACCGATCCCTGGTGCATTTGTTCTATTGCGAATAGGTGAAAAGACCTTTTCTGAGCAAAACAATACATATAATAGGGCAGTTGTTGAGATGAAAACGAAGTAAGTGTCTAAATTTCTTCACTGAATCACTTTTGCTAATTTTGCTATACCAAAAAAGGATTTGAGTGGTAATTTTTATGACATCGAAAAGAGCCGCTTTGAGTGCTAGGTTTACACTGAGAAAAAAGAGAGCAGACGACAATCTATGTTTTTTTATTTAAGTTGTGGTTACAATATTCGAATTAGCACAACTCAATTTCTACCTTGTTTCGTTTGTCTCTTGCGGACGCCTGTTCTCGCAGCAAGACTCCTTTTGTCGCATAATGAAAATTGGTGATTTGATATCTTAACTTTAAATAGTTTCAACCCTACACTGATTTTGGCAGACTCAAATATTTATTTTGGTGCGTACCATTTAGAGATTTGCGACTCCGTGAGCTAATTAAAATCAGCAGGACCTCATTATGCTCTTCTCGTGCCAGTGCGAAAAATGTTTGGATTGAGGAAAACATGTTGGTGTCATCCACAGTCACCATTTTAAACGCAGTCTGTAACCTTCCACCGGAAGGGAAACTGCTAGTAAAATTTAAAGTTTATGCCAACATTTCTGTATCTTTATAAATGTCAATCTTGGCGAACAGTAAGTGCTTAATCAATTAGAAGGTCCGTGCTTAATAGTTCTAAAGAGCGTGAGTTGCAATCTTTATCGCTGTAGGACGAAAAAATCGCGGTAGTTCATCACAGTCAGAATGTTACACAAGAGAGGGCCTTTTGTAGATATAATGCAATTTAGAATTTGGAAAGAGCAACTTATGTAACTGATATAGCAACTAATAATAACAATAATCGACATTGCAGCTTAGCAACAAAGAAGATGTGCACAAATGTATCCTCACCCAAACTATAATGGTTTCAAATTGATATAGAGTCGTTTGATATATAATTACTTTTTTAAAAAATCCAGATAGCTTTGTTCTATTGCATTTGATCTGGTTATGCAATCCCTCTTCAAGCAGATGGGAGAAGGCTTACAAATTAACCAAAAAAAGTATTGAAGAAGGCATTTACATTACGAATTTCGGCTTGCACAATTTGCGTTGTACCAATTTTTACGTCAGCTAAAGAGTGATACATTTTAATTGCTTTATTGAGATATATGTATAGCATTAAACGTTTAGAGTTTAAAGGTAATATTTTCACTTTACGCACACAGCGTGCAGGGTTTATATTTTCAGTGATATAACCTATCTTAAATTAGCAATGGCAAATTAAGTTTGCAGACCAAAGATCAAAAGAATTGTAGTTTCTATAAAAAGGAAGAAAGTGTCTTGCAACGGAAGGGGTTTATTCAATGCCGCAAAATAATAGAACTGAAAGATAGACTATTACTTTGTTCCAAGGAAGTTTACATATGGATTTTGAAACAAAGAAGACCAAAACATTTATCTACGATTGATGATACCAGAATAGATGTTTTCTCAAGGTAATCGTAACCAAAGAAACAAAACAAAATATTATAATGAATCATACTTAGGGAGAATACTAATTTCGTTTCAGTAAAAATAATTTCAACGTTTGATTCGATTAATCTCTTCTGATAACACTTGCATGTGATTACTTTCATTTCTTTACATATTATAAATGTGAATGTTCTAGTGGTTATGGGAAAATCATAATTGTAAATACATTTCACGTCTAGGTATACCCATGTATGTATCTTATATTTCGCAATTAAAATTCTAATTGCCCTAACCGTTTGGTTTCCTTTCGAAAATTAATTTTAGCAAATCTTTATTATGCATATGTTTATTTTTTAGAGTCAACTGAATGAAGTAGGTAGCGTAATGTATCGGAATTTTACAATTTTGTGTGATTTTGTAGACATGAATTAGTTTAGTATTTATATTTTAAAATCTGAATCCGACTCCAACATAGAGAGGTATTCTATATTTGGTGACATATTGACCAGAGAGCTGGAATACTTCGATATACAGCGGGGAGACAACAATGAACATTTCCTCGTAAATCGCCTTAGCTCTGGATTTCACACAAATTATTATAGAGAATTCTCGTCTCATCTTATTCAATAATAGACAGGTTTAATTAAATCCCTTGATGGCTCATTCCTTCAAGAATGTTATTCTCGCGTTGCTCTCAAAATAATGTACGAGAAACCTATTTGCTGCCTTGCACTATATGCCAAGAGAAGTGAAGAAATAAAGGACAAATTATTCATTATTTTTCCTGCTCAAGAGTTTTCATGGCTCAAACTAAATCGCTTTCACTTGTTAAATGTTTTAATGAGGGTTCCTAATTATCCCCATACATCAATAATTTGCTACTTTAGTATCGTTCCGTCAAACATCAAAGGAGCCGTTCTTGATGGCACAGAGAGTCAATTACTTGACTTGTCACTAAACGGATTTACGGAGTTGGACAAACGCTTACCTTCATTAAACGGCGGAAAATAGATCTCTTCTTCCTATTAAAAACTAATTATGCAGGCATTAAATAAAATGAAATTACAATCAAAAGGAGTTATTTTTCCCATTGTGCTTTACTCTAATACCGTCTTCTGTTAGGTCGATTTGTTTTATGATAGTAAGCCATCGATCAGTTCCATTGCAGACAATCCGTATTGAAGCCATTGTGCTACATTTGAAAGATTTGTCCATCACAAGGTATTCCACAAACAAATTTTCCTATGAGAAGAAAAACTAAAATTATATAATGAGAACAAAAGATCAAATTATATAATATTTTATCTCCAAATAATGTGTATGTGATTTGGATTTTTACTGTTGCTTTAGTTTTCAGTCATATCGTTATGATGTCTGTAGTGTGACAGTTTATAGTGATGTCTAGCATTGGAGCATTATGACGCAGACATGAAGCATCATGTACCACACAGTCACATTATCCTGACACCAGGCCGACCAGTCCTAACACTAACCTCTTAATGCTGAGCGCCAAGCAAGGTAGCTGTTATTGCCATATGTTAAGTCTTTGGTACACTCGGCAGGGGTTCGGACACTCGACCTCCCGCATCCAAGCCGGACGTTCTAACCGCATAGGCCACCGGTGCGGTCATCTCTAAATAATGAAACTGCCAATGAGCATTGAAATAGCGAACCTATTAATGTGGAATTAAGGTCGCCCATTATCGTTGATGACATTTGCATACTCTTTTGAGGTAGAAATATTTGTTAATATACAATATTTATATTATTTTCTAAATATCACTTACATCATAAAACTAAGACTTGAGTTATGTTTAAACTGCACAGAAAATAACCGTCTTAAAGCTACATTAGACCACAATATCCCATTACTTGATCGCAATGTGTTATAATGTTTCTGGTAGAAAATATGTTCGTATTGCTGCATACTTTCTGCTTTCAAGCAAATGGTGTATAGAACACAGACAAAATACACCTTCTGTTTTCAAGTAGGATAGCGCAGAGGACAGAAAAATACATGGCCTTATAAGTAAGCTCATGAAATCTAACATCAAATATATGCACCAAATATAGATATACCAGTTGTCAGCAGTGTCATACTCTTCGACGATTGTGATGAATAATCGTTCATATTATGTTGTACCTATCGTTTCGGTAGACCAAAGTGCTTAAGCTTAATAATAATAATAATAATAATAATAATAATAATAATAATAATAATAATAATCATAATAATAATAATAATAATAATAAACTATCTTTAACGAGGATAACACATTTGGTCATGGCTGACCCATCTGCCATGTGGTCCTTAGTTTTTGTAATAAAATAATAAAAATAGAAGTTCATGCACATAACCATGTATCGTCGCACACTCATTCGTACATATTTGACATGAATGACTATGTGTGACTATACTGGGAAACATACAAATATATATCAATTATGGATATGATTTTAAAGTTTTCTATTCAGAGCTTAAATCTTACCTTTACAAAAAAAGAATGCATATAAAACATATTTGTTCGTAGTATTTAGTCTTTATTTATTTCTGACTTATTTTACATTTTAACTATATATATATCAAAAGAAGGCCGGTTGAATAACTTGTTAAAGATCGATTTCTCACATAATTTTGTCTACACAAGTACAAGGGACTAGATTATTTTAATTTAATAGAAAATAATACAAGTTCAGTTTGTCTTTCTCTTTACATCACTACACACCCTACTCGCAAGAATAAACTTCCACCAATGGATCTACATTTATTTCATTTTTACGGTGGATGCTGTGACTACCATGACATTTTGCTCCGGAGATTTGCAACATGTTATGCATATATATAACAGGCTACTAGAATAAGGATTTGGACCATATCATTCATCAGTATGTACCCGTTTGTCTGTTTTCGTATCTTCCTTTATGTAATGACATACCCGGATAAATGTTATGTTGTGTTTTTGTGACCATACCAAACTACGGACTAGCCAGTTGATCATTGGATATGTCCTCTTTTTGCTCTGTTCTTGGCGCATAAACGTTTAACAAATAATAGACGGACGGACACATATGGTAATACATTACTACTCACCATGCATGATCACAGGAGTTAATTCATGGCATTCAAATAAAACGAATCAAATGAAAGCATCCATATAACGTTGACCAAATTAAATATGTAGCTCTATAAATAAATAAAAAATTGAATGAAGATGATTAAAAAAGTGACATACAATTATATCACTTATTGCATATCACTTATTGCAGAAGTACAACATATGGACATGTGATTTGTAACAGATACGACTTTCATACAGTAATGTAACGTCATTATGGATAAACGTGTTTCAACTAGATTTATGTCATTTTAACATAACATTGGTGACCAAAACTAGAATCATATCTTGATGCATAAGTGTAATTCAAATATGCAGAGTCCACTCTTAGTGTAATACAATTATACAGAGTCCACTCTTAATGAAATGCAATTATGCAGGGTCTACTCTCAGTGTAATACAATTATGCAGAGTCCACTCTTAATGAACTGCAATTATACAGGGTCTACTCTCAGTGTAATACAATTATGCAGAGTCCACTCTTAGTGTAGCACAGTTATGAAAAGTCAAAGTCCACTCTTAGTGTAATACAATTAGTGTAATATAATTTTGCAGAGTCCACTATTAGTGTAATACAATTATGCAGATACCACTCTTAATGCAATGCAATTATGCAGGGTCTACTCTCATTGTAAAATACAATTATGTAGAGTCCCCTCTTAGTGTAACACGTTTACACATGCGTGAAGTCAGCTGACGTTGTCGTTTTACTTACACTGCATGAAGGTGTATGAGACTAATATAAACGGAACAAGAAAGCACATTTCACTAATAACATTACTATCTGAGTGTAGCATTTGTCATTCCCACGTGATGTGCTTACGCTTATCATCATCATGAGAGGAATAACAAGCATTAGACGGAATGAAATTTGAATCTTTTACGAAAAAAATAGTTTTTATTCATCGGGAAGGAATTTATCCATAGACTTTTATGAGATGGATTTTCTCGTAAACTCTTGGTCAAACTGTTCCATGATATTCGTCAACCTCTTGTTATGAATAATGATGATTATTTAAGAAATGTCTTTGCCCATGGCGAGAGAGAGAGAGAGAGAAAAAAAAAAGAGTTATGGGCTCTCTTGAAAGAGGGTGCCACTCATAACGGTGTAAATACAGCTACATGTTGGGGAATCTTGGTCTGCGAGTGTACTCGGGATCGACTGCAAAGAAAGAAGCTGTTTGGGTTTCAGGCTAGCAAAACTTTATTGAAATACTCAACATATAAAATTACATTCCAATATCAAACTACATAAGCTTAAATTGAAGATATAAGAGATACATATATAACTACGATCTTCTTTCACTTACCAACATCATACATTGTATGATATCTGCCGTTTAGAATATATTACAGATAATTAAATATCGAATAAAAGAATCTAAAATTCAATATTTCAGACCAATATCGTAATTGAAATATATGTTACTGAATTTATTCTAAAATGTCAACATATTAAACTCTATTATTTAAAGAGTATTTTATTTCTAAATTAACTATTAACTGAGTATGAAGTTGGTAGCGAACGTTGCTTTTTACTATAATCAATAATATAATTACAAGCAAATATAAGTTCTTCAAACAATTTAACTTTCTAATACATTATGTTAAATAATAGTAAAGAAATAATAAAAAGATATAATGTTTAAAGGTACTGATGTTAGATTAAGATCTTAGCACTAAAAATTCATATAACACTAAATATCCTTATACTATATGAAAAATTGTACATAGACGGTTATCTTACCTGCAAAGACAGAAGCTGTTTTGAGTTTTCTGGCCAGCAAACTGACCTGCCCTAGGGTTGGGGTCTTATATATCAGTTTCTTAAGACAACGCCAAATATGGCACGCGCCTAGCTCTTTGCGTTGGCCAGAATCTCAAAGTGAGGCTTCGTAGTCTCTACAGATCATCGTCTGGGTCTATGTACATTATTACGTAGGTACTTCTGCAAGATTAGCGCATTTGCCCTCTAGAGAAATCTTTGGAATCTGTCTAGTTCATATATTTACGTAACCTAGCGAATGTACTTTTTGCTGACTCTGAGATACAGGGCAATGTATGTATAAGACGAACTGGCACGAAAAATGCCCAGGTAAATAGATGATACATCGTGAAATGCCCATGACAGGTGAATGATACAAATCGGATTGCGAGAGACAATGCTACTGCATTTCCGTTATTGATAGGTTCAGATATCTATTTCTAAAAAAAAAAAAAAAAAGTGAATTAAAGGCTAAATAACACAAACTTAACTAAAGTTTAAATAACACATTCTTTCATTAAAAAGCTAAATAATACAAACTTCGAGTTAAAGGCTAAATAACAAACTGTACAGATCAAAAAACACATTTTGATTAAAGGTACTATAACACAAACTTTGAGTAAAATGCTAAATAAAACATCTTTGAGTTAAAGGCTAGTTAACACAAACTTTGAGTTAAAGGCTAGATAACACAAACTTTGAATTCAAGGCTAGCGCTCAGTATTGGAATAGTGTTAGTGTCAATTTTCAAACAGCTTTTTTATTTCTTCTCATTATATCGCAGTTACATGTATGATTTCTTTTTCAGAGTGTCTTCTAGGTGAAGGCACTAAAACTGATTTTCTTAATATTTTTGTTTAAAAACTAATTTCTAGCTATGATGGATATTGTGTAGTCATTGCACAATGATTATATACAGTAAATTAGTAAACGAAATTAAGGACAGATACAATGGCAGATACAATGGAAATATAAGCCGAAGGCTGAACGTGTCACAGCACATATTCAACACGTAGAAATCGAGGTGTGTGCTAGGTATAGTGTCACATTATTACGGTTAAATTGTACATTACGATATGTTCCGTCATTTGCAGTCTCTCTCCTATTTCCGATTTTTGACCAAAATAACAAACATATTTTTGTAAATGTGAAAAAGAGAATTTACATAGTTACACTGCCAGTCACGAGACACATTTTGAAAAATTATTTGACAATTTAATGTCTGTCAATATTGCTCATAGCCATTTCACTGGTATGACTAACACTAGTGTCATGTGCATTGGGATAATGCCGTATATAATCACTTGCCCGTACTCAGCATAGTGTGGAAAGGAGATGATCTTTGTTTTGTCATTAAATATATACATGATTTAAATCGTAACTTCAGTCAATGTCACGTAGGACAGCAATTCTCACTAAATGGTTAATATCTTAATAAGTTTAGGAGGTGCCAATGATATATCATTCATAAGTCCTTGTATCTCAGGTATAAGGAAAATATGAAAGATTAGCAAAGATGACCTACTCGAGAATCACATGATCTTTCTTTGACTAGTAAATACATATTACTCAAATGGTATTGTTGCACTATGCATTGTGCATCTCTATGAAAAATGTGTTATGAGAATGGTTACATTTACCTTTAGGTCTTTACAAACGGAACACATCCTTTTCCATATTTGTAAATTATGATGTATTTATGTTTGAAAAAATAATTACAAGGTATGTGTTTTCAATGATGACAGGAAATTCTAATATTAATAATTGTATCTTTACATCACTGTGGAGCTTTGTTATTCGTTTGTATTGTCAGATTATTGATAGCTGTAGCATCTAACGTTTTCAGTGTCTTACATAACTTTGTTCTTCACAATGAGAGAAGCGGTCAGTAGTTGTATTTATATCTCTACCTTTGAACATAACATATGAATGTAGTTTATGTTTAAGATACATGTATACCTTAATTTAGATTGTTAATGTTGTATTTATTAACCACAGAGCCTAAAAATGTATTTCTTATTTTATTTTATCTTAGTTCCAGTTCAATAGTTTGGAGGCTTTCGCTTCTAAATCATCACGTTTTCAAATATGCTGACGATTTCGTAGCACAAATATGACAAAACTTGCAAAGATATTTGAGTGATGATTCTTGAATATTCAGGTGATTGATCATTCTAACAGTGTGTGATAGGTTTTCCGAATTTTTAATTCTTATCATTACAATAATATCTTCCGTTGTATGTCAGCAATAATTGAAACCCTTATTTTCGTAAGCATCAATGTAACGTTTACGTTACTCAAGTCTGAAAGGTAGTTATTAGTTTTGAAGAGATGACATTTTAGACCCCAAATTTCTCCAAGACGTCTGTCGCCGGAGGCCTAGAAGGAATAAAATCAAGTCTGCTGAAAGACAATTCTAAATGTTCCAGCCATCGATCTTTATGAGAGATGTCATGTTTTGATTGCCTGCATTCCTTACAAATCGTGAAGAATTCTAAATGAAGAAATCACTAATCTAAAGATGTCAAAGGACAGAGATAAATATTTTCAAACCCATGAGCTAGATTCTTTATCTTTGACAGGATGGGTCGTTGATCTCAGACAGAAAGAGCAATAAGCTTCTGAGCATGACTGATTCCATTTCCTCCATTACACCTTTCCTGCTGCGATGCACCGAGCGAAAAATGACCCTGTGTCCATCATTTTATACAAATGGCTACAGAGCACACATTTCTGAAAACAATTTACTACATCTGCAGTTACACCCGTAGGAATTTCAATATTAAATTGACGTGGAATTCGCTTTTGAAAGGTATGTTTATCCAGTCTGATTATAAGACTGATACTACCGAGTCAGAGCAGTGGATAAGCTTGTAAAAGAATTAGGTGTGGAGATAAATCGTTGTATTAATAATTTCAGTCTTCTTCTTCATATTCCTGATAAATTTGCATGAACAAGAATAATAGCTAGGTTAGTTGAGGGGACGGGTGGAAGGATGTGGCGTAGTTTTAATTTTTGTTGGAATGGAAAATGACAATTTTAAATGGGAAACATAAGTGACATCTTTGAAGAAAGAAAATATGAAGGTTGTGTATCTCTGGCTTGTCTCCCTTTATCCGTCCCGAGTTTTTTTCTTTTCTTTTCTTAACCTTCCGTTTCTTTAGTATCCATACATAACACGGCGTATGATGACTAATATTACTGGGTTAATTAGGAACAGACTCAAAATTTCGTTCTAAAAACATTTACATAGGAACGCATGTACTAAACCTAACATGTGAAAATAATGCCCTTCGTTACCTGTATATATATATATATTACAGTTCAGTTTTAATATTAGTTCCTACTCCATTGAATCTAATCAATAATCTTGTTAACTGATAACTATATCTCAGATTTTATTTTGTAGATATTTCCAAATAGCATTGCCCTGTGTGGGAATCTATTCTCTTGTGTACAATTTAATTGTCTTTACCGTGTCCTATCGACTCGTGTGTGGGAAAACTGTTTTGCATGAAACACGATAGGAAAAGTAATACATAAATATAAAAAATACTGTAATTTATTGCATACTTAGAAGTACTATGAAAAGTGTTCCGTGAGGTTACTTATCAATCCATCTTAATATCCATATAGTTTTTGGCAGTTTATATTATACATCTGATGAATCTAAAATACATTGTGATGTAATATATGTGTGTACACTAAATTTATTGTTATTCTATCTTGCTTCTTTTAAACAGCTTACATGATTATTCAAATAGATACAGTTGCATCTATCCACGTAGCTATATGTTTGTTGGCACATATATAACAATACGAACCACAAACAAGCTTTCAGCGAACCAAAACCTTCAATTAGGGATGCCAGTGTGGTTGAAAAGGTGTAATTATGGCGATCATGTTTTGACAATAGGAAATTGCATGGAATCGACGCTTTAATTGAAGTTGGAATTTTCAATGACCCACTAACCTTGTGCATATTAATGAGCGTCCGTGGAAATAAAACTCTGTCTAGCACAGATCTTTGCACCGTGCTGGGTGCCAGGTATGTGACGTTAAACTTTATTTTAATTAATAAGAAACACAAATAATGATGCTGATTTATTACTGCTACTTTCTTATATATGCTGTACATTTTAGTTGGAAAATCACGTTGGTTATATTGCCGGAACAAACGAAAGGCAGAATCACAGCACAATCGGTTTATTTTACGTTTGATGTAACAACTGCTCACAAGTATATGTAACTATATTAAAGCGTTGAAAAATGAGTCGTTTCTTTCGTTGCTTATCTTAGAGACCAACCAGTTGAAACTGGTTTATTGCAAACATGATCTCTTCATAGTTTGGTTGTAAATCGTGTATGATATAGTGCATCTATCACAAATTCATCGACCAAGACATGCTTAGAAACATTGCAGTTTATTAAATGAAAATCCAGAGAAATAACAGCCGCAAGAAAATGAATAAGACAGTCAAATGTGGATCATTGATTGCATGGTAATGGGTTATGTCCATACTACACCAAAATCAATCCGCTTTGAAGAATTTCAGGCTTTTGTTTAGCAATTTCGTTCCTCCGAAAATGTACGCGAGACAAGACCTTGCGTTCCTTTTGCACGTTAAAATTATGCTATTTCTTAGGAAAAAGCTTTCAACCATCAAATACTGTTTTCAAAATGAATCTGCGGCATTCATGTGTGTATTGTGCAGGTGTATATATGATGACAGTGACGTGACATGTTCAGTTCAAATGTTGAAGCTTTTCGCCCACTGAAGAGGCCTTAAAGAAGAAAAAAAGTCATTTCAAGTCTTGGTATTATTAAAAGTCCATTTCCGTTTGTTCTAATTCTCTGATATTTGTTTTGGCACTCCTTGCATAAAATATAATTGTAATTAAGTCACCAATCCATATTAGATTATAGAAGTCTATTTCTTCTTGAATGGAACAATATAAAATCAATGATAAGAATTCCCAAATTCTATTGTTTGCAATACTCTTCCAGATAGCAAAGTGATTTAACGACCAGTTCAGAGAGTTTAAGTATTCCTTGTATTGGAGAATTCTTATGAGAGAACATAGTTATCAAAACCTGTTACGACTCAAGGTCAATAGTAACTTGCAAATAAAATTTGACTCTAGAGAATACTTTATCAGAAAGTCTCATGTAAACAACCGGCAAATTAAAATCTAAGACACAATATGAAGACCAGGATGAGAGACGAAAGATCATTTCCAGAACATTCTAAGTTGTAAACAAAGTCAAGTTTTTTTTTACTGAAATGTTCGTTAAGAACATGGCAAATATCCTGTTGACCAGGAATTTCCAAAATGAAAACCAATGTTTTGAACTCAAATCCAAGGAAACGTTTACTTGCAATTAATATTTATCTTAAGATATAATTTACAGTCTCATATATATATATATATATATATATATATATATATATATATATATATATATATATATATATATATATATATATATATATATATATATCATATGATATTCTGATGTTTTAGTGACTAATGCGTGGCCTAAATTTGGCTTATAGTGTTTCTGTCAATTCGAATGTCCATGAGACGGTGTCCAAACGTCACGATGATTATATTATATATACATTATGTGTGTGTGTGTGTGTGTGTGTGTGTGCTTCGTAGCGTGTAAGACGCAATAATGAATGTACATTGTTTTTTTTTTTATTGAATCTGAAAATTTGAAGCAGCAAAGAATGATTCTTTCAGAATACGTTTTGCTGTTTTCTGTCAAGTAATAACATTTGACTTGATGCCCTAAGTTTAAATATTTCCAGCACGAAGTGATCTTTAACCAAGTCCACTGTTTATTTTGCTGTGCATGAATGATGGATCAGCGTCTCACTGAGCCAATTAAAATCAGCGGGAGATTATCATGCCCTCTTCGAGCCGATTCAAACAATTGTTCGATGGTGGTACAAATGGCGGTGGCATCAACAATCACTCTCGGAGATGTAATGCATATCCTCTCGATGAAGAAAAGACCTGCTGGTAAAATTGCTGTATCTATCTAAATGTCAACCATGGCAAACGTCAGGTGCTCAGGCAATTAAATTAGTATTACTTAACCAGTCTAGATGAACTGGATTGCAGCAGTACTGACTGCGGATAAAACTTGTTTTTCACACGGTTCTGAAAAATTAGCAAGAGTCCCTGGGGTAGGTACACCTACTATTGCAGCTTATTAATTTGCGGGACTCACGTGCGCGTATGCGTTAGAAAACGTTATTAAAACAGCCACATTGGAATCTAAGCATTCTGCTGCAATAAGAAAGAGAGAAAGAAACAAACAAAAAGGTGGCAGAATTGGTGTGGATCTGTGTCGTGTATATGTGGTACAATTGAAATACCAGTTTGGCACCAAATCGGTTCACTATTTACTTTTTATGAAGAATTAAGCAAACTAAATTATCTATATATATTATTAATTAAATATAAAAATGTCCCAAGGTCGCCCTCCAGTCTCTCTCTCTCTCCCTCTCTCTCTCTCTCTCTCTCTCTCTCTCTCTCTCTCTCAATGGACTATCGTAGCAAGACACTGGCGAAAATCTATGAAAGCGTAGAGGAGCTTCGCTTGTGTCATCCCATGATGTCTTTGGACTTATGAATAATGGTAGAAGTTAAGTCAAAGCGAACAAAGGATGAGAGTTATGGTCGGTTGTACTCTCATTAAAGTACAATAATAACTCAAAACACCTGTACATATATTAAAATATTTTAATTCCCTCTTGTTGGCTCGTCATTTCGCTTAGTTTATATTCCACACTAAGTTCCATGCGCCGGTACGTGAATGGCTGAGCGGAGCTAACCGCGTATTTGTATTTCTTCGTTAAGACCATCTTTCATGTTTGAAACATAAGTGTGTCTAACACTGATTTAATCAATGTGAATAAAACTAGAAACTCAAAAAAGAAAACAATCAACTTGTCAATATGCAGAGGTGAGTCTAAATTGCAACAAAAGGCACAGAACTACATTCTGTAGCGGAAACACTGTGAAGGGATATGAGGAGTTCATTCACTCGGTCAATACACATTTACCTGTAGTCAACCTTAAACTGCGTTCAAAGGGCACATATGTGTACTTGTATGTGATATAAATCGAAAATATGTACAGTATGTACGCTGTATCAATGATATACCACTCGTTGTATAATGTTGCCATTTACAAGAAATTCGGCAAGCCTAGTTTCCTTTTAATGAACAAATTAATACATCGCGTGGTATATCATTGATACAGCGTACATAAATGGAAAATATTTGTATATAGGCTCTAAATTGTCTATAGTAAGGAAAAATAGGAATCGCGAAATTATTAGAATATAATAACACGCTTAAGGTAAAACATAGCTTGGATTATGAATATTGTCGTCTTCGTTGTTGTCACAATAAGCAAGTGTTACAAAGCTGGTTACCTCAATGAAATGCATAACCTGCACGATATTGCGTCATGTTTAAAGGATGATAAATCTGGGCAATGTCAGTGAGCTAATTCATCAATATTGAAATAAAAGTGGAATGATTACAATTTTTATGTCCGAATCGTGATCTAGGCCACAGTCAAGTAACGCACCGACCAATTTAATTTTCACAATGAAGGGGAATTATTTACTTGCTATAAAACAATCAAATGCTAATGAATATTTTTTTTTTAATTGCATAAAATAAATATTAAAGTTTCCATATGTTTTTTAGTAAATTTCTCATTTTCCGAAATAACCAGAATATATATTATGTTGGGTCTGATCATTACGTAACAGAGACAATACTATCTTATAGCACTAAATTTTACTGAAAACATGTTATGCTTGCCACTCAGTGTTATTTAGGCATCTAATAAAATTCTGGATTTTCCATATAAAAAAGACATGGTTTGTATGTGTGTTCAATTAGTGTCGTTTTCTTTGCATATATTGTTACTAGTGATCAAACTATTTTTATTAAAAGTTTGCAAAAAGCTATCCGTGGTTATTGTAATGACTTTAAACAGTAGACTTTGATATGTTGTTTCTATTCTAACACACACATTTGGTTTCGTCATACTCTGGAGCCATCTAAAAACATGCACAAAACTATATCACTCAAATGTTTAGTGTGAGCGGAAAAAAGGACTTACAAAAGATCAACAAGACGGTTCCAGGACATTCGGAGTTTTATAGTTTCGTTTTTTTTAATCAAAAAAGAAAGAAAAAGAGCTAAAAGCAGGAAAAATACATTTATGGTCGCTGGAATTTGCACGTTCTTTGTGAGACCAGAAATTTAATTCAAAGATACCACCATGTTTTAATTAACAATCGCGATAGTTCATTACATTTAGAACGATATTCTTGATTTACACTTGAAATAAAATTCGCATTTATGTTGCCAGTGGAAAAGAGACGGGCAAAAATAAAAGTCAAAATAATTGCTTTTCACACTCGAGAGTTTTCATGAATGAAACTAAATAGATTACGGTGGTTTTATCTTTAACGAAGTCATTACCGATCCGGACACATAAATAACTTATTCTAGTATTTTTACATGGAACATCACCGAGACACGTTCGATAACAAAGAAGTTAATTACTTCACCTGTCGACATCCGAACCAAACAAGACAAGAAATATGTAGTCTACAGTAAATAGAGAACAGATCACTTGTCTTTATCAAAAACAAATTATGTAGGTACAAAGAGTAACTAGATTACACGCAAACCGTGCACATTTAGATATTTTGTTTGACTCCAATGCCACCTTCAATAAACACCATTTGACTTGAAACGGATGAACACAGATGGCTGTTAAAAATAAACGATCTTATTTGTAATGCATCCACCAACCGTATTGTTGTAGGAATATCTCTAGCATAGAACAGAACATTGATCTGATCAGAATAAAAAAATGTTGCGAATTATTTACTTTCAACTGAATGAGAGAATACAATTGGAAAATAAAAATTTCTCTTATAGACATATGAAGATTCATATATAGTTTGAATAAATTTCACACCTTTATTTATAACAGACGTGTTACATCTGTGCTTAGTAGGATGATATTACTGTTTCTATTCTCAATAGGGTGATACAAAATGTTTTAATTCTAATAGGATTAACCACACATTTTGTATTCTTAAGAGGGTTATATACACTGTTTATATTCTCGGTAGGATGATACACAATGTTTATATACTAGTAAGATGATACACACTTACATTCTATTAGGATTATACACGCCTATTATATTTTTAGTAGGTTGATACACGCTATTTCTGTCCACAGGAGGATGATACACAATGTGTATGTTATCACTGGATGATACGCGCTGTTTTTGTTCACAAGAGGAAAAAACACATATATTCTATTCTAGTATGATGATACACACTTATTATAACCTAGCAGGATGATACATAATGTTTATATCCTCATAGGATGAAACACCCTGTTTATGTTATGAAAGGATGATACACAGTGTTTTTGTTATGAAAGGATGATACAAACTGTTTCTGTTATGAATGAATGATACACACTGTTTATGTTATCAAAGGAAGATACATGTTGTTTCTGTTATCAAAGAATGATACACATTGTTTCTGTTATCTAATAATGATACACATTGTTTCTGTATCAAATGATGATACACACTGTTTATGTTATCAAATGATGATACACACTGTTTCTGTTATCGAATGATGATACACACTGTTTCTGTTATCAAAGGAAGATGCATGTACCTTCTGTTATCAAATAATGATACACATTGTTTCTGTTTTTTAAGGTTGATACACACTTTTTATGTTATCAAAGTATGACACACACTGTTTATGTTATCAAAAGATGATACACACTGTTTCTGTTATTAAATGATGATACACACACTGTTTCTGTTATCAAATGATAATACACACTGATTATGTTATGAGAGGATTATACACACTGTTTCTGTTATCAAACGATGATACAAACTGTTCATGTTATCAAAAAATGTTACTTACTGTTTCTGTTATCAAAGGATGTTACATACTGTTTCTGTTTTCAAATGATGATGCACATTGTTTCTGTTATCAGAGATGATACGCGGTGTTTCTGCTATCAAAGGATGATACACGTTGTTTCTATTGTCAGGCAGGTGATACCTGATTTCTGTTTCTATTCTCCATTTCTAATCAGTTATTAAAACTGCAAATGCAACTAGAAATATTCACTAAGTATATGTACACTTTTAGACCTTCCTTAAGTTTTATCAGAAATAAACAAATACAGCAGTGGAAAGAAACGCTATAGTTATCATTATACTTTTACAAGAATAATTTGTAACTTTACAATTTTACCAACAGTTAAGAATAATTCCATAATATGAAAATTATTGATATTGAGAATTAATGAGATTGAGATCATTATCTATCTATCTATCTATCTATCTATCTATCTATCTGTCTGTCTATCTATCTATCTATCTATCTATATATATATATATATATATATATATATATATATATATATATATATATATATATATATATATATCAATCTATCTATCTATCTATCTATCTATCTATCTATCTATCTATCCATCCATCCATCCATCCATCCATCGATCCATCCATCCATCTATTCATCCGTCCATCCATCCATCCGTCCGTCCATCCAACCATCCATTCATCCATCCATCCACCCATCCATCCATTCATCCATCCGTCCGTTCGTCCGTCCGTCCGTCCGTCCATCCACCCATCCATCCATCCATCCATCCATCCATCTATCTATCTGCAATCAAAATTCAAGAAAGTGTGGGTTAATGCCAGATTCAAAATCTAAACGTTACCAATTTAGTCATACGCTTATTCATGAAAGAGTGAGATATTTTCCCACATAGTAAAATCAAAACAATCCGTTTACTAATAATTATATATCATGTTACGAGACTATGCTCTTAAAAAATAGTAGAGAAAGGAGTGAAACAATACAATCTTTGTAAAATTTAATAAAATATTTATTTCCCAAATAAACAAAATGAAATCGAGAAAAAAGAACTTACGGTCTTGCGAATTAAATCAACAATAATCCAAGAGTTTTATATTCAAATGTCCTAATAATAGAAAGTCCTGATTAAAATTCAGTACAAGTCCCGAATAGATTCAAAACTGAAGGCGATGACTAATCTGTTATAGTTTATGGAGTCCTGATGTGTCTACAGTCTTTTGTTAAATCACATTAATATAATTCCAGGTTTGAATATACTATAAATTCCAGTGAATGCCTTTATCCCAGAATTGTTGTATTTCCAGAGAAAATACTCACTTGGATTCATTAATTTGAAGAAAATAATAATCAGCCCAAACTAGTCAGAACATAATACAACTTGAAAGTGCTACATGTTAAAGCACGAATGACCAAGTCAGCACAATTACAAGATTATATAGTTATCTACTTGACCTCATGTCACAATTAGCCTTTTCTAAAACAATACATTACTTGATGGAAAATAACTTTCTAGAATCATTCTCATGTTTGCAAATCGAAACCATAACCTGTAAAATTCACTCCAAACCTTTGACCTAAATCAACATATTTACTTCTTCTATTAATAATGATCCTGATATTAAACCCATAAACATAGATAATAAATTAGCTATGTATTAGTCGTTGACATAAAATGAAATAAAACAAAATTAAAAAAGTCAACCAGGTCAAGGAGAAATGAACTCGGTTTAGGATAAGGTCATGTCCAGCATGGAATGTTACATTAAAATATAATGGAATGAAATATTTAAAAAAATATTAAAGCGAACAAACAAACAATTAAATTGAATATACATAACACTCAAACATTGCGTTACAATTGAGTACTCTTTCAATATGCATGTATTTTATATGGGTGCATCGATACAATATTACGACACTGCAAATATTATTGTCATTTTTATTTTTCTGCAATTCTTTAATTATGCTAGTATTTCCATGTAGCTTTATGCTATGTAAGTCTCAATTATATTTTACTAGTTAGAATTTTATTCCACTTATTTGCATAATGTGTTAGGAAGGATGTACTTGATTTGTATTATAAGCAGGAGATATGTGGGGCAATGATCATTAATTTGATTTGCAAGTTAATGTTGTCGTAGACTAGAAGATGAAAACTCAAAATTAATATTACTAGACCAGCAATACTTGGAGATCATCCAAAAATTACTGAGTTTATTGGAGCATTCTGAATGTAATATCCATAGAACGGTCTCGGATGCTAGAAATTTCCACATTAAAAAATTAATTTGTTATCATCAGACTTGTTTATGGCTGTTTAGGCTTTATATGTTTTGGTTTATTATAATGGTCAAGTAGATACACCCGGGTGAATAGCAGCCTACTAAATAAAAGCATCGTCACAGTAACTTAAAAGACCTCAAGTCTTTTTCTCCAAATCTTTAACTCATGTTCTTCTGTGTCTTTTATAGTTTTCATAGAACTTTGCATAGTGGCTATGTATATCTTTCATGACACTTTGTGCCTAATTATTTCGGCATCAGCTTCATAGGTGAAAAATAACTGAAAATATATTTGTCAGTTAGTTTTTTTTTTCATCCAACAATTACTAATGATGCAGACATTTTACTGTTACTTATGTTCTTCCTGAGATATTAACTCAGTTTGCTTCTATTAATCTAATTAGTATATGCTCCTTTCTTTTCTCCGTTAAGGTTGACAGAATTGTTCAGTATTTTATGAAACAGAACACCTTGATATCGAACGCACTTGTGCCTAAAATTAGTATAGTTTATTATGAACTAATCTGTAAACAAGCCATGCAAACTAATGTAGCAGATGCATTAGATTTTAGTACCGTGCACACATTACACGCAGTACGAAACAGATAACGTATGTACTACACTAGATAACGTGTGGAACATCATCTGTCTGTGTAAAGTCACTGTACAACTTCCTTCGCGGTAGTCCTTGAGTCCATGTATATCACAATTACAACTTCTGTAGCAATTAAAAAGTTCAAATGGGTTGTTAGAGTAACAATGTATTTAATAGCTTCCTCCATAAATGAAACTAACCCATGAACGCACTTGCCATCATACTTTGGGTCAATTGTGTTTTCCCCGCAGAAGTCTGGATATTATATAATAAGCCAACAGATAAACAGAAAAGCAGCGAAAAAGCAATCTTATTGTAAAGCCCCCTGCACCTCCACCACCTTTCTCTGTTGGTTGGTTAACCAGTATCAGATGAGCGTTTTGCCGGGATGAGGTCGGGTGGTGGACAAACATATACAAACATATACTGTCCAGTTATCAAACGATATTGATGTATGCCGAAACATGTTTCTATGTGAAATCGGGGGTTGATTGCCCCTGTGTGAGCGCGCCCATGACCAGTATGTCAGTTTTAACCTTTGCTATTAAAACTGATAGTGACAATCATAGAAAGGATGTGGGCAGAAACATAATATTGTGCTTGTATTACACACACACACACACACACACACACACACACACACACACTCTCACACACACACACACACACACACATATATATATATATATATATATATATATATATATATATATATATATATATATATATATATATATATATATATATATCTGTGGGGTGGGTGGGTGTAAGGCTGTTTTTAGAGTGTGTCTTTATTATCATTGTATAATCTATATTTAGATTAGTCTGATTTCCCTTCTGAAATGTTATGTTTTGTATGATGCATTTTAAATCGTGGTTAATACACAGGTGATGAACTTTTAAAAAAGGTTGGAAATATGTTATCAGAAATTATTTTCATGTCAGGCTAATATTTTCATATGTGTGGTTTCACCCCGTCTAGCAGTTATAATTTTAAAAAAATTTTGTTATAAAATTAGTCTCAATATATTTAAGAATAGGTTAGTATTTTCCTACGTTTGACATTTTACACCGTATGTACTTTCAGAAATTTGTCGCCGGCAAACCACGGGAAGCCAGAAAGAACGAAAGTCACGTCTGCCAAACTAAATATACAAACAGCGCAGACATCAATCTTCATGCAGGGTGGTATGTTTTTGATTGACGTTGTCTTTTTAAAAAATCTGACTCAAAAGGCTGAAAAATTACAATTTCTGGGGAGTCAAAGATGGGATAAAAATTTGTTCAGGTTTATGAGCAAGACTCAATATCTTAGACCCAAGGGGCCATGACCTTAGGTCATCTAAGCAGAAAACGGTTGAGCAAGATTGGTTTGCTGTCTCTCCACTGACACCTTTCCAGCTGAGATGCTCCAAGCGAAAAGTGTCTACTTCTGTTTTTACAATAGGCTACAAAACAGTACAATCTGAATCTAATTAACTCGATCGTCAACTATTTTATATGAGCATTGTCAAGTTAAATTGATGTACAATTTGCTATTGAAAGGTGTGTTTACTAAGTCCGATTATGAGAGGGATACGACTGAGCGAGAGCAGCGGATGAGCTGTCTAATAAACTCGGTGGTAAGATCAACCACTGGGACGCCATTCTCGTACTATCGTACTACCATCCGCTTAATCCTTGTATGTCACATGCGAGATAAGAAGAATACATCGATGGCACAGTGTGATTACTGGAACGCTTACGCATGAAGTATCACTTTTTTATGTTTTCATGGTATGTATTTCGAAATGCAAATGGTTTGTTTTAATATTTATTGTTGGAACTAAAAGACGAAGAAAGATTTTTTAAAGAACAACATTTTTGTTTTAAAACAAGCTTTTGGGTGTTCATATCTCAGTAGAACGAATAGTATATTGTTATTCTTTCTTCATATTTTATCTAAACTTGAAAACAAGATATTTTGAGAACAAAATCTCGATTATGCAAATACAATCAAAGATTAAATCATGACCAGTACAACGTCATATGGGTAGGAGTCTAATCAGAACGTGTTTTAACATAATTATATCGATAAAAAAAAATTGCTTAAGTACTGCATTTTAACTTTCCTACAGTTCTATGTAATTTAGAATGAAACTAGCACAGCTTTATCGGTTCAAATGTATGTAAGGCTGCACAAAACAAGGCAGAGTCCTTCAGCTACAAAATGAGTTTATCTGATCTGAAATAAGGAATGAAAAATGTCACAAAAAATAATAGTTAAAGGGTTTTCTGAATATTTTATAATTAACAGTATATTATTTCGTACTAGAGGGTAAAACACGATTTTATAAGTCTTATTGGGTAAATAATTATATATTTGTACGAATTAGAGATCAACTAATATTTGGTTATAACTATTTATAAAGAATTTTAATATTTTTTATTTTTTTTTAAACGTTTAATTTTTTAGTATATTTTAAAAAATTGTAACAGAATCGGCATTTAACCGTTTCAGAAGGCATGGTCAATTGAGAATTACTCCCTATAAGTTGAAATTTAGTTGTTGTATTGAAAAGAGAATTGTATATTAGTTTAAATAGGTATGTTTCAAATTATCTTTAGTTTGTGTTCATGAGTGGTACTTAGCTGAACATTAGGAATTATCTGTTTTGGCTTCATTAAGCTGAATAAAGTGGTGAAGTTCTGCTATCACTTTACTAAGCATTATTTTATGTGTTTTTCTTATTTATTCAATTTGGTATTAATTTATAATGAGCATGTAAATGTGATGATACTCATTTAACCATTTGTCTTTAATATTTTATCTTTTTGGAGCTAATAGGAAACATTTATGAAAATTGTGCTGATCCTTCAACTAATCTAAGTAAATCTCTAATATACAACTTTGTGTAAAATCCTTGGAATATTTTCATGTACTTTGCCTGGGAAAATCAATTTAGATATAGAAAAAGGTAACGATGAAAGCATACCATGTGCGTTTAACTTATTGCAAACCAGGTATACGATCCACGTGTTATGTTTATTTATATCATATTTGCTAATATGGATTAATGCTTTAGCGTAAATGTTTAAAATCATTTAAACTCCACTGTAAAGAGCTATTTCTTTAAATAAATGCACATCGAGATCAGTTAATAATTCTAATTTAGCTTTTGTTACTTTTAGTAATGCATCACACGACATACCTGAAGTTTTGAAATAACAGACTGGCTCTAAAGGATATGTTTGAACTCTATATTTCTACAATTCTCCAAACCATTACACAGTTATTGGGCATTAGTTTGTAAAGGTAAGAAGGAAATTCAAATTCAGAGCCAACGTGTTTACCACGGTACGTTTGAACAACGAAGAAACAAACAAATTTGACAATGTGCATATATGTTATTACTTCTGAGAGGATCGGACACCATAAATCGTTCTTGTTTAAACTTTGGATGGCCGCTGTGCAAAACGAACAGAAGTTTGTTCACTTTTTAAAATACATAAACCAAAATGGGTATGAAAACATATAGTATACCAGTGCATCTTTAAAGCTAATATCAGGATCAATTAAACGCCAAAAAAGCACAAATACTCTTCGTCCTACAGAAGCTGGTAGGCTTTATAAACTGCTTCAGATTCTATGTTAAATATGGTCAACTGCCATTAGTAAAACTGGACATTAAACTGGACGTTGATATCAGAACAATACACTAACTTTTATTATGTATAATCCTTTTCAAATAACTGAACAGCGGACCAATGCATGCGCCATTTAACGACTTCTGAAACATTTGAGCAACGACTAGGTGTTCTTTCAGCATTCAAAATTTGGCCCATAGAATGGCACACAATCTCTGTAAAGAATTCATGAGCTTGGACGAGTATGCACCAACAAGGTTTTCGAAAGAGAACATTAGATTAGCAGATTTCTTCTTTTCAATATTTAGATAGTGTGTACATATTTTTCTGTAACCAAGGCGTCTAGTTCTAGTCTGACATAAATATCAATGCATTATTGTTCAACAACATGGATAAGACCAATTTGTGTAAAACACATATAAGTAGAAAATTTCTGTCACCAAAAAGGCTGATAGCACTACTAGTGCACAATATCCAAAACAAATCGGTATTTTAATGTGCACTTGGAATATCTGTTTAGTCAGTAAAGACTATAGTTGCGATGTATTAACCCGTACACAGATAGACATACAGGGGTTTTCTGTTGCGGCGTTAAGTACCACGATACTTTTTCACCGTATCCGTAGGTCGGTAGTTTCGTCAGTAAGAAATGTACGGACATTCCCGAGGAATATTGTTACGATTTACAAGATATCAGCAGGGTGTTTTCATTATTCGTGACAAAATAGCTCAAAACATTTATCTTTTTTTAACAAAACAGATTTGACTGTCGCAAACTAATGGTCAAAAATATGATTTGTTTATGAACTGCTAATCACATCTTGTACACCTGTAAAGTAAGTCAGCGTGTCCAAATTTATTGTCAAATTGATTTGGGCAAAATCGAACTTCAGGAAAATTTCGAATGAAAAACAAACAACCCCCTCCCCCGCAAACATATGTCATATTTTAGTTATTTACTAGCGTATGTGAATGTGTTAAGTACATGTATTCCTTTGTAAGACTGAATCTTCCTTCAATTTCGTTTTAGTTTGCTTTAGTGTGTTTAAGGTCTACTGGACCTCTCCAGTAAATATTTTGTCTGGGTGTTTGCATCCCATTTAAAGTTTCCCCTCCAGTTCTATCAATACTAAAGATAGAATAGTGTAGGCTTCAGTATCAGCGCCGGATGTTTCTGTCAATAGGCTATCCAATGACATCACTATGTCTTTTACAGTATCACCTATAGTGTAAACTTATCGCCCACTTTAGTTAAGTTTATAGATTGCATCTTATGCAACAATAAACCTGCACATACCAATTTCATCTACTGGCCATCTAAGTATCGGGGCTGGTGCTATGTTCTTTTGAGCTTAAATATTTTCTTTTTTTTTATTTCAAAACAATTAATATTTGTCTTCATAATATAATGTATATAATCTGAAGTTATACTCCTATAAATCAGAGTAAGATATCTTTATTGTCAGACGGATTTTTTCTAATAACGTGTCGCGCTCCATTCCCAGTACGTTTAATTGTTGGTCCCTAATCTAATTGGTTGATAAACAGATGGTGCTTTGTGTTGTCTAATATGGCCACCATTCTCCATTTTTAGATGAAAAATTTACTACTGATATGCAAACATGGAGAGGGATGGGGAAATTTTACAAAGTCCCATACTCCGTCACTAACAATCTATTTCACAAGCATCATTCATAATGGTTTTATCATGCAAATCTGTCATTGTACGTTTATACCTAACGGAAATAAAACTACAGTGAGAGGGGCAACATCTGTGCCAATTGTTTACAAGATAATTGTTAAAAATGTGTTCAGTATTAGCTATAATAATTCGTAATAGCCTTTCTTTCCTGAAGAGAAGCGAGATCATTACAAAAATGGCAACAACATTATGGTGCGTTTTCTTACAACAAAGTTTTTCCCAAATACTAATTTCTAATACCATCAACCTTTCGTATTTTCTTTAGTGCCCATATATCGTAAACTATGCTGAACACTGAATCGTGTATATGCTGACAGGTTGTATGTGTAACAAAGTGCTACTGAATATTTTAATTAGTTTTCATCACGCAAATTGACCTGTTTGACAACATAAATATCCGAATAACGCTCAGTTGACAAATATGCTAAACTCATGGTTAGAGACGTTCATTGCACACTGGTTCATTAAGGTAAGCTATTTACTCTTACACGAGAAATCGGTACCGCTCTAATTACGATATGATTTAGGATTAGAGCTTCAACATCAGTGCCGAAAAAAGATCGTGACCAGATTCAGCTCCACGAACCAAATTCAAAGACTTCCTCTTGCAGAGGAAAGGTCAATGAAAGGTCAGTGAAAGGTCAATGATAGTTAACATGGGTAAAATGCTAATTGTGCAGTGAATGGTATTTTAATGAAGAGTCCATTGCATGAGAGGACATACTCGACTAAACGTTAGTCTAAATGAGAACAAATGAAAGCATAACAGTCAACTACACCACTGACCTCTTGTTATCACGAAATATATAAGGCGGGGAACGTGCAAGAGTGTCCCTGCTGCACGTGTCAGAGATAGCCATTTTTGTTGCAAAACGTTTGAAATGGGTCCGTAATAAACTATCGTTAATCACGATACAGGTAATTAATAATATAAACATTAGATACATTCAAGTGGTGACCGAAAGTCTAATTTATTTGACCGTTAGATGTAAAATGGGCATCAGCTACTTCAAGTGTTCTGTCATGACGTTGCTTTGACGGGGTTAAAAAGTACCACCGTGTTCTATGCGCATGCTTTTTCTATGATAATATTTTGACAAAGTACATAATTAAATCGCAGTACGAAGAGCCAAATATAAGAGGGCATTTAAAAGCTAAAAACTGATTTGAACGCAAAATAATTATTTTGACAAAATCTATTTATTTAGTAAAAATACAAAATTACAATTAACTTTAGTAAAAACACTGACACATTAACACTTTTATCACATGTGATTAACAGGAGAAACAAACACAATATAACTCAGAAACATGCCCAAAGAGAGACCCAAACCAAGCGTATGATTCCATGGAAATATGTAGACCGTATACAGGCTAATTGATCTACCTGTGTTATGTCAAGTTACTATGTACAAAACAAAGGAGCTCCCATTTATCAAAATATCCTTGCAAATCTTCTCGCTGGATCCTAACTCGTTACTTCATCATATTTTCGACGTATGTGGATGAATCGGCTCCTTTACAAAGATGGCAGTGTTATAGTGTAATTGTTGGAGAATACTTAATGAAATTGTATCTCACTAGTAGCACCAAATTGATAAAATTGTATCCCTGGAATTCATATGAATGTAAATCGTACGAAAATCATTTATAAAAACCTACCTTTCAATTTTAAGGAGATGGGTATAATACCAATAAAGTAATAAAACATGCCAGGCAAACAAATTACAATGTCGAATATATTGGACAAGTTTCAATAATATAAAAAACCCACTTTATTCAAGCATTTTTTTCTTGGCTTTCAGAACGAAAATATAACATTTTCAGTATTTTTTAATATTACTTCCAAATTATCATTTATTTTTCCAATCTAACGAAACCTTGAAAAGATAGCAACCTTAAATAGGATTTACCTACAAGTTGGTGAAACCAATAAAAGAAATTTCGTACAATTTCCTTTCCTTTTTTCAAACTTTTCCGAAAAGTTTGGTTTTCGCTCTTTTTTAATAATGTGTTCAAGATCATAGAGTTGTAACAATTATGTCCCACAAATCTAAATTACCCCCTATAATTAATAATGTTCACCGCTCAAGAGCCTGACTATGGAAAAGTGTTAAGCGTTGCTGTTTATCTTACATGTTTCTTCAGCTTACATAGCTTATGTTAATATTCCATTTCCTCTACCGTAGCTAACAAAACCACACTTATCCGTTGCAGACGTGGAGTTTTGATATCTCTTTATAATATCTAAACGTCCGGGTATGTCACTGAGTGAGCCTGAATTTAGAATACAGCTTAGTCGGTCTCTGTCCGCAAAGCATCAAAAGCAAGACCACGTGTCTCCTTAAACATGTCCTGATATTTAATCTAATAAAAAATGTTCTATCGCTCATGTAGACATGCACATACGATTGGTCATGTAGACATGCACATAAGCTCGCTAATGTAGACATGCACATAAGCTTGCTCATGTAGATATGCATATACGAATCGGTCGTGTAGACATGCACATACGATCGGTCGTGTAAACATTCATATATAAGCGATCATGTAGACATGCACATGGGATTGATCACAATTAGACAAAAAGCAGATAAACATATAATCTTTCTTAAATGGCTTAAATGGGAGGACGCGATCTTCACGATGGTAGAGGGGAAAGTTAAGTGCTGAGAAGAATAATAATAGGTACAATACTTGTATCGTCTGTCTGTTCTTTTGCCGTTCAATGTTTGGTTCATCTGTCCTATATCCTGGATGTACTTTTTCTCTCACTGTTTTATACACATATCTTCATTCAGAGCTTCAACTCGTACCTATAATATTTTCCCAAAAGAGCTGAACAAACCTGTAAGCGAAACGCCACCTGTTCTAAAAAAACCCAAAACTTTCCGGATTGTTTTCAATCTTCCATAATCATACAACGCGCTGGATCACAGATTTCGTGCTTAGTGCACATTGAACTCTTATTTTCCCTTTATCAAACTGCATACAATATCAAACCATCTTGATCTCAGATTAATGCCATCCGGTGTGCGCAATGCATGGGTATAAACGTGTAGCATGCATATGGCTTATAACTGCTGTCAAATTATATAGTTTTATAATCCATAACCACTGTAAGTTGGCCTCAGTGAATGAGACATCATAATAATCTAATCGACACTGCCTTTGGCAGAATTCTTCTGTATTTCTAATAACAACTTATCATAAAAACGAGTAATTTTGAGTTAAGTGTCATTTCAAGTTGGAATGAGGAAACCATAATACTGGGCTGCGTCGTGATTTTATTTCGCGTCGCTAAATGTTTCCAATATGAACAAGAATGGAACAAAAACATAAAGTTAATCGTGTAAATTTGTTTGGACATTTTTGCTCACATACACATAAATAAATAGACATAGATCATACATACTAACTACAAGCCAGATATGTTCTTTAAAAGAAAGAACAAAATCTATGATCATATTCTTAAAATGAATTATTTTTTATGTATTATGATATTAATTAAAGTTAATCAATTATTATAATCTTATTGGTTGCTTTTAAAACACTTTAATAACGGAAAACATGTTTTCTTCTTTGTTGATTTCTTTTACCGTTACTTTCAAAGTATTAAATAAATATGCTAGTCACTGATCTTGTATAATATTCAAACGTCAATTTTGCACCATACAAATGAAGTTATGCTTTGTTGCGGTTCATAACGTCGTTGATGAAATAAGACGCTGGTCTTGTCGACAAAATTATGATTCCCATTATGGTCTGCCAGGAGTTTAAAACATTTTATTAAGTAAGGAAATATGTAAGGAAGATATTTTCATTAAATAAACATGATATACTAAAATTCACATCAGCAACACTAGCTGATATTGTGTCCGTATGTATGGATGGATGGATGGATGGATGTATGTATGTATGTATGTATGTATGTATGTATGTATGTATGTATGTATGTATGTATGTGTGTATGGGTGTGTGTACGTGGGTGCATGGGTGGTTGCGTGCGTGTGTTTGTATGGATGGATGGATGGATTTATGTATGTGTTTATGTAGGTAGGTAGGCAGATATAATTTTGCTGCAGTTCAGCACTATAACAAATACATGGTGATAATCAAAAGATAAGTTCTATAAATGGAGAAATATAGTTGTGGATAAGCATAGAATTTTGAATATCCAATTATTGTTTTTACCCTACTTAAAGATAGCAATGAAGCTGCAAAGAAGTTACGTTTCAACACATTGAAACTCACGATTTATATAAACTGTTAGTTTTATCGAATTCGTTGTTTGCAATAAATCTTTAATGGTTTATTAACACAGTTCTCGGTTGCTTGACTTTCTTAGCTAGAGATGAATATTTTTCAGTGGAATCAATGTTTTCGTTCATAAATGAAAGAAATGGGCTGCATATAACTATTGACAATACACAACGATTTAGTCTGCTTTTTGGAACCTAATAAGAATAAAAACTTCAACAATGACCTCAGAATATTTGATGCATAACAAAAACGGACATGAACCTATTGAAAACATTGCGCGTTTATGCTAAAGAATCATCCTCTTCACAAATGCCTTTAAAACGACTACTATTGTAATGGGTGTGTGGTCAAACCGGCTACATTCCCAAGAAAACTGTATTGAACACTTATACGAGCAGCTGCAATGGCAGTGTGGTAACCAATGATAACGCTATGAAAGATGAACGAAAACATTAAATTCAGAATTGAAGACACTTTGGAGAGAGGTTTAGTGTGGATTCAAATGTAAATAAAAAGAGAGCTATAACCAAGTGACTTGGATTGGTTTAGTGTTCTATGGCACAGCAGAAAAGCACGCTGTAAAAAAAATTCAAATTATATACGTGTTTGATTTGTTTAGGTGAGTCTTAAATATTTTTCTTATAAGCCAGTCTGTAACTGTAGTAGTTTTTGTACAATGCAACACTTGCCGTTTAAACTGACGATCAACATACTTTGTTGTATCGCTTTACTGAGGAAATGAAAAATAGGACTATTTTCATTATTGCTACGTCTTACCTTTGAATTCCCAGCAAAAGTTAATCCAGCATATATCACGATGGCCCGTACATTTGTAACAGAAGAAAGTGTCATTGAATTTAATTGATTATTTGCGGAGACAAAATCACATTCGTCGGTTTCAACAAATTTAGCTATGCTATGGTTTGAAACAAATCGTACGAGCAAAAGTCAAACATAATATCCTTACATCTTCTCGATGTCAATTGAAAATGAGTCGTTTGTGTTTCTTTTAAAGAGAGGATCATGTAAAGAGGACATATTCAAATACATGATCACGCATTCTGAATCTATTATATCAGACAGTGTAACTGGATGAAGCTAATATCTGTTTGGATTTTGGGATCACGCAAAATGGAATTTCCTAAATGAGATTTATATTTATAATTTAATAATTCCGACAGCATTGCTCGCGCGCATAAAATCCAATCATGTAGTGAACATAATAATGTGCACAGAGTCAAACAACGGCTATAATTAAATTATATTGCTCCTAAATGGAAATAATCAAAGCAAGGAACTTCGTCGAATAAGCAAATACTAATCGGTGTATGGAACTTGCAAATAATATCAGTCATACATAGATCTATAACCAGGCATGATCAATGTATATAATTTATATACAATATGAACAATGAACGCTTCATCGACAGGTACGAAACATGTGTGATTGGTTTTCACCGAAATATTACACTTTAACAAGTTCAGTGATATTTAATTATAGAGATTAAAAAAAACGATCATCATCTGATTGTTGATTTTCTCGTGGCGCCTACACGACGATCGCGAGATCTTTCTGGTTCAACAGCTCTCGTTGAATCGTCAAGCAATAATTTTCTAAGTATTGCTCCTTCCAGTCTGCTGAAGGATCGCTCGACAAGCCTTTTTCCCTCAGATTCGCTAGTCCTAACTTGTTTAATCTCACTGACATTTAAAAGATACCGTCCTCTGAGCCAACATCACCAGAGACTGCAGCATATGGGTTACACGAAACTCCACTTCGTTCTACGACTGGGAAGTCGTAGAATGAAGTGCGGTTTCGTGTAAACCATGGGCAGCTAAAAATACCACTACTAAGCCGTATAGTACACGATTCGGTTAATAATGAATACAGTAATATACATCACCCATATGAGCACACGAACTGGCTTCGTTACACATTAAAATATTTTTATCAGAACTGCATTGTGTGATTACTATTAGCATAACGAAGTTCGTACATGAATCTATATCCAACAATAATAACCTCACAGTATTATAAGAAATTGAACATTACTTATAATTTGATGCATACAATATAAATTCGAATTCAATTTACCTGTTCATTTAAAAATGGTTAACCTGAAACAGACTATAGTCTAGCAAATGACATGGCTATAACTGAGACAGGCCTGACTCTGTAAAATTTATAATAAATTCTGAAACATTCAATATATTACATAATCCAATCAAAAGGTAAGAATGACAAGAAACGTAGTGTTACATTTCTAATGCCTATACAGCTGAAGATTGCTACCAGACGATGGACAGCTTCCTGACAAAAGGCATCAATATTGTGGCAATAAAACAAGAATTTAATTCATACATATCCTGATGATGGTACAATTCGGGTCCAATAAACTTGATGTAATCGGGTGTCAAACAATGGGCACCTTGCGAGTTCAGCATTCAGTAATTTGAAGAAATAAATAAACCGCCTACGCCCAATGAAACCTCTCTACATAAACAGTACAATTCCGCAAAACAATATGGGAATCAGGACATATCGTGGTTATTCTAAAAGGACCCGAAAATGTTTTGATGAAATGATAAGGTGCAGAAAAGGGACATTAGTCGGAAAATCGTGGAGAACTCACACACCAACTGAAGTATATTTGGCAAAGAGACCAATGTCAAAATCAGCATTTATCTCTTCAGAAAATAGAAACATCTATTGTCAATTTAAGACGGAAGAAAGAGACATATATGCTTCGCTCACAAATGAGTAATATTATAATTGTTACTTAAATGCTGTTAACAACGCTAGATATTGACAGGAAGCAACGATGTTAACCTAATGGGACCATTTATTAAGTATATAATAATATACAAAATATGCCATTTTTTATAAATCTGGAATGCATACCATACCACACACACACACACACACTATATATATATATATATATATATATATATATATATATATATATATATATATATTTGTCATTATGGGACAACGGTACACTGATTGAATCGTTGCGAAGTGTCCACCGACAAAGGCAAAATATATTGCTCAACCCCGAATTCATCATTAAATAAACATGTAAGCAAATAAGTATTACTATACAATTAACACATCTTTCAAAAAAATATTACACCATTATGACAAAATGATATCAACTGCAATAATAATAATGATGATGATTATCATTATTATTATTATTATTATTATTATTATAAGTCATAATCGTCACCATCTTCATCGTTATCGTCATCATCATCATCATCATCATCATCATCATCAAGGCAGCAATGTAATGATATTTCAGTTGACTAAGTCATTATACGCCATATTTATATACTTTTCAAAGAAATATGAAAATGCAAGTGCTCTTGCTAGCAAATGTAAGTTCGCAAAGGTCATGCCTATATTTTCGTCATTTACAATGAAATTACACTAAGAACCTTTGATGAATCGTATTCCTTCTGCAAAAGTTCATACGCAGAGATTTTATTTAGACATTGCTCGTTTCTAGTTCTCTCTCTGTCTCTGTCTCTCTCTCTCTGTCTCTGTCTCTGTATCTGCCTGTCTGTCTGTCTCTCTGTCTGTCTGTCTGTCTCTCTCTCTCTCTCTCTCTCTTGCTTCCTTCGAAAACCAAAGATTTGAAGACCTAACCTGAAAGGGACAACTGGCAAAATGCGTGACGTTTCCTTGCACTACACCTTATTCTCACTGAACAAGATGAGCTTAAAAGTCAGATTTTTTTTCTGCTAGTTGCGCAATAAAGTAAAGAAAACAATTAATTCGTTTTACTTCTTAAACGCTCACTTGTATTAGTTTTAACAACTTTAAGAAATCAAAATCACCCAAATAATTTACATCAAACTTTTCTTTTCGCTTGGTGTCTTGAAGACTTTGGTTTTATGGTGTATCTTAAGTTAATATTGCTAAATCTCTTTTCTTATGTAAACACGTTGAAAATAATCAACTCGTTCCTAACATTTATTACGATTATTTTTCTTTCTTTCATTGGAAACAAATTATTTAAAAGATAGATCATATCAATTAAATTTTGAACCTTCGATTTTTCTAATCCCCTATTTTTACCTTACTATACTTGAATGGCGTATAAATTTGAAAGCCATACTTTTATAAGGGTCATACTTTTAATAATGATTTTTTTTGTGCGAACGTCGCACTTTTCACCTCTATATTATTCTAGACTACTGTCGCCATATATCCAAGGGTGAAGCATGCAACAACAAACATCTTCCAAAAGACAACTCCTATCACCTTTTTCATTAGTTTTCAAGCAGGGTGGTTTATTTTTTATTGGACGTATTCTTAAAACAGTTCAGAAGTGAAGCGTAGAAAATTTATGTTTTCTTAAGAAGTAAAAAGAGAAGACGTGAACCATTCGTAGCATGTGAGCCAGGCTCAATATCCACCACACGTGTAGTCTGAGATACAAGGTCAAAAGAGCGAACGGTTTATGAGCAAGATCGGTTCACTATTTTCCTCAAAGGATTCTTTCCCGCTGAGACGACTGGAACATTACGTGTCTCAACAATCCTACCTAAGGGTCTTCATAATACACTGAATAATATACACGGATTGGCATACGACCTATGCTTGCATTATCAGGCAGAAAAGATGTACCAATGGCGTACTCATCCAGAAATAACATGAATACTTTTGATCGAGATAAGATGTATCACAAACGTTATCATAACACTTACAGGCCTACTACTGCATAATATGTAAAACAAAATATAAAACTGAAGAGTTATCCTAGTAAACCAATAACTTTCTAACAAATGAAGTACATGTCAGTTATTTGGACTTTTGACCGACACAAAATACCATGAAATCACTTACAAATAGTTTCACTAAAAAATCGCAAACGTAAATAGGAAGAGCGAGTCTTAAAAGAACATGAAGATATTTCTCAATTGCGTGATATATGTTCATTGATGGAAGTTTGTATTTGATGAATCTATTCGTTTTAAATTCATACATCTGTAAGTTTGTTTATAGTTTTTGAATATATTCGTGTTAAATTCATACATCGAGTTTTCTTGAGTTCAAAAAATTAATAGTGTATTCATTTCTTTGAATGTTACATGATTCATGTATTGTAAAAATGTCACACAATATTCCACTGATATGAATGTTCTA